>JAEBDU010012802.1:0-73451 GCA_016802625.1 Heliconius numata
CAAGTAAAGTGTTCAAGCCAACGTAAATTATAAAAATAAATAAGATTATGATTTTATTTTATTTAGAAAAACCAAAACGCCTTCAAAGTCAACCAATAAAATATTACATAAAATAAAAACAAATGACCTCCAGTTTCTGAATTTGTAATACAATTATATTATCATTTTTAAATAATAAAAATGCTTCCTAGGTATTATAATTTAAATTTATTATACTAAAATTTACTTTAAATTTACTTAAATACTTTTTTAAATAAAACATGAGTATAAAACATATAAAATAAACCTAAATTTTAAAAAAATATTGTATTAAATTACCACATTTTCGCTGACAATTTACAAGTATAATCCAGTAAAGGTCAATAGTAACGGCATTGTATGCGTTTTTCGTTTATTAGTAAAAGCGACGGTTGGGAGAAACAAACACTTTAATGCAGCGTGAAACATTCCTTAAAGGCCTTCTTGTTTGCTCATCTGATCTCACAATGTAGGTATGGATCTTACTAAAGCTTGCTGCAGTGTCTTTTAAATCTTTTATATGAAAATTTCACATCTCGAGCAGTAGATTTAAAATATAACTTTAAGATTTATTCATTGGATTTTAGTTTTAGTATAAAAATCTTTTTATATTTCATTTAATTACTTACATAAACAAAAAATAGAAAGAAGGAAATTATTAAGAACTACTAACTATTTTATTAAGAACTTTCCGATTTTCATAAATGTAAGGCAGATTTTGCAGTGTACTAATTCAATAGCACTACTTTAAAAAGATATCCAATTTTATTAGTGACAGAAATTGATAATTGTTAAAGTTAAAAATAAAATAGTAAATATTTTTTGTTTTACTCAATTTTTATTAACGTGATGCTATATCATTTAAAAACTTTAGTTATCCAAATCGACGTAGTATTTATGTTTATAGTCGTACTACATACTATTTTAGTATCAGCAGAGAAGATAACAGAGGCAAAAATGCATTTCGAATAAAATATTACTTGCTCTATAAAAGACATCAACGCGCGTTCAATTAAGAGTCAACGCTCGAAGGTTTTTAAGCGTAAAAAATTTGTACTTGTTATCACAAAAGGTTTTTTCACACTATCAATATAACGTAAAGAATATCGTAACACAGTTTCATAAAATTAAGATAAATAAAGGTCTGACCGCATGCGCAACACATTCATTCGAGGTAGTTTGGGGGTCCGTGACGTAGCGGATAAGCTCCAAGAGCGTCGCCTGCGATGGTTTGGCCACGTTGCGCGCCGGCCTAAGAACTATGTCGGATGCAAGTGTCTTGCTATATCAGTTCCTGGAGTGAGACTTCCCGGTCGCCCAAGGAAGCGCTGGTTGGATGTCGTGATGGACATGACAGGACATGAGAGCCAATGGTCTAACCACCGCAACGAGGACGCAAAAGATCGTGCAAAGTAGAGTAGGTTGAGTAGGAAGGCAGACCATGGCAATAGCCGGGATTAATGCCAGGAGGAAGAAGAAGAAGAGTTTCATAAAATTAAGAGATATAATTTACTTTATTAATATTGACAAAAAGTGGTATATCTTACATATTTCTTAATACAACATATTTCTATGTAAATAGATGAAAAAGATCAACAAAAGTTTTTTGTTAATATATTTAATATGAATACAATTCTTATGAATTATTTATAAGTATAACAAAAAATGGGATATGGGACCCACCTGTCGTTCCATGCGTTTCTATAGTGTAAATTAGAATTAAACGTGAGCCCCGCTGAGTTTGTTTTACGATCGTCGATACTGGTATTCCTTATCGTAGCTATTTATCAAATGATTAAAGTTTTTTACTGAAAAAACTGTGCGTGAGCTGTGCCATGTCACTTTTAATTCGAATCTTGTACTTGTAAGCTTTATTGATGTGCTCCCGCTGGGTTGTTTACTGGATTAAATTTATTGTATATGTAGTTGAGAATAATTTACAAATAAATATTGTATGTTAATGCTGAAATAATTGTCCATTATGTACAAGTAAATATAAGTAGTTACTAATATTTTTCAATTTTGTGAAGGTCTCTAGAATATTATTATTAAAGTTATTGAAGCCGGTTGTGATGCACTGACACAAGCGTATGAGCCACGCGATGCTTGTGGATTCGATTCCTACTAGAGAATACAATATTTAGATTTTTTTGCTCTAGTACCAAGGCAAAAGACCGGCGTTGAGTTCTGCAACTCCCACACACAAAGCCTCGAAAATTCGGCGGAAAGTGGAGAACGGAGTGTCTTAAAAGAAGGTTCCCTATATATTATATATTGTATATGTAAGAACTAACCCAGCTATGAAAATGATATAGGTATAGCCCTAAATAAAAAAAGAATATATCGAGTTTTTATTATATTAGCCTATAGATATAATAACAAGCATGTAATAGCGTTTAAAACTATTACAAGACTGTATACACGCATAATAAGGAGAGAAACATCACAACACGCTCCCGTCACTCACGCGCACGTCACCGCTCATCTCACTACGCCTAGTTACATGTAATGTTTATACGATAAGCTGAGGCAAAGGTGGATAAAATGTTACTTATGGGCATATTCTAATATATATTTATAGCTAAATAATACTTTTTTAATACTTTATCATTGAAATTTGCAGTATATATATAAATAAAATCTAGTGTAGAGACATTTCGTTGTCCGCTTTCCCGACTTATCATCAGGTTTTGTCTTGGCGGAGCAGAAAAGAAATAACAATTTGAATATATTTATTATCCCCGAGTGGGAATCGAATTCACAACCACATGCCTAACACGTATTTGTATAATTCTTCAGATAAATTAATATGTTTGTTACTTTTTGTTTCTTTTCTTATGTACCAAAAAAAATTCGTTAGTGGGAGTTTTCTATTGACCCAATGTCTGTCTGTCAATTGTAATACACTTGCAACAAAGTGCAAACCTCGTTAACAAGTAGCATTTTAGCGCCGTCGGCCAGAAAGTTTCGTCGTAGATCAATGGCGGCCGTGATTACAGCTTTGATCTGCCGCCGGAATGCAAAACACTGTTCAAAGGAACCGGCTTCGGCACTACACAGTTTGGGTGTATTATTAGGGGTCTAATATATTATTCACTGAGAACGAGCTCATTTGTGGAGTGATTAGCATTTGCTAATTATAGCGGATATAACGATTGATATGGCGACACTAAGCTTATGAAAATATAAAATCAATATATTCTTTATTTAATAAGACACTATATAAGCACTTTTGGAACAAAACAAGTCAGGTTACATAGAAATTTCAATAGTGTCAGTCATACAGGAAGCTACTATCGGCTTGGAAGTTCTTCTGATACCACAGTTCTGCTGAGCAGAGCACATTTAGCAAATAACATATAACATATGCATATTATGCTTGCTTGTTTGTTTTAAGGTTATGGCTCCCACTTTCCGCCAATTCTGGAGGCCTAGTGTGTTAAATGGCGTGACTCAATGTCCCGCTTTGTCTCGACACTAGAGCGAAGAAATGTAATATTTCATATTTCATGAGCGGGAATCGAACCCACAACCTGTCGCGTTTACAGTCATCCTAGCACTGGCTGAACCGACTCGCCTCAAATATTTTATTACTCAAATTTTATGTTTAAGTACATTTTTTACAACTCATGTATTAATTAAGTATGATTATTTGATGAGTTATTATAAGATTGCGTTATAATTTAAAACTGCCCTTTGCTAATTGCTTATATTTATATAAACTGAGATCCCAGGACCCCCAGACCTACGTCGTTTTCACAAAGGTGAAATTTAAAGGATTAATAGTCTTAACTACATATTAATTTAAAGGATTAATATGTAGTTAAGACTATGCGTACATACAAACTTGAAAGTGGGGCCCTAAATTTTAGCGTTATATAAGAGTTAAATGTTATAATATTTAGGTATATACAAACATACATAATAATTTTAATTGTCAGTCTTTATATATTAGGTTGTTCAACTCAAATGTTAATACTATACCTACTCCAATAAAACAATAGAATAGTGATTACTGCATTAAACCAGCAAGCATAACAAATAGTTCCAAAACATTAATTTTATATATAAAATTGCAGTATGAGCACTTTATAAAAAAAAAAAATGTTTTTTGCTTTAGTGTTATTATGAAATTTTTATGTACAAATATTCCGTAGGTTTAGCAAAACAATATATTTTTTCATGAACAGCACATTTTTTTAAACATCACAATCATATATATAAATATTCCCTAGACTAAATGGATTTAAAACTATAGTCCACAACCGTCCCATTCAAGGAAGCGATCCAACTTCAATCCGGATTATGTTCTTTTTGTTAGCTTCACGCTATATCCCGTACAAAGCAGAGAAGGCGGATGATCTTGTGTTAAGACACTCCGTTTTCCATTTTCCGGTGAATTCTAGAGGCATTCTAGTGGCAGAGCTCACATCCGCGATTTGCCTCGACACGAGCAAAAATATGAAGATATTAAATATTTCACTTTCTCGAGTGGGAATAGAACCCACAATCTGTCGCTTTTACAGCTTGTGCCTCTGCACCACGACAGGCCTCAGTAAAAGTTACAAAATTATTATATTTTCCTCTTGGAATATATAATAAACAAAACTATTATTATAAAGTAGTACTAGTACGAGTACAATTGCTCGGCTTTCATGTAAAAATAACATTAGCATGTTGCCTCTAGCCATGTGAGATTCACGCCACATAAATTTCTCAAGAATTAATAATACAAGTGGTAAGCTCGTTACAGGCCGCTACAATCATTATGGTGTTTCGAGAGTAAGTACAGGTACGAAGACAATTTTAATGTTAACATTAGTTAAATTAATTAAAATAAATAAAATAATTATGAATTTATTGATGGTATAAACTTTTTTCTGGTATTATATTTTTTAACCACCTTGCTGGGTGGGAAACTGAGTGATAATATAAAGGGAAATATCAGGATTTATATTTATTTATATATTACTAATACATTACTAATAGTAGTTTATTTTTTTTACCCTACACGGAAAACATAAAGCCCTAGACAAAAAAATAAAAACAGAGTACAGATATCTAAAGTTATAGATATATGATTTACTAGCCACCCAAACGTGGCTTCGCCCGCCTTAACTTATTGTTATATTACATTCAAATTATACAACATATAGGAATTGTTGTTAAGTAGTTTTTTCGTGAAAGTGGAACAAACATACATCTCACTAAATGATGGATATTCCATTCAACGTGACACTGGCGAAGTAATTTTGTGCTCAACTGGCACGCTCGAGACGCCATAATAAAAAGAACAAAACAGAAGTACAATGTCACAAAGATATTAATTAAAAAGATTGTACTCTTATAGATGCCAAATAATAAAATAGAGCTATTCCCAACACGCTATGCTGACTTCGCACATTAACGTTGGCCACGGGCTTCGAATTTAACGCATTCTTCACACGCTCGCATTTTATTATAGTTTTATAATACAATCATGTTAAAAAACTAATGGCACAGTCGTGCGTGTGTAAGCGCAATGAGTTGTGGGTTCGATTCCCACTGGAGGAAATGAAATAGTTAATATGATATGGTAATGGTAAACGGCGGCGTTCAGTTCCACCACTCAAACGGTGGAAAATGAGAAACTCTGGTAGGAGCCCACATTGGTATGTGCGAATACATCGTAAACAGAAAAAACAAGCTAAATAAAAATTGAAAAAAAAATATCATATCAACTATTTTTTATCGTAGTTTCAAGCTTCCAATTACACACAACAACTAGAATTAGCAGAGAAACTATTTACGTTACTTCTATTGTTCTGAGAGTATTTTCACATTAAACATACAAAGTATAAAGATATATTTAAAAGTATTTATGCCGTTATAATATTAGTAAAAAATTGTTATAATAAATCTACCAGAGTGTGGAGAGGTTAATCACCGTTAGCAGAAAGTAGAGACGTATCACAAACCTATTTCTTCTTTAAAGGTAATAAATAAGGCGTCAAAATCATACCATAAAAAAACTAAAGTTAATTTTAAAAAACTGCATTCAAAGTTATTTTTATATCGATATATACATATCTATCTATACTAATATAATAAAGCGGAAGAGTTTGTTTGTTTGTTTGAACGCTAAGATCTCTGGATCTACTGGTCCGATTTACTATGTTTTTGTTTTGTATGAAAGCTGCATTCTTCAGAAGTGCTATATAACATATAACATTACATTACACATATAAACTAATATATTTTAAAGTACTTTCTAATTTGACATGCAATTTATTCTGCCATGTTAATAACAACCGACGCGTCGCTACGCAACCGTTACCGCGACATTTTGATATTCATCCTTATGAAGTTTGATAAAAAATTAAGGAGATGTCACTGATTCGAAATGACCTAGCCTTCGGGCGGCATAGTATGAGTATGACCGACGCGAAAATATTCTTATAGTCCAAGCAGGCGTAGCCGCGTCCGGGTCCACTAGTTACCTATATATATAAATTCGAAAGGTCACTCACTCATCTCGAAATCTCAGAATCTACCTGAGCTAGGAGTTTTAAATTTTGCATAGGAGTTATTTATAGGACGTAGGTGCTCGCTAAGACGGGAATTTGCAATATTCGACTTCTAAGGGGTTGTTTTTGGGGTTGAAAGTTTGTATGAAACTTCGTTACTACAAATTCTAGGAGTCTCAAATTTTGCATGGACGTCACTTATAGGACGTACTCATGGAGACAGAAATTAATAATAACGTAGTTCACGCAGGCGAAGCCGCGGGCGGGCCGCTAGTACATTATAAATACATATTTTATATGTCGATCCTTGATTCAACCGCTCAAAGGCGATTACGCACGTTAAAATTAGTTACGGGTACTAAAGTTGCGCTATTTACGAGACCCTCGTTTATTTTAAATCCTTAATGAATTACCCTATTCTGCATTTAAGTGGGTGTTCGGTACAAGCATAAGTCAGGTAACAAGAACTAACATTGTAACAAAATATAGCAAGAATATTATAGTGTACTATAAAGTAACTGGAGATCGAGAGAACATGAAACTTATATACTGTTTAAGCTTTCTAGGACTTATATTGTAGGTTTCTTTATTTTTTAGCAGGGTAGACTAAGGAAAAAAGACTTGAGTTAGTATTGACACATTCCATTTTCGTTAAGACGCTTCCCGTCCGGATTTTTAATTCGGAAGGAATTACGTGTTGAGTGGCGGAATTCAACGCTATGATTTGTATGTGTTGTATTACGACACTTATTTTCCTCAAGTGGGAATCAAATCTACTTCTCGAGTCTACAGTTAAGCACTTGTGCCACTGAGCCACGACTGAAAGCCCTCGAAGCTTAATCAATCTTAGTAACTAAGTAAGACTTCAAACGTGAGAAACTTTTGTTTCTGATTATTTAGAAACGTTACGTAGGTACGTTTCCAGTTACGATATTGTTATTAAAATAATTTTATTATTTACTAGCGACCCCCTTGCGGCTTCGCCCGCTTTTACTACTGGATTATTCATATAATGTATGTTTGCAAAGCACTTAAGATAATGTAAAAATTAATTAAACTCTAATGCAACCCGCATTTTCGTAGTTCCAATAAGGATTTTCCAATTGTTTTACTCGGCAAGGATTTTTTAGTAGGTACCGTAATTTTAAATCTGTGCTACTAATCTTTTCAAGTACTTATTAAAATATTCCGGGCCGCCCGCGTGGCAGGCGAGCATTCTACCACTGAACCACCGATGACTGCTCATGACGCGCTTGTATAAGCAAAACGTCGCGGGGCGCGTTTCGCAGCAAGGATGTTTTGATATTGTAACAACTTCTAAAGTACTTATTAAAATGAAAAACAGTAAAAGACAGTTTTGATCTACATTAAATGGCCAACGTAACTAATATACTTATTTATATGCTGAGAGTAAGGGATAAGTAAAACTTGAGTCGGCACAGCTGATGAGTCAACGGCGTGATGTGTTAATAATTAAATGCGTTTTTCTCTAAAACTATTCGCAATTTCGAAATAGTGTAAAAAGCAAATTTTATCTTCGTTTAACGTAGAAAATTAATAAAGTATTTTAAAGGATAAGGATTAATACCATTATGGAAAAATATCTCTCACAATAAAAAATATATTGAAATTACTATTTTTAGACAGAAATATGACCACTACACGTTAGCCTTAAAAGATAAAAATATGCTCTCGCGGACTTTTTTGTAGATCTTATTAAGAGGAACAATACTCCAGTACATTATTTTCATGTAGTACTTACCATTAAAGCAGCGCATGCGCGAAAGTGTCTCAACGGGTAGGACTTTAGACACATTTATCGTATTTATGTTAATTTACATAAGAATGTACAAATAATAAACTATATATAAACCTTCCCTGAGAAATACTCGACCTAATGGTGAAAACCGCCTAAAAATCCGTTGGGTGGTTTAGAAGAAGAAGAGTTAGAAAGTTCAGACAGACACGAAAAGCGACTTTGTTTTATAAGATATATAGGATAAAATGTAAAAATTGTAAAAATAACAATATTTAATTAATTTCCCGAAAAAATTGGCGGAAAATGGAGAACGGAGTGTCTTAACTAACTGTGTGCGGGATACAGCGTGAAGCTGATACATTTACCTTAATTTTTACATTGTATTATATTAATTTAGTTACAAAATTGGCTATCAAAGTACGAGTAGGTACCGAAAGTAGGTGTAGGTACCTACATACTTGTTAATATTCCGCTCGAATACACAGCTCTATGTAAATGGTCTCTTTATAACTAAATTTATGAACGCTCCCTTGTTTTACATACAATCGTTTATTATTTATTGAAGTACCTAGTATAAAATGGCTAAGGATTGTATTGTTACAGTTAGGTATTGATATGATGAAATTTGACGATATACAATATATATTACATATTAAATATACTTACATAAATTTATTTACTTGTCAAGTACCAAAATAAGTGGGGCGCGGAGTGTCTTAACACTAACCTCTCTCTATATCTAGTGCTTCACGGAGGATACAGAGTGAAGCCGAAACAAAAGCTACTAAAATTGTGATGCGATAGATATCTTGTACCTAAATATATATGTAAAATGAGATATAAAATTCTTTGCATTACTTCCTTTTAATCCACTTTAGGGATATACAAATGTGATAAGGATAGAGATAATAATAAAAAAATGGTATCCTCACACATGTGCATCTGCTTAGCGGGGTTCTCATAAAATGGAATTATAAAAGCATAGAACGGACATAATATTAATTAGTTTAACTACTTTATTTTTTTCATGATGTATCTCGGAAATAGAGGTTGAGAGTATGTAGTGTCGGGACACTGTCTATTTTCCGCTAGAATCCGGGACACAGTGTGTTGATCGGCGGAACTCAACGCTGCACATTGTCTTACCAGTGTAGGAAACGAAAATCTGTTCTTCTATGATATGTGTAGGTCTAATATATGAATTTTAAATTTTTATACCTACTTTACAAGAGATAAAATGAACACTATATATTAATAAGATAATAATTAATATACATATTTACTACGATTGAATAATAGTTTAGTTAAAAATAATAATAACATATTTTCAAATTTTATATTTACTTATACCCTATATGGTTTCCTAAAAATATTTCTTAAATGCTTTGTCATAAATCTGTCTAAACATTATACCATAGTTTATTTTTTCAAAAACATTTTGGTTCGTATGTTTAAAATACGACGGTCGGTATTTCTGCTTACGATCAATAAATCAATAAATATATGCGGTTGTGTCCGTCCGTCCAGACATTAATGGAAATCACTGTTTGTTTAGGACCGATCCTTGCTTAATGCTAACGGAAGCCATATTGGAAATAGTGAAATGATGGATACATCCAACAAAAATAGTTGCCATACCTAAAAATACAATAAAAATATTTATTTTTCATATATTACGTGTTTATTTTAACTAAAAATTACTATAATTAAAATTATTTAATATACTTAAATATACCAAGACGCGTGGTTCTTCATATGTGAAGACTTAACTCGGATTACATGTTCCTATACAGTTTCAATGTCTAATTTTATGTTCATGTAAGATAAACATGGCGTGAAGTCATGATTTACAACAGCTTCCCTCAAATATCAAGTTACGTGGCATGCATTGGTTATTTTTAGATTAGTTAGGGAGCTTACAGTTATAGATATTTAAATAAAAACAAAATTTCTAATAAAATATTATGTATTTTTATCGTAAAGCTTTATGCACAGGTAGGCAGAATGAAAGTTGTGTTGAGACACTCCGTTTCCACATTTTCTGCCGAATTTTGGACGCATTGAGTGTAAAGTGGCGGAACTTAACGTCGAGCATTAACCTTGACACCAGAGCGAAGAATTAAATTTACCAGTATTTAATTTAATTTCGTCGAGTGAGAATCGAACCCACAACCAGTCGCGTTTACGGTCACTTTGGGCCACTGCACCGAGACTGACCTCAAAACATAAATTTAATATACAGGGTGGAATTGACGGCACCACTTTAAATGAAACCACAGTTTTAACTACTCTATAAAAGCCTAATATAATTCGGAAAAAAAATAATTCCCAAAAATGAAAAAGTTATTTTTTCAAACAAAATAAATAATAAAATTATCGTTTTAAAATAAAACACCATTTGTAAAGTATAACATAGGCACGCACACACTTACCTGTCAAATCGGAAACGTCGCACACGCATGTGTGCGTCACACGAAATACAGGTATGGATAAAAATCGTGAAATGAAAAAAAATTCCTACGTCCAAACTGTTGAGGTATCTTAATTAATTTCTTAGGTGTGGGTTTGAAATATATTACCCTATATGCAGTTTTAATAAAAGAAGCGCTGCCTCTTCCACCCTGTATAAGTATCAATCATTTAATTTCTTTTTCATATTTATTTAAGAACCATTAAATTTAAGGTAACATAGAAAGTTTCTGATTATTTAAATTCGGGGTAGGACCGAAGCCGAAGCGCTGTTTCTAAAGACACCCGGCAACATAAATAAATCTTTACTGAAGGAATAGGAACAAAAAAAATCTACCTGATCCCGAGCCCTGCACAATGCTTCCTTTATTCCGCCGAACGCAACATTTCGACTTCGCCCAAAACGAATAATTTACTGGCATACGCCGATTTTCTTAGAAAGGAACTGCAAATCTTAGCTCGCAAATTTAAAATTCTAAATAGCTTTTGTTTATATAGGATTTATAGAAGTATCGCTTTACTCTAGACTTTTATCTTGAGATTACATTGAAATTGATTAAATTTACAAAATAAATTCTTCGAATACATTTACTGTAAAAGTATAATGTCGATTATATTTGGTACTGGTTTATTACACTATAAAGTGAAGTCGTTGCTCTAAGAAAAATATGCATAGGTATGTAGACTTAGTGTTAAGACACTTCGTTCCCCATTTTCCGTTTAATTCTGGAGACATTGCGTGTTGAGTTGCGGAATTCAACGCCGCTGTACCTTATTACCAGAGCGTGTGGGAATCTAACCCAAACCTGTCCCGACTTCAACATACATATTAAACAAAACTTATTATCTTCACGAGATGGTGTAAGGAGCTGTGAATACATTTTAAGCAACGCAGCGGTCTCTCGTTTGCGGGAGTAAGCGCTAAATGCACACGCATCCGTTGTTCTGAAGTATAGGGTTACTATGTTCACTCGAACGCAAAAACTACAAATATTTATTTTTAAATATTTTTTTAAAAATTTAAAGGTTAATATTTGTTATTTAAAATTCATTTTACAGTAAATAAATTCATTTTTCTTATTGTATCTTATAATATTGTTATTGAATTAAAATGTAATTTGTGTTAAATTCCGTCACTGACATGTGTTATTTAAAGAAATTCTTTGCTTAGGTTTTTATAGAAATACTTATTACAATTATATGTATTTCGAATAATATGGCAGTTAGATACATTATCAAGTAGAAGTATTCATAGTCAAATAATACAAGATCTACAGTCTAGAATTATAGATGAAATAAACAATTTACTTAAACTTTTAATAGCACGCATAAATTATTAGGAGAATTAATAATACTTATTTCAATCTATAGGATAATATTCCTTTTGGTTACCCTAGTCCTCAGTTAGCGCTGCACAAGCTATCTTACTGTTTTACACATGGTAAAAGCTTTTACTTGAGTCAGCAAGCTAAGATCGCAAATAATAACACTTCTATATTAATATAATACCTACTCACAACCAATTCCCAGAATAAAACATTTGTGTGAATAAATATGCTTGTAATCTGTTGCTATTAAAAATAACACTAAAATGTCATAGCAAAACGAATTAAGAATATTTTATCAGCAAAAGTATAGTTATATTATCCTATGAATTAATTTTTTATTATATTGTTAGAAATCGGAAGCAGTTAACGTTTTTAAACACAAAAAATAACACGATAAAAACACATATCGTCTATATGTTTCTAACGTATTCGGATAGAGGTTCTACGTAATTGCAATAAGTGATATACCATGCCTATAAGCAACTGCCCCCGATTGTCACAACTCCAATGATTTTATAGTCTTTTATACCTTAATGATCGAGATCCTTGAGGATATTAATATGGTATGTATAAATTTGAGAATTCAAATCAGCTTCACGCTGTATCCCACACACAGCAGGGTAGGCAGAAGGAATCTAGTGTTAAGACACTCCGTTCCCCACTTTTCAAATTCTTGAGGCATTGCTTGTTGAGTGGCGGAACTCAACGTCGGGCTTTTGAGAAAAGTTGACAAAATTTATGGTTCATAAAAAAATTATCTACCAATATGTAAAGAACCGTTCGGCTACAGGCACTAAGTACTTTACAACATGATCTTCCACAGTACTCGCAGTTTCCTAGAGATAATGAGGAGCCGATTGCTATAACCCACCTAGAAATTAACGTCAATTTTAAAATTCCTGTCAGTTCTGAGGCGGGGCCGTAATTACATGGCTATCCATCATCGAAAACCAACAAACGAGGTTGTTTCAGAAAATATAGCCCACCCACTGCCGAGAGGTAATATGGATGACCTTCGGAACTCGACCTTACAATAAAATCAAGATAAATAGAAATTATAAAATTTATAAGACAAAGAACCGTCGTGGCGCAGATGGGCAAGGGACTGTGACGTGACAGCTGAAAATCTCTTCTATTTTTGAAAATGTTCAGTGTAATATTTGATGATCACAGATAATATAGAAAAAAAAAATATCATTAATATTTTTGACATTAGTGTACTCATAAAAAATTTAAAAAAAAAACACGATTGAACACCTAGTGTAAAGGAAAACAAACCTACAGATCCTTAAAAGTTACCCTAAATAAACCTTTAGTTATATATAGGTAAGGGGAAAGTGATAAATAGTACCAGTCCAAGTTCAAAGTCGGGCGTACTCGTATTGTATAACAATGGAGATCGTATCTCGCACCACGAGCCTGCGTCCGTCGTTTTGTATCTTGGCGTGCATCGTACTTAACAAGCTTAACTTGGTATGTATTAAAATATGGTAAAACCTCTTGATAGAAAATAATTACTTGTATATAATATGTATAAGAATAGTTTTTTTTTTAATTCAAAAGTTATAAAATAAAAAAAAACTAGCGTAATTTTTTTATAAACAAAACATTTTGAAAAGTAATTCATATAAAAAATATTTAATATAATTACTAAGTTAATTAGAAGTTAATAAGATATATTCACAGATATCCAAGTTCAATTGGATAGTATCCAAATTTGTAGAATAAGATTATTTTTATAAGACATTATAAATTATAATACACTTCAAATCGTTACGAAACACGTTCAAAATTCATTCATATACTCAAATTATTAAAGCAAAGCCGCGAGCATCTCCCATTTACCAATCCACTGGCTAACAAAGCAAGTTCCAATAATGAGGAGTCGATACCATCTCGGTCTCGGACGAGGCGATCCCGTACCAAGATACGCAGAATCCTTTCTCGGCTCCTTTGTGGACCGTAAACACGGCCGTGGATCTTCTCGGAGAGGCCGTGATTGTTCTTCGTGCATTTTTATTTCTAACATTCTTCTTATAGACTTAGATTTATTACACTAGGATATTTTTGGCAATTTAAATATAGTGAAATGTCAAACCTTTGTAATATATCGTATTTAGATCTTTGATCATACAAATAGATATTTTAAAGAATCTTCATATGAGTATTCGTAATTTATCTATAATGGGATTGGAGTTATTCGATTTAAAATTGTTACTTTTAAAACAAGAATTGAAAATATTGGCTGGCGTGGTGGTTACAAATGGAAATTATTCTGCCAGTGCAAACTACAGTGATTACGGAGCCTCAGGGTACGTCAGTGCTTATAGCCGGATGATTGAAGACCCTCCGCCTTCGAGGCGGCCGTGGTGCGAGAGAGAGAGAGTGGACGTATACAACGTGAGTGAAAGAGACGGCAACAGTTCAGCATCTGATTAGCATCCCAATTACGGCGCGGGCGCAGTGGGATCGAATCTTCCGAACTAGTGATGTTCTGCTAAATTGTCGATAGTTAATTTTTTTTTTCTTATTACGTATATAAATATGTAGTTTGAAATTGAGCTTGTATTTGTTTTTATGTGTTAAGATTAAATTAAAAAAATATATATTGATGTAAATATTTACAAAACGTACAAGACGTAATTAATATTTTATTCATATATTTTAAGATGGTTAATTTAGTTTTTTATAATTATAAATGAAACTGTAAATGTATAAATATAAAAATGACTCGTACGTGAAATATACATCGATTGTTTCCGGTAACGAGGTACAGGCCTAATAACAAGCGTACGGCAATACAAGGCGGTTTCGTGTTAAGATTACATCGGCAGCCGTAAGGAAATTTAAAATAAACAAGAAATTATAAGGAAGATAACGTTCACAGGTCGATGTGAAAGAGTCGTTATGATTAAAATAATTAATTAAATGTGAGACAAATTATTACTAGTACATAAATTAAAAAGTTATTTATTTAGAAGAATAATATTTATTTAACAATTCTACAAATTATACCAAAAAATATATTTCTATGCTATTACGTAATAAATATTTAAGACATTTCCTTATGATCCTTAAAATGAATTGGAGATGATACCCCGCAGAGACAGGAATCTGACATAGGTGAGATAGGTTTGTAATCGTTTATTTAATTATATCCTTTGAGAGAATTTTGAGTCTTAATTTCAAATAGTAACAGTTATTTTATTTAAATTATGAAAATTTATGTGAAAAACATCAAAATTAGTTTCTTAATTCTCTTATGAACATTTAATTATGCTATTTTTATGTGACTTTGTTAGTTTTGGCTTGTTAATTCAAACAACATTCCTGGTATTTGATGTTTTTCTACGAAAATCCATTTACACTTTTCATTTTTCATTCAACACTAAGCTTTTAAATCATTAGAGCAACTAACTATTATCTTGTGTAAATATAAAAACATATTTGAAACGCCATTCCTAGTCATATTTATATCCCAGATGTAACAGTTTATTTTATTGCGGCAACGGCCACGGTATTTCATCTAAATGAAAATAAAATTACTGTTATTTACGAATAGTGTAGGTAATATTATGGAGAGATTTAAGTTCTCTAAGCTCAAACGATTATGCTCCGTACTGTTAGAGTTCGTTCACTTTCACGGCGCTGCATAGTTTTTTATGGTTCCGTAAATTTAAAAAAATATATTTTTAAATGTGATTATATAATTAATCAAAAATAAAACAGTAAATCAATTAATCGTCAATTAAAATTATAATTTAATTTATATAATAATAAATTTTAGAATGAAATAAATATCATACTTAAATATGTTTGTGTCACAGATTAAAATAAAATTATTTCTAATCTGTGGTAAATATTTAACATAATATATTTTTAATCTACAGTGCCTATATTAAATGACATTATAGCACTGGCCTTAATGCAACAGATCATAACACAGCATCTCGACACATAAAGCTAGCGCATGGATACAAAACCAATTTGATATTTCTCATTACACGCCGACCACAATATGCCGACTAACTAGTTCTGATCTGTCATTATGATAATACACCTATCTTATAAACGAGGTACCTATCTACGTATAGAAATTGAATATTTTGTCCATTACACCACACTCGAGCTAACTTACTTGATATTATATTTCAGAGTTGTCGATTATGAACAAATATATATTTTTTATGTTTATTAAAAAATAATGTTTAAGCGCGCACTCCATGTCTCTCACTTTAAATAGGGTAATCTTAACTTAAAGTTAAAAGCTTTCAGTTAAAAAATAGAAAAAATGGAATATTTTTACATAAATTTTACTACATAATCTTTAACTTCAAATAAATACAATAGTACCTCTATACATGAATAAAAACAAAGTTTATTTTAAAATAGTAAAAGCTAGCAGATAATTATTCTTCACTCACATAAAATAAAAGCTAAATGTGGACAAAGCTGTAATGAAGAATATCTTAAGAACAAAGTGGTAATTATGGTGTAATTACAATATAAATTGATGATCCTCAAACTGGATTGGCGGAGTGATTGATGGTGTTTTTAACAATATTAATGAGTATGCGTAATATAAAATGCTCTGACGATCGTTTAAGCAAGCCGCTCCAATTTAACACGACCACATTTTAGAAGTCAAACACTTAAAGATTGTTTTATTTTATTTCAAAATTATTTAAGATCGAACGAACAGTTTTTATTGCGAAAGCGAAGAATTGCGATATGTATCGTAGTTATTTCTAGGTTATAAACTTCTCTAAGTGTTGCATATCCATTTGAATTATACAATTAAGAATTCAGCGAATAATTAAAGAAAAAATAAGTAACTATAATTAAAAACAACAAACGGTACGGAGCAACATAAACTATCAAGACGATAAAATTACAACACCACAATTTTTTTAAATATGTTATGTAAGATAAGAATATGTGAAGCTGTTTATTTAAATAAAACAAGATAGCCTTAAGACTATCAGCATATATATACATACTATTAATATCTGTGGCGGGCAGGGCGCATCACTGGCTGTGAAAGAACACCGACGCATCATAAATCTACGTGAAATTATCATAACGAGTCGGTCCTATAACAAAATAGTGGCTTTCCGAGAACTACGCTATAAAACGACGACTATAACTTTCTGTAGCTCTGTGACGTTACTTTATTAATTGGGTGTCGTTGGAAAAAATGGCTAGTTAAAACAAAAATCTGGTGAAATAAAAGTTTATTGGTGTCGTTAAAATGATTGCTTAATAGAATGTAAATATACTGATTTCAAAAGTTTCATTTTTTGGAATGTAGATATTGCAGAAGAATTCGATATCAAAATAATCGAATAAACATATTTTTATGCGAATAAATATGTTATTTTTTATTTAATTTAAAATTCGAATTTAATATGTAATATGCAAGAGAATTAGTGCTGTTTAGTTACAGTCCTTACTACTCTCACTTTAAAAAAATAATGTAAACACACTTTTTTTTTAGAGATATTTTTTTCTGCATTATGTTTTGGCTTATTTTTAATAAATTAAATGTGTTATGTGCTTAAAGCTTTATGTTATATACCATAACGGTTTTTGAAAACAAACATTAAATGGTTTCACGAAAAAGTGGTATTTATCATACGTGAAATATGTTTATTGCTACAATTTCACGGACATTAATAGCGAGTGAGATATTAAGATAACTGGTTTTAGGGACATCAACGTGCTATAATTTCACAAAATGTCTTATTTGCTTTTAGTTCTCACGACTGGTATTTAAATACTGTATTATGTCAAAAATACGGCTCTTCATCCCTTGTGGGTTAAAATAAATAAACTTTGTCTTTTAAGTTTATACAAGAAGGTCAGTTATCCCAAAATTTAGATATATTAAAAAATATTACTTCAAGTTCTCACAACAGTAACTCCATGATGCCGATAAGCACAAAAACATAAATTGCGAAACCATCCATGGAACCGACAGAACCAATAAGTTTCTCGTAATTGAACGAATATTTATGTAGAAATGTAGCAGGGCAGCTTTTTGTTTGACTGCCACAATATTGACTTTACAAAAATTGTCTACACCAACAGAATCTTTAAGGATTTCGATATTGAAGTTGAATTTAAAGCAAACTTCAAGTACTTCTAAATTAAAATAGAAAATTTAATTATCTAGTTTAACTTATTTTATAGATAATAAAATATAATTTATTATCTACATATGGTAAAATGTATTTAACATTTTACATTAGAGACATTGCACATCTGTTGCACTTATTTTTATTTAATATCATCGTAGTACCTATAGGTAAAATCTATTTATTAAATGTATATTTATTTCAATTCATAATAATTAAAATTCATTGCTTATATAGTTATAATGCTATTTAAATCCATTCAGAATAACACTTAAACAAGAAGATATTTTTTTTATCTATCTTCCATAAAACGTTCAGATAATACATTACTTTACTGATGCTCAAAATTATTTTGGGAACGCAATTGCATTCCCCGTTTTGTATTGTCCGCTTTCAACTAGCGTAGTTGCCTGTGAAGTGATTTATTAGGCATCGTTTATTTTAGTTCCCAATTCGTTGTTCTTTATGGCCCGACCTTCTTGCTTCACGCTTTTCAGAAACACAATTTCAAAGAACTCGCATGATTTATTTTAATAGTTAAGAAACCAGCTTAGTTAAATTGAAAGTCAGGATTTTGTATAATATATAATAGGTATATTTAAAATTTGTTAACTACATTTTACATACTGCCAACATGGCGGACGCGGCAAAGTTAGAACATCAAAGAAGTAACTTAGGTCATGTAGACATAAAACGTTAAATTTTTGTAGTTAAAAATAATGGCCGACTCAGCGTAACTGGACAATAATGCCTCAAACGTTTACGGAGCGTAACTTATTGCTGAGAAAACAAAAGGCAAGCTCCAGTAGCAGTTTGAGGAATTTGAGCTTTACTATTATTATTTAAATGCACCGTTTAGTTAACCTTTCAAACATAAAACAATGGATGGAGCATGAATTATGAATGCTTGGACGAAATTCGATATAGAATAATCACGACGTAAGTGCATCTACAGTCTCCTAGCAAACGAGGCAGAATACGTCATCTTTCAAAGAATAGCTTTCCTTGCTTTCAATACGTACTTACTTTTAATATATTTGGTTTAGAAATGCTTATTGCGAGAATTTTATTCTTTAAAGTTGAAGTGACAAAACATAATTGATTGGTGACAAAAGTTAAACCAAGGGACTGGATTTCAATGGAGCAGGTATTGGAAATTCAACGTGTAAAAAGACTATTGTAGTCGTTAGCGCTCTTCTCGGGTTATTTCTATTGTTCATTTTGCAAATTTTTTTTCGCTTCGGATGATTGTTTCATTTTGCATTTTTTTGTACTTATTTATTATAATATTTAAGCAGGTAGGTAATTTGAAACGTATTATGTTAAGACGCGTATAAAGTACAAAGATGGATTGTTACATGTACCTAGTATTTATTTAGCATTCTTCACAAACTTTCTCCTTAGGTATTATATTATAATTGTATCTTTACTATAATAACATTATGTACCTAAGTATATGTTATTTAAAATACATTAGACATATAAAATATATTTTATTATTTAATGATTTATAAACTTACCAAACAGAAGCTGCCAGGCCAAAGTAGTATAGCAGTAAAAAGACTACAGCACAGTTAGGATTTTCCAAGCCATCATGGGCGAGCAACATTCTCGTCGGAGACGTGGAATCTTTGGCACAGCCTGCTGCAGTGCGGCCTGCAGCAGCCCGGACCCCCCAGCCGGCTGCCGCCGCACACCTGCACAGCGCCACCAGGACCAGAGCCCGTTCTCCAGCACCACCGCGATCCCCACAGGCTAATTGCGCTCCTACAGCCGCCAAAGTACATGCAAAACTTAAGGCTGCCCAGGTTGCGAGCCATACTTCTGCAGCCCTACGCTCGCCTGTCTCCCAAAGCACTTCTGCATCGCAGAACTGAGCACATCGACTCGACCCTCGCACCCATATCCAACTATTAGGTTTCACCAGTCTTCGGCAAGCTCCTCTACCGACTGTATTCGATGCATCCAGCGGGATGGTCCCCATCGGTGGCGCTCGCTCGCCCGGACCTTCCATGCACATGTGCTCATGGTTATTCTCCGCTGGGAACAGAGAGCAATCTAGTTCCGCTGGCCACGGAAAGCCGAAACCCCGAAGCACTGGAAAACATCTAGAGTAAACACTTTCACACAATCCTCGACAGGGTCCGATAGGGACCGCGACCTTGTCCGTACACATGGGAACGTAGACCGCACATAAAAACAGATGTAGCTGCGAGGAGCACCCGTACTGCACCAAAGGACTGAACGTTTGAAGAGTCACATCGGCGTCCGCCTGCAGAGTGTGGCGAGCTAAGTTCGGCATGCCCGTCTGATTGTATCCAATGTTCTTGCACATAGCCACTTTAATGGGTTCACATGTCCTTACGGTAGCTTCTGCCGCGATTTCAAAAACTAGAGTCACAGTTAAAACTATTGCGATTGCACACTTCATTTTGAATTTTGACATAATATAATTAAATAATTTCAAAACAAAAATAAAATTATCGTGAATGTTTACGCGCGCGATGATTTTACCGTAACGTACGTACTGTTCTAAACGCGTCTAGAGACGTTGTGTTGCGGTCGCCGGTCAGGTTGAAGAGGGGGGAGGGCGGCGGGGAGGGGGCAGGGGAGCAGGGTTCCACCACAAACAAAAAGGTCGCCAGGTATGCGATAGTATCAGAAGGAAAGGGAGGGAAATGGATGAGGACTGAGGAGCCGCGGTCGCTGTCCGGAGCGGCGTGAGTCTTGTTAAATGAAACGGCTGTCCTCGCATCCTCGGGGCTCGCTCGTTACTTGTTATCGTGCTGTTAAGCTGTAGACACACTATACTTTATGAAACTTATTGATATGCACAGCGTTTGAATAACTTTACTATTTGGAAATAACGCCATGTTATGGTAAAAAATTAAAAAATCCCTATTATTATTTAATAGTTTATGTAAAGAGGATTCTATTAAACTTGGTAGTTTGTTAGGCTATTGTCAGCCGGATTCTAGAAGCATTGCTTAATTAGTGACGGAACTCAACATAAAAGGCGGAACTTAAAAATAAAATAAAATGTCTTATGTGAACACTGCTTATCATTCACTAGTTCATATCTTTTTGATTTGTCGATCGATTTTTAGATAATAAAGATAAAAAGCAGATTACACATCGTAGATCGACTATTATACAATATTTTTGATAAATGCATGTAATTATTTGCAATAAAATACCAAATTTTTTCATAATTATTTTATTGTACATAGTTACTACAACAATATGCATACTTTTAACATAAATAGGTAAATATAATGGTGAACTTTATTAGTTTTACAAAAATTGGACCGAAATACAGATTTGTGAGGTCAGAAGCTTACAATAGATACAGAAATACGCAATGGGATAAAAAATAATATTTACAAGGGCTTTGATTACTCCTTCAAAAGAATAATATTCTTAAAGTACGACTAAAATAAAAGATAAATACTTTTACAGTAATCTTATATTATACAAGTTGTTTCACACTTTGTTTGCTATTCTAATGTTTTTTAAATTTTAATTTTACATCTTTGCTGAATCAACATCAGCTCATCATTTAGCAATTGAAATTTTCACATAAATATCTTCATTTGAGAATTTTTTGAATGGCAATGAGGAAAAACATTACCTATCTACATACAAATCCCATGTAAACCACATCTCAAAATCTTAAGTCTTTCCATCTTTACATTTACAGAAGCTAATTCTAACGATAATATTATACAACATTCACATAATTTTAGTTAAGATTTTTTTTATTTCATCATATTTTTCATATATTTTTTACAATAAAGCGTAAAAATAAAATTAGGAATGCAATTTAAGCAATACTAGCGCCATTTTCTTTTCAAATATATAAAAATAACTACTTACATTTATATATGCCAAAGCGATTTATTAAATATATAAATACATAAATGTTGTAAACTTTTATGTGCTTTGTAGAAATTATTTTTGAAAAAATTGTTATTTAGTAAGATTATCTCCATTGGAAAAAAACATCATTGGATATGAAAGAATACAAAAATAAAAAAAAAATCTCTTTGAAATAATCTAAGGAAGTTCACTGATAAAAAAAATTTCAGCAAAACCAGCAGGCAGCTAAGAAAGTCTAGTCAGTAAAAATTTTGAGGTAGTTTTTATTGAACCAATTCATAATAATATGTTGTATCATATATACATATAACTTTTTAAAAGATTTTTGACAACATGACAGTTCCGCCCAGTTTCCTACAATACCAGATAGTAATAGCCTAATTTTACGAATTTTTTTTCCATTTCAGAACAAAGATAAAAAATAATAAACAATATTAGACAAGTCTATAGCCTCTTAATAACTGATAGCGTTTTAGATTAAATCCATTCATAACATTTATTATTCAAAGAAAGTGTGAATATATTCATTCTTATCTAATATTTTAGTTACAACTTAAATTCAAAATTTTAAAACGTAACAATCGACTCAATTTCTCTAACATTTAATATATGAAATTGCATTACAACTTTATTAGTTAGGGCCAGAGACCTTTAAGCCGTTTATGAGTACAGCAAGAGAACAAAAAAAATTGACATACTCGAATAAAATTAAATAAATAAATATAAACAGTATCGATACTTTGAGATTACATAAAAAAATATTACAAAACATAAAATATATTGGGGAAACGAATTACACGAAATGGAATAACATGGAATATAGTTAAGGTGATATTTGGAGCTGCCAACATACAAGACAAAACTTATAATAGCAACACTTCAACCTTACTACTACATAATATATAAAAAAAAATTAAAAAAAGAAACTATAATTTGATATTTCAAAATTCATCAATCAATTTGGAATCGCACGTCGCGGAGCGCAGACGACACTGACAGCTGACTAGACGGGTGTGGAGTGCGCGTCGAGGCGCACGCGCAGCCCCTCGCGCTCGCGCTGCACGTCCGCCAACTCGGCGCAGAGCGCGCGGCACACGCGGTGCAGCACCGCGTTCTGCTCCTGCAGGGACTTCACGTCGGGGTCCGTCTCGCACGAGGACTCCCTCGACGGCTTGCGATACACTTCGAAGGCGCCGTGCATTTTGGGCGCGTCCTCTCTGTTGTAGCCGAAGCCCTCGCCCTCGTACTCTCGCGGGGCGAACGCGTCCGGCGGAAAGGCCGGCTCCCCCTCGCTCCTTTGGTTGACTAGTCGACGGGAAGGTGGGGAAGTGGCTGGCGACATACGTGGAGGAGGTTGGGGCGGAGGCGCTGGAGCCCCTTTAAACCTATTCAAGTCCAAGGAACTAGACCGCGTGTGGTTCCTCAGAGGGCGCGGCGGGGGCGGCGGAGGTGGGTCTTTTTTGGGTGCGTATTGTAAAGACTGGGGGCCCTCTTCCGCGTGGACGGAGGACTCTCGCGCAGGTGGAGGGGGAAGGACCCCCACATTTTTTACAGGTTTCTTAGGCTGAGGTCGTTGGATTGATTTTATTTCTGAATTGCCGTTGGGGGGCTGCTCGGGAGGCTGTGAGTTTAGCCTTTTCGGGCTAGCAAGTTCGAAGGCGTGGGCGAAATCATCACGGCGGGGGGAGGTACTCGAGCGTAGATCCCCTTCGTGTGGCATCGTGTTTGCGTCGGGAGTCACCCTAAGAGCCACAGGATGAAATATTTTAGGATCTCGCTCCAATGCAGATTTATGGAAATCAAAGTTGACAGGCTTAGGACCCGGACTGGACACACTAGAAGTCGGGGAATCGACAAACTTGGTCCATTCTTTATTATTGACCTGGGGCTCTGGTTTGGGCGGAGAGAGCGAAGGCTGCCGCTCTTCTGTTTTTTTGGCAGGTTTACTCTCGTAGGGATCAATATTTTCTGCTTTTGAGGCGAAATTGAAGTCGGCCGAAGTCCCAGAACTGAACATATCCGAACCAAGGTCTACAAGGTCAGTCGTAATCGCTTGTTGAGAGAAATGCGAATCGACCTTGGGCACGAGGCAGGCGGGCAACACTTCGGGCACTGGAATATTGTTTCTCCTCAAAACTATCAAGTGCATCGCTATACTGAATTCCTCTAGAGTAAGCATTCCATCTTTAGTGATGTCAGATAGCTGCCAAATTTTTCTTAGATCTGGCACCGATAGACGCGACTTTTCGAAGAATAACCTGTAAAAATAAATTGACACTTAAAACTATATAGGAAAAAAACTAAAAACATCTTCACACCGCCGACTTTTCACTCATAGCAAAGAAACCCAATATCATCTAACGGTCTTTTCTCCACTCTCCGCCCATTTTTCGACATTCTCAACGCCGCAGTTCGTTTTGTCACCAGAGCGAGGAAAATAAAAATCATTCATTCGCCCGAACAGGACTGGAACCCACAATGTCGCGTTTACAGACAGACACTGTGCCGCCGCGTCATCGCGCTTATCAGTCATTAAAAGACTTGACCCCCAAGTAATTTGTTTTTTTATTTTCATGCATCTCCAATATGTACAAGCGTTATTTACTTATTTGAACACTATTCTAAATAGATTTGGCACATTTCCCAATAGGAAATGTGAGGTCGCAGACAACAATGGCTGTAATATAATATAACTTGAAATTTAAACGTAACATAGATTGTTTAGCAGTCATGTATTTACATAACATTTAATTTTCATTGCTGAATTGACTTAAAAATTATGTAGTTATAAAAAAGTAATAAATTATTATTGTTATAAATATTAGGTTGAGTCTTATTTTTCTTATTTGATTATCAGTCATGCCATTTAATTTATTCAAATAATTATACAGTGACATTATAATACAATAGCGACAAAAAAAAATGTTTTTTTTCATACTTATTTATGTACATTAAGACGTTTTAGACGAATTATATATTTCTTTACTAATTTGTCGCTTTATAAAAATTTTAAATAACTAAATTATAAAACAAACTACATTATATATCCAAAATGCCACAGTATAAATATTGAAAAAAAAATACAAGAAAGAAAAAATATTTTATATATCCATCCTTCTCCTGTTTGAATGGTCACACTCTAATTGCACCAAGTAATTCTAACAGTACAGTACGTAATGCCTTATTTACGTATAGTATATCATGTCAACAATTTTTCAAGTTCAACCTATAGTTCCTGAGATTATCGCGCCCAACCAAATACTTTTAAAAGCTCAATATTAGTATAGGTAAATTAACATAAATTATAACAAACCTAGCAGTTTGTCCCGATAGTAATCCGCGTTCAGGACGCAATTGTGCAAATTGGGTCGCGTAATATCGCGCTTGGACTTCACTTATTTCAAAGACATCTCCGTCACCCTCCCCCTCTTCCTCGGACGAATGACGATCTGAAGATTCTTCTTCTGTACCTGGAAATTAAGTACATAAATATAATAGTATATTTTGAAGCTTCACATATCGAGCATATGGCAGGGTAAGCTAAGCTTAGTGGTAAGACATTCCGTTCTCCAATTTTCAAGACATTGTACAGCGCGATTATCCAAACATCGATTAACCGAACATCCGTTTATCCGAAATACCACACAATTCTAACGACCCACGTTTATGGACTTCTCGATTTATTGTATTTATATTAGTTTGTAGACTTGTTACTTATACTCGAGTGTGATAGTTTATAAAAAAACGCTTAATAAATAAATTAACAATAAACTAAAGTTACTGTGTAAAAGTAATATCTCATAGAAAATACCTACACAATAGTAAACCAAAATATGAAATTTTTCACATTAATTTAGCATATTTTGTCACATTATAACACTATATTCACTATCTACTACAATGGGTTATATCTAAATGACTATCGTCATATATGACCTCCCTCAATAAATGGAGTGGATCCAATACAATTTTTTTCAAATCACACCAATAAGATGGCACTAGTGGCGTAAGAGCACAAGCGTGCGACTGTAAACGTGACAGGTCGTAGGTTCGATTCCATCGGAAGAATGTGGAAGAATGTGTTGACTCTAGTTACCTGAGCAAGGAAATGAAAATGACGCACGACTGGCCTTAATAATAATTAATTAATTATTTGTATAAGTTACATCATCATATTCCCAGAGTCATATAAATAGAATATTTCTTATTTTTCAATATATTATTATAGACATCACATATGAAATATATAATAATACAATAAAGAAATTCGCAATAAAACTTTATGAAATAAATATGTAATCAATTATATAGAAACATTAAAGAATATAATAAATAATGATATAAAATAAATTTTACAAAATTAAATTTGCTGTTGTTATTAATGTATAAAATATCTAGTATACTTAAATTATTTAAATTTTTACCTAATAATCTAGTATGTTCTTCAGCAGTATTGGTAGGCCATACACCGCGGCCGGTAACACTATGTTCCCATACAGGATGTACACGTTCTGCCACACTGTTGGTAGGCGTTGGACTCTCGCTTGCAGTACTCCATGGTGATCCAGCTTTGGCCCTTCGCTTTATGTAAATAAAACATATTCTAAAGTTAAATAGAGGCATTGTGGCATAGTGTCATGACATCTGCCTATAAAAATGATGTTTGTGGAGTGATGGTTGTGGATTTGATTTCCACTAGTGGCAAAGAATTATTTTAATTTAATTACTCTAGTAGTAAGACAAGTGCAGCATTTACTTCTACTATACATCACATTATGTGAGAATTGCATGGGGAATTGAGTGACTAAAAACTTAACAGGTTAACTATGCCTAAAGTTATAAAAAAGTTGAGTGTTCTTTTGAAAACATTGCTCAAATTCAGAAATGTGTAGATAGGAAAATTAAGCTAATAATTTCCATAAAATTGACTTTTTTGTATGAATTCTTATTATATTTATATAGAAATAAAAGTATTGATGTCAAATTTTAACACTTATTTATGTATGTTGCTTTAGAAATACATCCCAGGGAATTAATAAATTTTATTATTGGTGTTGAGCTCTCTCACTCAATATTCAAGGTCTTGAAAATTAGGCAGTCATGAGTGTCTTAAGCTCTTAACACTAAGTTCCCTCCGCTTACCCTAATATGTGTGGGGCACATTGTAAAGTTAAAAAATCTCTTTATTATAATATATTTCCCAACATTTTAGAGGCTCTAGTATATGCATTTGGTTAATTGCTAAGAGTGTAATGGAAAAATGTATGTCTTATTAAAATTGATCCACATGGACATCATTATAAAAAAAAATGTCATGTGTGATCTATTTATTAATATTAAAATTATATTAATTGTATAAGTAAGTTAGTAATATAAAATTGTATTTAAATTTAATAAATGGTGACATTGAGTTCTTATCACATCCCAACATAATGAGTATTCTTTACATATAACTGATAACACTGATGACTTAAGTTAAACTCAGGTAACTGAATATAAAAGAAATGTGAAATATCAATATGACATGTTCCCTAATATGAAAGTTAAATATAATTCATCTACTATAGTTTACAAAAAAATTGCATAATAAATATAGTTACTTACACCACATGATCCTGATCTTTGTGATGCTGTCTCTGACTCCATTTCGGAGTCTGTGCTGAGTGCTTCTGTAGCATCATGAGATAAAGCTTGAGGTACATCACTATCAGATAGGTTGGATGACAATCTTATAGGCTCATAAGCTCCAAGGTTACCCCCAAAATTTCTTTCTCGCTTTGAAATATGTTGCTCTTTAGGAGAATTTGATAACTGAATCAAATCTGCATTAGCATCAGAATTAAGTGCCCAAGTAAACCTTGGAAGAGGCAGGTCTAAAGGTGTTGGCAAAAGTTCAGGCTTTAGAGACATATTACTTTGATGGGCAGCTATTAATTTTAGAGCCGAATAAAACTGTTTCCTATTCATATGATTAAGTGACGCACATGTATTAGGCGCCACACTTATATCCATAATCTGTAATATAAAATCATACTCCATATTATAAAATTACAAGTCCTGTATACAAAAAATATATGTGCAATATTTACAATGATTACCTGTCGTAATACATCATTTGGTATGTTGGATGACCTAAACAGTTCTGTAGCTTTTAATATCGGTATTTTCCCATTGGATTCCTCGTCGCAACATAAAAATAAATCGCCGAAATATCTCATTTCGGTCTCTGTCAAATTGAGATCCTCCATTATAATAATACACACAACTATTTTCCTATAAACACTATCGCAGTTTGTAATACACTTTACGAAAAGCACTCATAACCACTATCTGTTAATATAAACCATATTCATTAATAAATAGACAAATTTAAAAGTTTAACATCACAAAATTTACACGAAGCAAACGAATATGTCATTGACAGCTGCCTGATATGCTCGTAGCCATTAAATGACATAGATTGTAAATAAATATTTTTTAGACATTAAATAAAATGGTATATAATAGTGAATATTTTATAATAATTACTAATTTCTCACAATCATTCTTACTGTTAAACACCAAAATTATTTAATTTAAACTATTATTCAAGTAGGACAGTAGCAATCAGTATCGAGTCATTTTTAGTAACAATTATTAAGCATATCTAAGTTATGTATGTACTCTATGTTTCACATGAATTAAAATGCTCAAGTTTGTTGCTAAATAACTATAAAAAAATTTTTTATTAAGCTATAAGTGTATGCAGTCACTTTAGTTGTATTTTAATATTGAAAGTTCCATAAATACTTAGATCATAAAAGATCACACACTTAGTCATTTGTCATGTTTGTTATTATAATAATTAACAAATACGGTACCGTATAGCAATTATTTTTTGTAAAAAAATTATATATAATAAATTATAAATTAAAAATAATATAAAAAATATTATACTTACATTAAATAAAGTAAAATTTAGGTCGATTGAGTAGTAACTTAACTCTTGGTTCTCTTGTATATTATTGGAAATACTTGAAGACTGCAAGAACTAGGTTACTCATAGAATATTTAAAATAGTAATTCATATATATTCTGTCCAATTAAAAATAGTTATGCTTTTAAATATTTCATATGGACAAATGTTACAAATATATACTTCTTTTATATCACACTAAAAAACGAATTTTAATCATTATCATCAAATATACTATGTTTTTAGTCTTACGCAATTTCTAGTAAAGTACCCACATAGAATGGAGCACCAAATGCTGCAGTACTACTGCATACCTCTTTTACTTTACCCATTGCTGTCAACCTTGAAGTGGGTGATGTATCTATAGTGTAGTAGCCCATGGTCAGAGTCCAAATTCTTTTTGTCATATTCCTCCATCATTCACACATCAAGCCCCTTTCTTTGATTAATTAATATTTTCCCTAACTTAATGTGAAATGATCTTTCTCAAATCTTTTTTTTTATATCTATAGACCTGAAATGTAAGACCCATATTGTTTTTCTTATCTAATCACAATTAGATTACTAATTTCAGTACTTAAAATGCAATAGATAGAATTTAGTCAGTTAACAGAATTTACATTGTGTCTATAATTAAACAAATGTTAATATCTAAAAACACTTTTGGAAAATAAAAGACAGATAGAATTATAGAACATATTTATTGTTCGCAGTGATTTTTATTTTAAAATTATTTTAATTCTTGTATACACAGTTACTGATTAAACAGGTAACACAAGCACATCACTACTGTCAAAGTAGTTTAATAATTTAGAATAATACACAGCTACACTTAAAACTTAATAGTTAAATAAGCATTGGTAATCTCAACATTACAATCATCTATGTTTCGTTAAAATCAACAATTTAATCCTTGCTCTGGATGTACTTAATGAGATCGATGACACGGCTGGAATATCCATATTCATTGTCATACCAGCTGATCAGTTTTACAAAGTTGTCATTTAGAGAGATACCAGCAGCAGCATCAAAGATGGATGAGTGAGAGTCCCCAATGAAATCAGTTGATACAACTTGGTCTTCAGTGTATCCAAGAATGCCTTTCATTGGTCCATTTGCAGCTTCCTTAACCTTTTGTTTGATTGCTTCATAGCTGGCAGGTTTGCCAAGGCGTACTGTAAGGTCAACAACTGACACATTGGCAACAGGCACACGGAAAGCCATACCAGTCAGTTTTCCATTTAGGGCAGGAATAACCTTGCCTACAGCCTTGGCTGCACCAGTTGAAGCTGGAATGATATTTTGTTGGGCACCACGGCCGTCACGCCACAGCTTTCCAGAGGGTCCATCAACAGTTTTTTGGGTAGCAGTTGTAGCATGGACTGTTGTCATAAGACCTTCTACAATCTCAAAGTTGTCATGGATGACCTTGGCAAGAGGAGCCAAACAGTTAGTTGTGCAAGAAGCGTTAGAAATAACTTTGAAAGATGGGTCATATGATTCTTGGTTGACACCAACTACGAACATGGGTGCGTCAGCACTGGGAGCAGAAATGATAACCTTCTTGGCACCACCATCCAAATGAGCAGATGCTTTGTCAATGGTTGTGAAAACACCAGTAGATTCTACAACATATTCAGCTCCAGCCTTGCCCCAGGGAATGGCTTTGGGGTCCCTCTCGGAGAAGACGGCGATTTTATTTCCATTCACAATGAGATTGCCATCGGCAGCTTCGACAGATCCCTTAAAGCGGCCGTGGGTGGAGTCGTATTTGAAGAGGTATACCATGTAATCCAAGCCAATGAAAGGGTCATTAATAGCAACAACTTGAGCTCCTTTCTCGATAGATGCACGGAGCACCAAACGACCAATACGGCCGAATCCGTTGATTCCAATCTTCGACATATTTACTGCAACAAAAAAAATAATATTCATATTTCCGTCTTTTAACATAATACATATATCTTAACAAGAAACAGTATCTGAATGAAATTATAAAATTTTGAATTAGTCAATTAATGAAAGTTTTATATTATATAGTATCGGTATAGTTTACGTTAATTATACATTTTATGTTTTCCTTCTTAACACTTTAATTATGTATAATCCTTTCAAGATTATCGGCGAAAATCTTTTATTTAATTCATGATAGCAGAGTTGATATTTATAGACTACTTTAATTGTAGTCCGCCCCTATAGATTTATACCGGTATAGAAAGGTCAAATTAAGGTCACACAATTTTACACGACAAGTAGGCAAAAGTTTTTGGTATTCTACATACAAGTGTATATCTAGATAAAAAGAAACGTAATTCTTTACTGAATTTGTTATAAAAAGGGTTTAGTATATTTAAAAGTAACATAGATTGTCATGGCACTCAGTTTGCGCACGTCTACTGAAATCATGATGTAATGACGAAAAACTATTATAATTATAAAGTTAACGGCACGTTATTGATTAAATAATAACAAAATAATAGGTATAGATATAATTGTAAACGTAATAATACATACCGGATAAATTAAATTGGTTCTTAGAAATACACGACACGTCCACCCACTGTAAGATGGAGAAGAGAAATGTCAACTGAAGGACGACCAACAAAACTACAAGTTTTAGCTACGTTGAATATAGAGTATAAAAGTTATAATATTAATGACTAATTAGTACAGTACTTATAAAAACGTGAAAATAATAATATTAAAATAGCAATATTGACCGAATAGTAAACGTTAAAATCGTATCGTTTTTATTACTGTTTGAACTACTAACAAGGGTAGTTTTCGATTAAGTACACTTTTAAAAAGTCGTAAAAATAATATTAAAACTGCACTTCGAGGTAATTCAAAAGAGCAATAAAAATATTAGTGATTTTTCACTTTCGATTTTATCTTGTACCGTATGTCTAAAACTAAATTCAATCAATTTAATTTAATGTAATAATATTATAATCTGTGTGTTAAATGACATTGTGCGGGCAATTTGAAATGTTATTAGAGTAGTTTTCTAAATTTTTTTTAACATACATACTACGACATACACTTTTTTAAATAAACTATTTGTAAATTAAAATGATTAAAGTTGGTATAAATGGTTTCGGACGAATTGGCAGAGTCATATTTAGAACTTGCATAGAAAAAAGTAATTTAGAGGTGTTGCATTCTTTATTATCATTAATGTTTTCATGTAATTAATCTCCAACTAACAAACCTTAGAACTAGGGTAAAATAGATGATACAGTATAAATTTAGCAAAAGATTAAATAATATTGTAGAATTGTTAGTCATAAAATATTATTTCTTTATTATTTAATGTTGTTACTTAAATATGTAAAGAAAGTAAATTTAAATAAGAATTGTAGGTTTTATATTTATCCACTTTTAATTGGGACTTAAAATATTTTTAATTATATATTCAGCATTCACATTACTTAATAAACATGTATCTATTACTACAAACAGAACAATAGTCATTCTGTTGGTACTTTTTATGCTTTGTAATCTAATTAATGATCGAAATGCATTATGCAGTAACCTTTAATCTCCATGAAAACAATTAACATTTTAATTTTTCACGCTTATAAGGTTACAGCAATAAACGATCCAGCAGTTGATATCGATTATATATGCTATCTCATTAAATTTGATTCTACTCATGGAAAATTTAAAGGTCATGTAACATCTACAGGGAATGGGATAATTGTAAATGGTAATACCATACTTATATTGTATAAATTGATTTTTCTAATAAATAAATAACGTAATAAATAATGTAGGTAAATCAATAAACGTTTTTCACGAAAAGATTCCATCAAATATACCCTGGCAATCAGCTGAAGTAGAATACGTTATAGAAGCTTCTGGAATGTTTACAAACTACGAAAAGGCTGTGGTACGCAAATATTTTATTTTATTATAAAGGTTTACGGTTATTAAATGCGAAGATTTTGTATAGATTAATATTTATTATTACCTCTCGTTAACGTAATAATAAAAATTCAGGAACACACTTTTCTATACAAGTTCATTTACATGATTGTCGATTTTCTTAATAATTCATAAATAATAATTACAGCTGAAGAAATATTTAAGTATTTTTATGGTTCATAATATATTTATTCTGATAAGCAATGGATAAGCTGTTATCGTTAGGTACATTTTATTTTCCTTATAGTAATGCTCACAATATCGTCATGACATTGATATGAATTTACAGCAAATTCATTTATCATAAATCTAATAGGAAAATGTTTAAATAAATATAACAAAAAATTAAAATTAATTTTAAATTATAATAAGAGTCTACATTGCGGCCAGTCGTGGCGCAGGTGTTATGCGTCCAGAATTCGGTGGAAAATGGGTAAAGGAGTGTTGAGTCAATATAAGGAGCTATATTTATTTAGCCGAGGCCGTTGCAGCGTACGGGACACAAAGGAGTGGCTGTAACGCGACGGTTGTGATTTCGATCCCCACTCAAGGAGTGAATTATTATTTATTAATATTTTCATTTTTTCGTTCTTGCACTATGGCCCGGCGTTGAGTTCGTCGCTCAACTCGCAATGCCTCGAATAATTCGGCGGACAGTGGGAAACGGAGTGTTTTAACACTAGGATATAGCATGAAACTGATTTTTTAAAGGTCGATAAATAAGTAGTAAATAAAAAAGTGTTTGATTTCATATTTTAATAATTTTCAGGGTCACTTGGCAAGTGAAACCGTAAAGCGAGTGATAGTAACTGCCCCCAGTGCAGATATACCAATGCTAATACTAGGGGTCAACGAACAAGATATTCGTATAGGTTATTATATTCTTTTCTTATACCTATAAAGTAAAATGCTTACTAAGCATATATACCTACTTTATTTTTATTTTTCCTATTTTGACAAACAAAAGTGAGGAAATGAAATTAAATAAAAATATATTTCAGATGATATAAGAACCCGTAATCGTTGGGTTTAGCTATGATAAGTCTGTATGCTGTGTACCTGATGAATATAATATCTTTTGATATTTAGGTACATGTATTACTTAGTTCACGAATTCTCGATCTTATAATTATCTATGTATTTCGTAAATATAAGAATTTCAAAAATATTTACGTTCAGATTGCGCTACAGGTTAACGGATATAGGGTCAGGAAAATATATGTATTTTATTTCATCAACTTTACTGTAACGTCATCTTTGTAACATCATCAAGGTCCAGGTCCGATGGTTTTTGATAATTTGGGTTAAAAGTCAAGTTGTTTGAAGTATCTTATTTACATTAGTAAAAGAGGGCGTGGCGTGATAACGATAAATGAATTAATATGGAAAGAAACTATAGAGAGATTAAATATAATATAATTATATATTTATATAAAATAATATAACTTAAATATTGTTTCTTGCGGAGTCGGTAGAAAGAAGGGAACATTGTAATCAATGGATGCAAAAAAATTTTTTTGTTATATTTTGAATTTCAGGATAAAAAATTGGCAGCTTAAATTGTTTTATTGTATTTTTAAGAGATTTTTATATAAGCAACTGTGCGCACTTACACAAATATAGAGAGATTCGGCTGCCTTAAAACTTTGGTACATTTTTTTACCTGTTGGCTGCACAAATACCAAATACAAGAAGTGATAAATTGACTTTGTAATTTGAAGACACTTAAAATTTTCTTTTTAATTAATATTACTAGGATTACGACGTGTGTTATGTATAATATATATACATACCTACCTACATTTTCAGATGACAAAATAATCTCTTGTACTTCAAGCACGTTATATTGTTTAGCACCAATTATAAAGATTTTAGAACAAAATTACAGTGTGGCAGAAGGATTTATTACCAGTATACATGCAATGACACCATCTTTAAAACCTTTAGATGGTTTATGTTTACGTGGAAAGGTATTTATCACTTCATATATTTTTTAAATTAATTATTACCTAGCAGGAACATTGGAACCTATAACTTTAGGTATTAGCATTCTATATTAACAAGTGAAAGCTATATTGTTTATAATACGTTACTATATAGGTATTTATTTGACATTATTATTTATATATTTTTAAAAACATTCTTTAACCTGCAATTATTATAGATAAAGGTACTAGCCGTTTTATAAATGCAGATTAGCCTCATATATATTTCACAGAAAATATTTAAGAAATATGAATATTTGAAATTCTTCTTCTTTTGAATTCAAAAACTAAATCGTTATTATATTACTTCAGCATTGGCGTGACCATAGGAGTATACATCAAAACATAATACCAGCGGCCACTGGCGCTTGTAAGGCGCTTAGTAAAATTATTCCACAAGTTAAAGACAAAATGAACGGAATAGCTTTCAGAGTTCCAATAGTCAATGTTTCAGTACTTGATATAACTATACGGTGAGCATATTAACTTATTATTGCCATCGTGACCTCATAGTTTAAGAGTTAGGAAATGTCTGCACGAAAGCCGTGGCTTGAAATCCCGGAGGACTATATTTTTTTAATAGTTATTGTGTTATTGTAAATATACCTAAATATAATTCAATTATAAAAACGCAATTTTTTTGTAATATTTGTAGAATGCTTAATTTTTGTTATCTTTAGGCTTAAAAAAAGTGTATCAATTGAAGATATATTTAAAATTATTGGTATAGAAAGTCAAACGTCAATGAAAAATATACTTAAGTTATGTACCGATGAAGCCGTTTCTTCTGATTTCCTTGGCGATGAACACTCATGTATTTTGGACGTTAAGTCTAGCTTACAGTTGACACCAAACTTTTTTAAGCTAATCTGTTGGTATGAAAACGAGTATTCCTACGCTTGTCGTGTCGTTGATTCTATTAAGTATTCTGAAAAGTCTTTCCACGTCCACGTGATGTCTAGCATCAGTTCTACTTCACCATTGTCAAAAAGACTGTTTCAACAAAAATCTTCACCATATTGTAGAACTAATTGTTTTCAAAATACCAATTTAAAGTCAAAGCTGGCTAGCGTTCCAACTAAACTTAACAAGCCTATTATTTTACGTAATAAAAATTCCAATCCTGTAACTTGTGCAATGCAAAACAATACTTGTATATTAAAAAACTGGAATAACGAAGCAATCGTAGACTTGCCTTTAGTAAGAGATAACAGAAACACTCTGTTTCATAGCTGTGTCACTTTTGAGCAATATAATTTAAACCCTTTAAATTACACTAAAAATCAAGAACGCCTACAAAAAGTGAAACAGGAAGTTTCCAAAATGATAGACATGACTGAAGTGTTACTAAAACAGGTAAATCTGAGTAGTACAAATGATATTGCTAATGAAAATGCGTCGACAAAAAAAGAGAATCCGAATGACCATGAAATATGTGACGCAGATTCAAAAAGTTCTACCAAAAGTCAAGTAACATTAGTTAATAATAATAATTTTATTGTACAACATGAAAATGCTGTTGCTGTGTTAGCTCCTTTAGTCGATGTTGGAAATCAATCAAAGGACAACATTTTTGCAAAAGATGATGAAATAAGCAATGAAATTGAGAATTGTATTTTAGAAGTAAAAATTGATAATAGTAACGAACCAATTACTTCAAACGTCATAAAAGTATCAGACGAGATTGACAATTGTGAATCTAAAAACGACAATTCGAAATCAGTAGAAGAAGAAATAAGTATTAATGGATCTAAAGAAGTAAAATCGGTAGAAGGGAATAAAAAGGAAATGAGAAAGAAATTTCTAGAAGGTATTATGAAGCTATCGGTTGAAAACACTTCAAATTCCACCACCAATACAACACATAAGGACAAATGTATGCATGAAAGTAGCAACAATATTTACGACAAATTAGACAGCGCGAGTAATACGGACTCCGAAAACTCCTTTTTGATGAAAGAAAAAAAGTCACAAGTGTTGGATTTAAACGAATTAACAAATTCTGCAGAAGATTTGGCACGCTTGGATAAAATATGCAGAATTATTGAAACATCTGATGAACTGTCAGACAAATTGTTTTCAGCATTAGATGGGAATCAAAGTATGAAAAAGAAGGAGTGGTCATTCAAAGATTTGTGCGAAAGGTTAAAATTAGATGAGTTTTGTAACAATATTTGGACAAAGTAAAACACAGATTTTACAATAAAAATATATTTCAAAAATATAATAATATTTTTCATTTCAAGGCACTTTGTATTTTTACAATAAAGCATAAAAAAATGTAGGCTAGCAAAAATAATAAAATGCAGGTACAGTGGTTTAGATTAAGCGTGTTTTGCATACAAATCAGATTCTTTCCTCCATGAACATACAACTTAACCTATATATGCTATTTGGGTATAAACTACTGTATTTAATTTAATTTATTATCTTGTACAATATTACACTAAATATGCTACGATATGTTGAATGGAATTACAATATTTGTAAAATAAACATAATAAAAATGTATACAATATATTTCTTTTAGCTTCATGCTGTATCTATCATATAACAAGGTACGCCAATGGAACCAAGTGTTAAGACACTCCGTTCTCCATTTCCCATTACCTACGAAGTTACGGATCTGAATAACTTTTTTCCCAGAGTGAGGAAACGAAAATAATTCATTCCCCCAAGTAGGAATCGAACCCACAACCGTCACGTTTTTACGCTCCACATTTAGACGCTGTCCCATTGAGCCACGACGGCCTCAAAATGAATGATACGAAATATATAGTACTATCCAAAAAAAACGCTTATACTGAGAACATAACTTAACCTAAATTAAAGTCCCATGACCTTACCCGTAGCTCTATGATAAAAACTGATCTCATAATACTAACCTATTATTTAAAATAACAGCTTTTAAAATATATTATCATCCATTTCAAATAAAATCTGCGATTAAAACATTGACTGGTCCCAGACCTTCTCTATCTTATCTTCCTGGAGACAACTCCTGGAAGTTAGGATATATATCTTTTCTGATCGATTCGCAAAACTGTCCTCTAAATACTGTCTATACTAACTTATAATTTAAATTAATAACAGTTTTCGAAAATATATTATCATCCATTTCAACAAAATCTGCGATTATAACGTTCACTGGTCCTAGACCATCTCTGTCTGGTCTTCCTGGGGAAAACTCTTGGAACTTAGGATATATTTCTTTTCTGACTGGTTTCGCACATTTATCTCGGAGGTTGGACACCCATCTGAAAATATAACATTTAAAGGCTCTATAATTGATTACTACCAATTCACTTATTAATATACTTTTTATATTATGTATAAAATAAGAGGTGTCGAGGCAAAGCGCAGCGTTGAATTCCGCCATTCAACACATAATGCCTCCACTCAACACGTACTGCCTCTCTGTCTTAACACTAGGTTCCCTCTGCCTACAGTGCTGTTTGCGGAACACAGTGTGAAGCTGATTTGTTTATGTATAAATCAACACTAGAAGCAGTTTTTAAATTGTCTAGAGTTCAAATTAGATTTTTATAGGCGTTTTTCTAGTAGGCTGTAAAAGATAAGAGTTGGGGCTAAAAGAAGCAAGCTTAAGAATATAATTTATTTAATAATATTTGTCCAATAAGAATACCTGAATAAAATAAAAGCAGGTGTAGGTGTCAACACAGCTTGATGCACAAACCCTGTTCCGGGGTGTCTTTTTACGTTTCTAAGGAAATTTAACAGTCCACTAATGTTATCCTGGCGAGGCCACGGCGAGGGCATGGCTTGTGGCGGCCAGAAGTCACCTGTTGAATATACTGCTTGATGACGGTATATTACTATAATCTGGAATATTTTGTATGCGTTAGAATTAGGATATTATTTATGATCATGCATGTCATGACTAGAAATGATATGTTAAAATATATGTAATGCGAAATCTTTTTATAGATTGCTAAAGGGGGTTTGTCTTGACTTTTATCAAATAAGTTCTAGGCAGGGCAAGGCAGTACTAGTAGAATCATTTCTAATTTGATGCCGATGTCGAGACTTACGCCTTACACTGGGTTAAGTCTGAGAATGATAAGCAGTTTTTTCTTTTGTGATGAATTTCTACTTTAACTAAAGGCAGTACAAGAATCTAGTAAGCCAGCCAAAATTCCGTATCACATCTAGTATTTGTATAACCGAAAATCGAAAATAATTTCAATATGTATAAACTAGCCGGCCCCGGGCAGCTTCGACCACTTGAACTATACGAATATTTATTAAATATATTTATGAAATTATTTTCAGTTTACAAGGTGAATTCTAATAAAATAATAGTAACATTTAACAAATATTAAATGACACACTAATTAGCATATATATCTATCTACCTGTCGACGTAATCTATAAAGTGAATTGAGTGTGATTCCATCTAAATCAGGTTGTCTCGGCACAAGCTGGGGGCCAAACAAGTTCAAGACATATCTCATGAGCCTTAGATGGTCTTCCTGAGTAAATCCATAGAAATGTTGGAAATCCAATACCACGACCTGGAATTAAAAATATACTTTCTTTTTTTAACAAATTTAAAGTTTATTCCACACTTGGGGAAAAAGTGCTATACTTTCTATTTATTACAACTGTTAGGCTGTTGTGGCATAGTGATAGAGCTTATGATGTATCTGGAGGTATTTCCAGTCTTATTTTTTATATTTTTTTATTGGTAACAATTCTGTGGTGGGCATGGAAAACCCAACCTTCCATTCTTATACACATTTATAACAGATGGATTTTTTTAATAAGTTACTAAATTCTCATTATATTTATAAAAATGTTGACAGAATGTGGAAATGTTATATATAATTGATTGTAATTTTTTTTTCAATAAAGAGAATTACTTTATTCAAGCCATTATTATCATTTGTGCCAGACTGATAACTAAAATATCTAAGCTCAATTTTTCTTACAAATCATCATTACACAATACTCATCAAGTTATTAATTTAGATTGCAAGACATCAAATAAGGTCATCATTTTATCAAAGTAGGTCAAATGTGATTTTATTGTATTTAATACTACAATCTTCAGACTTACTATTGTATGGGACCATAACAAGACATAGACAGAGACATTTTATATAGTTCAAATAATAGCACCCCCAACCATGTTGTTTCTAGACAGACTGCCCAAAACAAACATTAAAATATTACAATATCATTTACAACTAATATATTTTCACATAAATACATTTTATATATATTTAAAAATAATAAATCTTTACTAACTTCATAAGGATGATCATCAATGAACTGTTTCACTTGCTGTAGTGGCTGATATATTTCACCTGCATAGACACCGTGAGTGAAAAAGAAATCTTCTGTTCCTGTCTTTGTGGCCAGTCTTAAGTCAAAATATCTTTAAATAAAAGATAAAAATATTTATGTTGTGTTGAAAAGTATTAGTATGTCTATAAATGTGTACAAATATTTTTATGAAATTTATATATGGACTAATTATATGCATTGTTAGATTTAATATTTGTAAAGAAAAACAAGGAAAATTTATTACTATTATAACATTTTCTTCCAGAATTTCATATAAATATAATAGACTATTTAATACAACAACAGTCCATATAGCACTAATAATAAAAACTGTTTACGCCATAAAGAGCTTTATATCTATCTGCCTAATATAGGCAGAGAAAATAAAAAGATAGTATCAAGACATTTTCTTCTCCATTTTCCATTTACTACTATAATACTTTCTTTACAAAATGTATAAAAAACTTTTCCTAAGTGCGAAGTTGTGAAGTTTCCTTAAAAATGTAAAAAAAAAACATTTAGTTTGTCTTCTAATTGTTTCTCTCTGCAAAAAAAATAATTTAAAAAGCCATGGTTATAGTCAGACACTGCAACAAGACAGCCTACATAATATAATATGAATTAATTAAATATAAACAAGCTCTCTAGACTAGAGTACAATTACTTAAAAGAAAAAATCTTGATAGCCTCATTTAAATATCTGATCATGGCTTAACTGCTGATAAAATATTTTTTGACCTACTTTTTATATTATTTAATTTATATAACCTAAGTATATAACAGGAAAACTTTTACAGTTCATTTGCATATAGTAGAAAACATACTTATTATAGTTTATTAAAACATTTTGGCCTGTCTTGGACTATCATCAATTCATTTTTAGAATTCACTTTGTAGGCAGCACTAGTAGAATTATTTCAAATTTGGTGTTGTGTCGAGAGAAGTCAATTTATAAAGGCCTTATAAACTTGGATTGCAAACCTTTTCACACTATGGGTCCAGCACCTACATGGTGAGTACATGGGATACTAAGTAATTTCTTATCGGATAATTAATATACTGATAAAATTTTAATTTTTTTTATTAATGTAACATAATAAATGAATAAGACTGGTGGAAGTACCTAATCCCAATAAGAAGTTGTTGTAAGGCATCAATGGCCTGTGTTATTGTCCACCTTAAGATCGTACCTTGAAACAGAGGGTACAGGTTCTTCAAAATGGGTTCAGCATCAGGAGCTAGACCACTAGATCGTGTTATACCATATGTCATGGAATCATGGCTACCTAGAATGAAATAATATAATTTTACAAAACTTTTGCAGTATAATAACCATACCCTGCTGTGTGTGGGATACAGCATGAAGCATAAATTTATTTTAGCTTTAATCTTTATTCTCACATAGCAGGGTAGGTGGAATAAACTTGTAAACTTAGTGTTAAGACACTCTTTTGTCATTAAAACACTTCCCTTCCTTACTGTTGGCGGCAATTAACACCACACTTTGCCAGAGCGGAAATTAAAATATTAAATTTTTTAAGTGAGAATAAAATGCACAACTGGCTCACTGGCTGACTAGCTTTATAATAACTATGACTGACTTCATAATCATAAAGGTAAGTACTTAATTACTCAAATATTTGAGTTACAAAGAAAATATTATAAATTACCTGGAATAGCAAGATATATAAGTGGAATGTTTCTTAATTGTTCAGGAAGATTTCTCATCCAATTCTGCAAATCCATTTTTTCTGCACTACCACTTTCACTCATTTTTAGTCCTATAAAAAATTTATTATAATATATCAAATGTATTATTACAAAGTTTACTCTAAAGAAAGAAACAACAAAGCAATGGTTCAAAGTACCCGTAACTATAGAGTAAAATGAATCACGTCATTACATTAATAGCTCATACCTTGCACTATAAAGCCCTTTGTTCTGTAATCTGTTTAAATTACTTTTGTTATATTATTTTTCATTTTTCCCGCCTAGCGCTAACAAGTAAGAACTAAGTTTAGATTTATTATAAGCCAGTGATATTCAATTGAGTGTAACAATTTGGACGTTATTAAATGTTACTGTACCTTTCTAAATTGTCGGATATTAATTATTAATACCATTGTGTTTATTTTTAGAGCCACATTTGGCATTTAACAATGAGTTTGACATTTCATAATTTAGTGTTGCATGATAAAAATGCGAAAGTAATAATAAACTTAAGCTTGCAAAATACTTGGTATTTATATTTCGGATATTTTTTTGCTATTTATTTATTTTTCTTTTATCAATATATATAGTATATAGAAATATATAGTATATAGAAATATATAGTATATAGAAAGTATAGGAGCCTAAGTATATAGCATAAAAGTTTAGATATACGTCTAAGATTTTCAATATTTTTGAAGAATCATTTACTTCAAATTCTATAGAACACTAATCAACATATTTGATTACCGCATTTGACTTGTTTGTGACCAAAACTTTATAATGGTAGAGGTATGTAAATCAGTAATAAATTAAACAAAACAAAAAATAATAATGTGATTTATGTAAGTCGTTAAATATAGTTTTAATTGGGAGAAAATTAATAGGATAGTTTTGCAGATTTCATAAGTCCAAATGGGACTATACCTATGTTAGTCTATAGTCTTTGTCATAATTCTTTTTAAAATGAATGATATATCAGTAGATTCTATCTACACTGATTGATAACACATGAATAAATGTTAAACGGCGTTAAATTACAGAACGAAATATATTAGTCAATAGTCGTGTTTGTGATTTTGCGGATTAGTAGTGCCTGTATAAAAAAATAATACTTGGGTGTAATATATCTTAATGTAAAAAAATGATAAAGAGCATTAAGCTGCTTTGCCGTTTGATTGAAAAAAAAATAGTGTTTTTATAAACAATAAGATGTTATGATATAAGGGCACTGGGGTATTGTTAGGTAAGACATCTATATGCATATGAAACAATAACATTGTACCACAAGCCGATGAATATGTGTAGGGCTCAAATCATAATCAAATCATATAGTAGGGTAGATAAAGGGAACCTTGTGTTAATACACTCCGTTTCTCACTTTCCACAGTTTTTTTGTGACATTGCGTGTTCAGTGGCGAAACTCAATGCCGTCCTTTGCCTTGGCGTAAAGTAGGAATTCATGCCCAACATAGGAATCGAACTCATAACCATCGCGTTTATAGTCACACTCCTGTGCCCCTACAACGACAACGACAACGTTCTCTGTCGTTTGTTGCTAAATTGTATTTTTACATTAGTTTGGATACGAACATGCATATAGAAAATAATGATAACTATTTATCATTATTTAAAAAAAAATACATTGTATCAACTTTTCAGCAAACCGAAGTACAATAAAGGTAGATAAAAAAAGAAAACATGTACATACCCAAAAGAAAAAGAAACAATCCAAAATGCATGTTATTAAAATGAACACTGTGAAATGTCACTTATGGTTTTCAAAGTTCAAAGCATACTTAATTCTTAGTTTTAATTTTATTTAACTTTAAATATTAATTATTTAGTTATATCCTAAGTCAGAAGCGAGTAAAGGCACGAGTATGTTACTTGAGAAACCAAGAATGAAGTGCGTGTGATTCATTAAGAACCATCTTGTAGGTTAATAAATGCAAAAAGTAATAGGTGTTATTGGTATAATCGCGATTGCTTTGTTTCGGAACTTTAATTCAACTGGTGTGTGCCATTTAACGCTGTTTAGGTGAAAGGAGTACTAGGCTTTTTTTTCTGGTACTCAAGTTTTATGTTAACCTTGTTTTTTATTTCCAACAAAAGCTTTAAGACTGTCTATTGAATTATTTATAGTGTATATTCACCTTTATATACCTACTACAACTTTGGGACTAAAATGTCTTTATTAATTTTGAGCTTGAACATGTTTACCAAAACCGGTATATAAGTTTACATTTGCGGCATATAATATAGCTTAATAATTTTACGAATATATCTTTTAAAAGTTTTGTGTTATTATTTTTGAGGTCTGTGGCTTTGATTCCCTCTCGAGGAAATGAAATATTTAATATTTTTCACATCTTCCCTCTGGTATCGAGGCAAAGCGCGGCGTTGAGTACCGTCAATTAACACACAATGCCTCCAGAATTCGGCGAAAAGTGGAGAGCGGAGTGTGTTAACGCTAGGCTCCCTCTACCTATCCTGCCTCATGATATAGCGTGAATTTGAAAAAAAAAAAACATAAATGCTTGTTGTTTCATAAACAAAACCTGATAATGATAATAATAATTATGTTTATAGCGTGCATTTATAATTTTATACATACAACTTCAATAAAAACAACAATCAAGTTGCTCTTGGCCGGGTACTAAATGATTCATGCATGTAAAGATGTTAGTTTCAATGTTAATGGTTACGTACATGAACTAAAAAATACAATTATAAAGAAATACCTTTGTAATATATTCATATTATTTGTATACCACTATGATAATTATATAATAAAAATACATAAATGTCGATTTTTTTAGCGTCACGCTGCACTCAGTAGGGTAGGCAGAGAAAATCTAGTATTAAGACACTCCGTTCCCCATTTTCCATCGAATTCTGGAGACATTGCGTGTTAAGTGGCGGAACTGCGTGCTGTGTGCGGGATACAGTGTGAAGCTAAAAAAAATGTTTAAGAATTTAATTAGCTATACCTTATTCACGAAAAAACAAGATTTGGAGTTACATATAGTATGTTTAATATAATTAAACCGATCCACAACTTGGAACTAGTACATATATGTATATGTATAAAATAAATAAAACTACTTAATATAAATAATTATAAGACACCTATAGGTATTAAACTTTACGTTTCCTGAAAGATAAGTCATGCGAATTACGTAAGTATGTGCCTTCAAGGAAAAATTTGCGCGACATGGCTCACGTTACAGCGTAATAATTAAATAATCGTTTAAAATGAAAGCAGTAGCTTTATTTTTTTGGGGTTCCGTATCTCAGATAGAACCATTATAAGATCACTTTGTTGTCCGCCTGCCCGTCTGTCAAGAGCATTTATCGTGAAAGGTTGTATTAATCTGAAATTATTAAATATTCAGGTCTACAGTCAGAAAACACACTTCTAAGTCAACGCAATATCATAAGCATAGTTTTTGCAGCATTTCGTAGAAAATTCGCGTAATTAAAACCTGTAGAGTACCTATTTCCCGTGGACCCACAAATATATAAAATTTGGTACGAACTGAGAACTGCAGTATAAATAAAAAAAAAAAACAAAGTATTTTTTTAATGAAATATCTATAAATTTTTATACCTGTACCCCGATACCCTTTATAAAATATCTATAATTTTTTATTGATATTTCATAAAAAAAAACCATTACTAATTTATATGTAGTTAATTTCACACAAAATGAGTGCGGACGAATGCAAATTTACGTTCGTCTACTTTTATAAATTCTACTACCCATCGACATACAATACTGAAATTACTACGGAGCCCTATGTATGGGAGTGCGACTGGCAAACTGGCATTTAACCATTTTTTGTGTCTCACTCCTTGTCTGCTTGTTAAAATCGAGATACTCACGAGTATAAAAAGGCGAAAGAATGAAAGCTACCGTTATTAACTTTGAAGGGCAGCTAAAAACTTTTATTTTGACGCGATATTTTCCTCTGTATACATTATTCAGTTTTTCTACGAAACCGGTGCATTTGAGGTCATAAGGACATCAACCTTTAAAAGTGAGCGAGGTGTGACCTACTTTCTTACTTCTTACTGGAATCATTACCCACTTATTGATAATTTTCTTTATTGAGAAATACTGCTTTTTTTTTTAAATAAAAAAAAATATATATACAATTTATTATATTTACTGTTAGCAATAAAATTAAAATATTTTCATTTAATTTATTTATCTAGACAAAACAGTGTTTTTTTATATTTAAACTTAAAATATATTATTTAATATTATAGAATAATTTACAAAATCTTAATTAGTGACAAATTATCAAGTACCTATGTAAATATGTAATATAGATATATGAAATTGCAATAAAGTCTTTACAGCTTCTGCTTTAACCACTTAAAAATTAAAATGAATTGCATAATGCATATATATGTATGTTTATATAATAAACTACATGTATAGGTTTTATTCTTCTAGATATTATGAATGGCATTGAACTTGTTATGATCAGATACATAATAGGAAGTTAGTTTATAATAACAAACTGCACCTATTAAATAATAAATGATTAATCTTGTCTAGGGAATACTGTAACTTATTTCTCAGCCGTTCGTGGGTTCAATTCCTAACTTAGCAGAAATTGATATGAGTACAAGAGCGTTATGGCTACCGAGTTCGCCTCCCCCCACTTTAACGTTAAATTACTTAATGAAATGACAATTTATTTAATTGTTCCTATTATACTGCTCAGATACACAAAGCACCTCGCTCGGTGCAATATCTAGAAAATTGGGCTGAATATGTGGAACGAAGTGCCATTTGGTTCTTTGCTTAGATATGTATAAGAGAAATTTGAAACGCTAAAAAAAATAAGCAAGAGCGTTTCCATCCACTCAGGATCATTTGACATGACAAAATAAATTCTGTCTAGTTTCAATCTAGATAACGCTTTTTTCTGTATATACTTACATATTATCTAAATATACTAGCTTAAAATAATTACAGATGCCATTACAGTAGTAGAGATTGTAAAACGGTAACTGCCTGTCTACGTCGGCACTCGATGAGAGACACTTGGCAGTTATTCATTAGACTGTAACTGTAGACATCACTTGTAGTAGGGCGAAGTAGGGCGACCGTTTATTTATGTTCTCCGGAAGGCGGTCAGGGATTTTTATCATTGAATATAAATTATAATAAGCCTTTATCAATGGCAATATTAACATATTGCATTTAGGGCAGTACGAATGTTTTTATATTAATTGTTCTTTAATCCGTCGGTGGGAACTTTTGAATTTTATCTTAACATCTGTTAGCTAAAGTAAAAAATATGTTGTAATACATTACTTTATTGGGTGGAGCAATAAGATTCTTTTTCCACTATCCTGGGTGGTGGGATTTCTAGGTAATGGATGTTGGGAATTTAAAGTCAGACTGCAGTTTTTCTATCGAGATTAAAATATTTCAAAAATTAACATTTCACCACTATCAGCCGTTTTAATGGACTTTATATAAGAAATAAGTAGATATAATAATATTCCTATAACTGATCTTATGTTTGTCCGCTCCACTCAATCGACGTCCCCCCTAGGCAGATACGAACTTCAATCAAAAGTATTCACGGCCATTGTCTCATGATAATGTGACTGACCAATTCAAACCATATCTACTTTCTCTACATGATATCTTTACTTGTGAGATAGACACTATTGAAGAACCCTGGACCATATTATTGTTCGTTTATTGTTTACTTGTAAAAAAATATGTCAATTTTTATTCTTAATTTAACTAACCTTTTATTTAGACTTTTATTTAGGTGTGAGGGTATTTCATTAGTTTTATAACTTTACTGATTAAACAAAATAACATAATCCAGTGTAAAATATAAATAATATTATGGTAAAATTATATTTATATAAAAAATTATAATAAATTACAAAATTCCAACGTTGTAAACATAACGCTTATAACGATATAATCGCTTTTTAATCGTAACAACACACTTACATACAATTATAGTCTGCATAATATACACACATATTATATCTATGGTAAATAGTGTGAGCGAGACAGAAACATATACACAGAAAGGTCGACGAAAATAGCCGAACATTAATCGATATCTTCCGAAGCTCGCACCAGTGCGTGTCAGTCGGTCCGCGTTGCCTCACTCGGTCTCGCTCCTAACCACTTGCCAGTATCATATTCTCTTGCTCGGGCTCCTCTCAGTCAACAATCCACGTTATCACTGCGCTGCCACATCGTAAACACAGTGTTGAACCCAAATTATCAACATAAATAACCTTAGCCGATTCTACAATGAATAAAATACGTTCAGGTGTGAAATAAGAGAAAGGAAGTTGTCTAAAACTCTGTGGTGTGAAGACTGTTACGAAACTGTATACTTATTGTGCTACCTTCCCCGTGCGATGTTGGGGGAAAGTTTTGGTTAACAAGTTAGATCTTATTGTTTTCTGGGACTTATTGCGAATGTGTGTTGAAACGTTCATCGCTATCCACGGGCGCACTGCTATGCGCCACGACCTGGTGCATTTTATAAGGCATACCTCATCTGATCACTACTGCGAAGGAACCCTTTAGTTTCTGAGGCAGGTAAGCTTATGTAAATTATTATATTTAGCATGTATATTCTAGACACAAACGTTCCAGAACATATAGAATCCAATGCGAGAGTCACCCGTCGAGCACGCTTGCCGAATGTGCCAATGTATAATGAGGTGAGTGATAAAAATAAAAAATTATCATAACACGCTCGAGTTTCGCAAAACTAATAAGACATTATAGAAATCAGTTTTAATTGGTTTGATAACCTTGGTTAACTAACCAATCAAAGACCTCTAAATATAATAAATTAAAATTTTGAAAAGCACCATTGTAGGAACAACTGCCTTGACGCATCAACTTTACGAACCTAAGCATCTGTATAAACACAACTCTTAAGTAGAAAAACACAAACATTATAATTACTCCATAAGTATGTACTTAACACAAAGGCAATTTTATGATATACCTGCGACGAGGATATAAATACCTGTCTTTCCTTTTATTTTATTTACCCTACACCTTTTAAAAGCTACTCAGACCGGTTTCTCATGTAAATAACATTTTAGCAAATCTTATAACAACATAAATAATAATAATAGTTCTTTATTGCACAAATAGAAAAAAATAATATTTAAAGTTCATTTAAAGATGTCACACAGATGTGCAATGGCGGCCTTATCACTAAAAGCAATTTCTTACGGCCAACCATAAATAATCAAGAAAATTATTTTTAAAAGAGGTAGAGGATTAAAGTGAGTTGTAAAAACGAAAAATATGAACAAATAAGATACGTCGGACATTTATGGCCTTATATCGGTTTCTACCACTAATGTGTAGATAAAAAAGTATAGAATGGATTTTATGTTGGTATGTTACCTATTATATTCTTAATATATTTAGGCATCTTGAACTGGTGCAATTTGCTGCGAAATGGAACCCCTAAATTATATTCTAATAAATAATTATTTACATAAATAGTTATTAAAATTATGAATGTGTAAATTTCTCAAGTGGAATTCGAATCTACAACACCAAAATAAAGATGGTGGAACGTAATACCAATATCCATAAATTATGCAATTAATTTATTAATAAAAGTCCTAAATAATGTGATAAATATTTAAATTAGGCTAAGTTACCTAAACAATCTTATCATTTACGAATAATTTATTTGAAACTGACAACGGTACAAGCAATTTGAGTTGATTATAACTAAATTATACATATTATGCATTAGCTGCCATTATACAATGACATATTTATATAGAAATAAACTATGTACATAAACATAAAGGTAATTATGAAGCTATAAGCATGATGTAACCTGATAGTTCTGATTGTAATTTCATCTCCATATTAAATAATATACCATGACCAGTGATCACATGAATAAATTTAATATTCTAAAACGTAATATATAGATAGATAGTATATAGATAGATAGATAAATAGTCATGTTACCGTTTTACATAATTGTCGCGGCTAAGGGCCACAAGTGGTTGTGGGTTCGATCTCCACTCGAGGAAATCGAATATTTATTTAAATTTATATTGTCATTTCATCGGCGTCAAGGCAAAGCGCGGCGTTGACTTCCGCAACTGCCAATTGCCACCCAATGCCTCTTGGATTCAGCGGAAAGTGGAGAACGGAGTGTCTTAACACAAGGGTTACCTCTGCCTATAGCGTGATGTATTACAACACGTGTAGCTTAGTATAATAATGGGTCAATAATAGGTTAAACGACAATAGAATCGACAAGTTATAAATCGTCATTTTATATGCTTTGATAAGATTAGATAATAAAATTAATCATTCAGTCAGAATATGTGCAGGTGAAATTGTAATTTTTGTATAGGCATCAAGATTGACATTTGGTTCAATTCTAAATAAATGTATATGGTAGGTACTTATCTTGTTGCAAGGTTCCCATTTGGAGAACTCACTTTATTATTGACATTTGTTAAATAAAAATATATTTTCAAAATGTGATAAAAATTACTCGATTCGCAGGGGTTTACGCTGGAATGCAACTTCTTTATGCTTCTTGCTGAACTTACTAAAATGATATAAACTTATCTACTTTGTCTGTATCTAAAGAAAATGCTGCATATGATAATCACGAGTAGAATTCCATTCCTGGATGGCTTATTTTGGTAATAAATTGTCAGTTATGACGTAAAAGTCCATCATTCGCATTATAAATATTATCAACTTAAAAAACTTAAGGTCTTCCTATACTATTACGTAGGTTTTAACGCGCTATTAAAGAAGACAAATGGACATTTGTATAGATAGACGTATAACAAAAGATCATTTAAATAAAATTTATATTGTATCCGCATTACTTTCTGAACAAGGAAAGATATTCTAACAAGAGTTATTGTTAATGAATAATACATCATTTAAAAACCACTATTGGAAATCCATTTACGTAGTTGTAAAAGAAAACAAAGTAGATAAAAATGCAAACATAAGCTTTAGCCGCCTTGGTTAAATGAATTTATTGTTATTGATGACAGGGATAGAGGAGGAACAACTCTTGGTTTATTTTTTTCTCCATATTTCATGTTTAATTTTTCACTATATTCTTCATATCTAATTTTTATTTAGGTACAGTACAAAAATCTGTGTTTTACATACCTGCCCATACAAAAGGTAAAATATTATTCTGTTTTATTTACATGTTATGATATTAATGTTTTGAAAAGCAATTTGCGATATCAAAATGGCGTTTGACTCTGGTAACTGTTAATTATTTCAATAAAATATTAATTATTTATTCTTATAAACACTACAATAGTGCGTTTCAGTTCAATTCTTTTATTACGGTGTTCCGAGCGTAGCAGTTCAGTACAAAATCACTTCGCTAATGCAATGGTACGTTTAGACTATGACGAAAAATCCGACATAAATGTCAGACAGTAATGTATTAACTGTTTATACTCGTATGGATATTTTGTGCCTAATTAGTGTTTAAAATCAGCTTCACGCTGTATCCCGCACACAGTGCAGGAGGCAGAGGGAACCTAATGTTAAGACACTCCGTTCCCCCCTTTCTGTAGAATTCTGGAGGCATTGTGTTGAGCGCCAGAACTCGACGCCGCGCTTTGCCTCGACACCAGAACGATGAAATGGAAATATAAACGTAAATAAATATTTCACTTCCTCGAGTGGAGATTCGTAGTAGTGTCTACTTGTAAGTACCTATATGGAAATTCACATCACATTCAGCATCACAATAAGTTCAGAGAGACTCGATGTATACACTTAGTGTACCGTGTATAATAGAGTTGTCGTAGTCTATTTGGACCATGTTAATCGAACATTGTAAATAGATCGAAAGAAGTTATTTTTAGCACAAATCAATTCTTCATGATTGTTTCTAGATAGTGTGGGTTGCTATTTACTATCTCTTAGCAAATTTCAAGGCTTAGGTTAGGTACCTTATTTATTATACCTCTTACAAAAACTTGTTTTAATTATAAAACCAAATTTAATTTAAGCGTCTTGATATTACAAAGAAGTGTAAAAATGTATGTGTGTAGATAAATTATCATAATTATCGACCGTTGTATCACAGATTAATAAAAAATCGTTAGTAAGTTGCATCAGAGGTCACAAATTCGATTCTTTAGATATATAAACGAATAGAGTTTTAGTAAATAAAATATTTTAATTTTTTGTTGTCTATATTAAAAGAAACTTGTTATAATTATTAAATAAGGAAAAAGAAGGAAAGTAACTTTTACTAATATGACGATGTTAACCATAAAATTATTTTACGTTGTTTGTGAATCATATTTACTATCGATAGTAATAAACTAGCACCGAAGGCCAATATAGTTGTATAATTTGATAAGAAACGATATGGTACTGACGTCTAGAAATTTTTTAGACATTACATCATATGTCTAAGAAAGAAATTTCTAGACGTCAGTACCACGAAGTACCTACGTAAACGACGAAGTTTAGTGATTAATATTTGAAAATTATTATTACCTATTAAAAATAAATATGAAATCGAAGATAAGGTCTTTAAGCCACCATATGTTATTGTATAATGCGCTTACGTTATTTGTCCTACTTAACGTTGGTATTATGAACACAAGGTTTACAACTCTATTACAAAGATACTATGTATATAAAATATAATGAGAGAAAATCTGATATTTTTTAGCTCCCGCTGAATCCCGCATGTAGCAAGGTAGGCAGATGGAACCTAGTGTTAAGATACTCCGTTCCCCAATTTCCGCCGACTATTGGAGGCATCAGGAGGCATTGAGTGATGGAACGCCGCGCTTTGCCTCGATACCACATCGGAGAAATTAAAATATTCCATTTCCTCGAGTGGTAATCGAACCCACAACCTGAAGCATTTCCAGTCCCACGCTTGCCCCACGACAGGCCACAATAATGGGACATCTTATGTAAATTTCGTTGTATAAAACATGAAACTTGCATAAGAATAATTTACAAAATAACTAATCGAAATTAATTTATGAACAAGTCCTCATCTTTTAATTATCATTCATGACATTTTAGCAAACAAGTAGGTGCTAAGACTAGTAGTAGATATAAGTAATCTAAACCTCTTATACAAATAGTAACTTTTTAGAAATGGAATTTGATATGTATTTCCAATCCTTATCATCTTAAGATATCAGCTCTACAATTTGGCCCGTATTTATAAAACGCTGTCAAGTCTGAGATCGATCTTGAGTTCTCATTTTTCTCTATGAATGTTAAAAGAATAGTGCAAGTGTGGGTTACAGTAACATATTTCCACCTCAAAGGCCGGCAACTCACCTGTAGCTCCTCTGGTAAGACGGGGTCGTGGGCGGCGGTGATCATTTACCATCAGGTGACCCGTATGCTCGTTTGCCCTGTCTTTTTCCATTAAAAAAATAATAACGAAACATTTCATTATACCCTTTTGCGGAGAACTAGAGTTCTTGGCGAAGATATTTTTAAGCTAAATAATGTATTACTAAAATCTAACCTACATTTTCTTTCATTCCAGGTCGCTATTGATGGCGTTACTGGACATCCGAAGTGATTGGTATTTGTATATTTGGCTAATATATCGTAAAATCTATTCAGCTGTTATATGGTTGGTCGGCAATCACTGCCGAAGTGATAAGACTCGGTCGGTGATAAGCACCGGAGTGAGCCAGTCGCCTGGAGGCCTCCACAGAGTGCGCACGCGTCGCAGGAAACCGCTGCAGCATCGCAAGCACGTCGTCGCATTAGTGAGGAGATCTTCATTGAGGAGAATAGTGATGGCGCCCGGAGCTACTGCACACGCCATGATGGAGGACAAGGAGAAGATCCTTTCCAATGGTGAGTCAATTTATTTTAGTGTTTAAGTGTGGTCAATGAGTCGTGCACGCTCTGAAGTAAGCTTGTTTGATCTTTTGTGCATTGTTCTCTCGGAAAAAGAAATGAAAAGTAAGAAAAATCTAAAAATTACACCTGCGTAGCCGTCTACAGCTAATTTCAGGTCGGCCTCTACTCGTCGACCGTATTTGTACAGTATATGTAACCTTGTTGAAAAGATGCTTCTTTAACAAGTGAAAGCTTCAAAAGAAATATAATTCGTATGAAACATTGTTGTCACAGTTTAGATCTTAACATTTTCCTTAGTTTATTGTTCGTGTTAACATCCTTAGGAGCTGCTTTTCAGATAAGAAATTATATTTGATCCAATTTTACGAAGCAGCGCATTGCTTTAGTACTTTTTTAAAGGTCTACATTGCTAGCTCCTGAGAAACCTGAACTTGTACTCAGTCTAACAAGTCTATATGTAATAGTAAATTATTTCTTTTATATGCTTATATGTTTTTATCATTTAATAATAATTAACAAAACCTTTGTATTGCAAACTGGTATCACAATTCAATAATATTTATATTCGTAGTTTGGTTTTTGCTTCCGCGTCGTTTCCTTGACGGTATTGCCCTCAGTGAGGTTAACACCAATAAGAATCAATCTCCAAGTTTATTTATAAAAGCGCACGTTCATTATATTTGTGCAGAAGGAAGAATGGCTTTGTGTGATTTTTGAGAGAATAAAAACAAAGATTAACTTCTTATATTGATTTACTAATAGCATTTTAAAAATTAAATAATTGTACGGCGTTGAGTTCCACAAATCATCACGAAAATTACGTAATAAATGAGACAACGGGTCCCCTCCGCCTGCGCTGCTATATGCGGGATTCAGCGTGAACCAAAAAATAATGTAGCAGTAAGTAAATATAACAGTAGAGTTTTGCATATAGATCAAGAGAATGTAAACATGATTTAAGTCTATATCAAAGTTCACTATACAATTAAATTTACCTTGTAGAAATAATTGGCAAAGCATCAGTATTGTATTTACCATTTCAATTTTCCCACTCGCATCGCCACAATTATTTAGTAACAGTCATCGTTAGCTATTATTTTTGTTTATGTATAAAATGGACATGCAGAAAATAACATTAATGTTTCTTAGTATTCTAAGTAATAGGATTTCTTGCAATCTATATTAGAGGAAATAAAAAAAAGAATTAGAATAAAATAATCTTTTGGTTATATTATATTAAGAGAATGTAAACATGATTAAATGCTGAATTACACCCAAAAATACCATGTCGAATTACACTAGATTATCAAATTTATTGCACCAGATTGGCAATAATTGAAGGAATACGAAACAAAAGAACAAACAAAGCTTTTGTTCTTTTAATTTAGGGTAACATCTGATATTGTTTTAACTATCGAATCTTTAAATTTGGTCAAAGTTATTTACCTGTAGGCGAATATATCTAAAAAGTATGAAATCCAGATAATCAATATAATAATTAATATTAAAGTATATAAAATACCTACTTTGTTTCTATTCTCTCAGGGTTAATGAAATGCGGAAATAAATTCGAATAGACAAAATCTTACAAAGATATTTAAATTCACAATAGATCATTATTTTTTTTGAATTGAAGTGTCTTTTTTAATTAAAAATTGCGATAGTAAAAATAATTTCTTTTTATACGAAATTATTGCAGTTAGTACAAACTAATAAAAATCAATTTATGTTAGAACAATAATAATAAAAGGATGAAATTAAAATTTTTTACAACCGTATCAAATTTCTTAATTAGTTTGAGTGCTTAGATAATATTATTCAAGGTATCTAAGATAATCGATTTTATAATCGATTTTTTTATTCTTATTATATATTTGAATATATGTATGTACTCATATTGATATTTAATAATCGCAATAATTTGTTTGGTAATTTTAAAATCCCTCACTTTAGGTAGAGGACATGAAATATTCATTTAAATTTATATCTTAATTTTTTTTGCTCTGGTGGCGAAGCAAAGCGCGGCGTTGAGTTCTGCCATTTAACACGCGATGTCTTCAGAATTCGATGGATAGAGGGGTACAGAATGTCTTAACATTAGGTTCCTTCTGATATAGTGCTAATTTATTTCGTTATGTCTCTTAGAACATAAACGTAGGTATTTACAATGCTCTTTTCCTGAAATGAATATACAAGAACCTAACGTCCATTTTGAGGAAAACTTTATATTTCTGCTGTATCATGAAAAACAACAATCAAAAAATAAAAATATAATATAATAAAAAATAATTTACTCATTTAACTTATATGTATAATTATATAAAATTAATTCATTCAATCATTGTGATTACTCGCTACCAAAAACATATGAAAGAAATAAAGTTGAAAAACTTATATATAATAAAAGAGCATGAAACCTATTGAACTCTGAAATAATATTTTGTAAAAATATAATATAAAATATACAATTTTCACAGATATATTTCTAATGTGTAAATTATTTTGAGGCCTTCAAATATACGACCTTCACAGCTTTGTTCTCATAACAATATATTTTAATTTTGTATCATAGCGCCATTGTAGCGCAGTTGGGACGGATATCTATGAACGTGATGATTGTGGGTTCAAATTTAACCTGAGTATGGTTTTAGCTTACACTTATCATAGTTTCTCTACGATAGAGTACGAGATGTATTCCCACTAGGAGTTATGTTTGTGTAGACCAAAAAACAACAAGATTTTGACGTATTTAGAGTATTATTGCATATTTATGAAAATTATAATTTTTTTTTTAATACGTTTTCTAATAAAAAAACAATCATAGACTATATATCACGTAACATATCACGACTAATAATTTAAGAATGTCACAACAACTAGCTGAGAAACTTTTAAATCTCATTTAATATCAATTAATTCGCTAGTACAATAATAACTTCAACTGGCATAGCAATTGATCTCGATAAGACGAATTGAGTTCGTTTACAGGGCATAGAGTTGTTCTTGTAACGTTCTGGCAGTCGGGCACTGACGTGGACAGCCACGCCCCCGGCCACGAGGCTGGTATGCCGTGGTTATCTTTATTTTTACACTAGTGGACCCGGACGCGGCTACGCCTGCTGGAACTATAAGAATATTTATTAAATATTATATAATATATTTATTTTTATAAGGATGAATATCAAAATATAAGTTCATTTTGGGTGACGTTTTCTTAAAACAACAAAGAAACTTTGCAAACCGGTGCTTAGCAACGACGGTTGTTATTAACCTGGCAGAATAAATTGCATGTCAAATTAGAAAGTATTTTAATTTATTAGTACATATGTGTAATGTTATATAGCCTATAGCACTTCTGAAGAATGCAGCTTTCATACAAAACAAAAACAAAGTAAATCGGACCAGTAGATCCAAAGATCTTAGCGTTCAAACAAACAAACAAACAAACTTTTCCGCTTTATTATATTAGTATAGATTGGCATTTCATATATTTGAAACGTCCACGTAAATTGTTTTTCGTTTTTATGACTTTTGTAATATCAGTTAGGTTTATATCAATATTTTTTTATTTTATGACTCAATTAAGTACGTAGGTGCGTATATATAATTTATTATTAGTCGTTTTGATTACGTAGGTTTTAGGTAAGTAGGTACCTATGTACATAAGCAAAACTTCTTTTTGCTTCTTTTAATATTGTTATAATTTTTTTAGCTTGACATTCTATCTGTATCAAATACGTATATTGAACGACTTCTGCATAGGAACAAAGTTCGATATCATAGAAACGTGAAATCAATATTAATAAACATTAAATAGAAACAAATCTGATAACAGTACATATGCAATAATTGTACAAATTTATTGTATATATCTTTATATTATTAAAAATATATCTTTCACATACCTTAGAAGAATAGTTTCATATCAGTACTATTTATTAGCTTAATATGTTTATATGTTTTACTAATACGATGGACGTTTTATGTTAAGAGTAAAATTTTTGTACGATTTGACTTAATATATAACCAGTTAAAGCGAACGAAGCCGCGTTACTGTCGCTAGTAATTAATATATTAAATATAACTTATTGAATTATTTAACACATTGACAAAGCACTATATCTCAACAGTTTGGTCTCATATAAATATAACAAAATATTTGTATATCTCTCTATTATCGTGCCCCCTATGTACTTATCGGTGGGCGGGTGTTGCTACGTATGCTATCAGTGAACGACAATCTTGTTTACGAAGATTTTTATGCAATCATAATTATTATATTTTAAAAGTATTTTTTTAATATGTTAATATATAAAAATAATATATAATAAGTATTGTTTCTTACTTCGACTTCTTTCGTAAAAACTATTATATGAATGTCAAATTCTTAGTTTACATTTACACGTTTTGTATATTACGAAACATAGAAAAAACTTTCGAGTGGGCGTTGGCTGACTTCCAATGTAGTGTTACTCTTGTGACACTATAACAACGCATTTACGGATCGGATTTAAATTAGAAGTCAGGTATTTTCCAAATACATAGCTAGTAGAGAGATTTGTATTGCGTGTTGAGTAACTTAACGCCGTGCATTATCATATTTCCAGTAAGTTCTAGTAGGAATGGAACCCATAAACGTTGCATTTACCGCCAGATGGTAAGTCTCTTAGTAAAAAATTAGATTTTTTTAAATTTTCTCATGGTTAATGACAATCATGAGATGATAAATGATGATGAAATGAGAGAGAGAGATGTAGAGTCCTTTTATGATCCGACTATATACTTCATTAGAAATTAACAAGAAAACTTGCTTTAAAACGTTTGTGTTCCATCCTTATTTTTAAATTGGAAAATCCATTATAACTGCTATTCTAGACATTACTAACGGAAATTCCGTTCCCATTTTAGTCGTCTTATCGTTCGGCTTAAAGTATTAAATTTTTATGTATATACGAGGTGTTTGTACGGGAAACTGCTTCTCGTAGGTTTGTGCTGCCTAAAATTTGCATTACAGATAGCCTTAACATTTTTTAATATATTTAGGATTTACTAAGATAAAAGCATACCATTACTATTATTAAAAATATATTTCTACAACTATTCTAATCAACTAATATTCAATACTACGTAGAAAGCAATAGCTAGTTGTTTGTTTATACAAACTATTCTAACAAATGCCATTCCAAGAATGCGATTATCTATCGTCTTATAGAAAAACAATGATTTGCATGTCTACACGGATCTTTAGAACTCCTAGTTCTCTTATCATCGCCTAGACAGTGGCAGGGTCAGTAACTGGTGTGCTGTATGTGCACGTCAGATGACCTGGGGGTGCACGTGCACGTCTGGCACGTTGGGACTGCGTGAACTTGGACGTCACCCATTACCCTAAGAGTTGTTATTCGATGACATACCTAGCTTTGCGTTATGACATTTAGTTAATATGATTTTTATCTAGTGTGATGCTTTTACCGGATGTTAATCGATTACTAATATATGTACATATATGAATGTACTTAGGTGTATCAACGTTGTAAGTAATATGTTTTATCTTAAATAACACCTAAAGCGATATTAATATTATGAATTTATGCAAATCCAAGCACTATAGACACGATTATGTTTTAATTTTTTGTACATTTTTTACTTAAAAATAAGGCAAAAATGATGTTATTACAACATATACTTTTATTATCTAAGAGAAATAAATTTTATAATTTTAAAATATGGAAACACTATAACGGCGGTAGGGCAAGGGTCCCGACCATCGGTGGCTAGTGTTCTAAAGAGAGGAACCCTCTCACAATACGCGCCGTCTCAAGTAAGACAGTCGTCTATATCCGGTTCTTAATCCAACACCTTAGCGATAACCTCTTGTTATTATTATACTTATTTAAATTACGTCACTAGTGGTTATTAAAAGGATGTAGTAGGGGAATTGTGCTTAAGATGACATACTTTTTGTTTGAAGACAAATATTTCAAATAAATAAAGTCATCTGAGAACAGCATATTGCGTATACTATTATATATTTCATAATCAACGAAATTATTTTAGTTTCAGAACAATCATCTTTCAAACATCTGAAAAACAAACAAAAATCGCACTTAGGTCGACCAGTGTAAGACGACATATCTACAGGGTAAAATGACATACTTAGTATGTGGCATAAAAACGCCATCATTATTTGGCGAGCATAGTTCACAAATAAATAGTTTCTTCTTTGCTGGGGGGCTTTTAAACAGTATTAAGGCCAGATTCATACATGTTGCAAATTTTATGAGGTTGGATTCCGTTATGAGTCACTTTCTTTTCCAAAAGGGAAATAAGCTTCGTCACTTGCGGCTATTGAATGCCCTTGCTCTACCAGCCTTATCCATGTCTTCTTGTGACCAATATATATTCGTTTGTAATTAATTGCCAGGCATTTTGTAGGTAAAGCAAAAAAAATACATCGATTCTATTTATAAGGGTAAGATAGTATGCCATCTTATACTCACGTTTTGTATGTCATCTTACCCAATACATATATGAATTTAATTTTAACCGTTGTGACAAAAGTTTATAGGTTAGGATGCGCTTTTAGCGTTAGTTGTGTCATATAATAATCCTATTTTACATTTATAATTAGTTCAAATAGAAAATCTTTATCTTACACGTCTTTTCACCATCAAGCAAAAGCGAAAGAAAAATTTGTTGCAATTGAAAATAACGAAAACATGAATTACTTGCTCATCTGCATTCATTTTCAGCCATACTGAATTTAAGCACTAGCTGCATCTACAGACACTCTCTAAAACGTCACAAGATCGCACTTAGCGCTAATAGTTTCATCAATATTGGTAGTGTGTCATCTTATCATAGTATGCCATCTTGAGCACAATTCCCCTAATCTAAGAGTCTTGTCAAACAAGTTTCACGATTGGCGTCAGAAATAATACATAATTATTAATAATACTCAAGTAATTTTCTAATTATTATTTACAAGGAATATAATTATTTGTCTTTCAATAATCATATTCATTTGAAGATATAAAATATGTAACGTATTTGTATTGTAAGTCTATACTAATTTTAGAAGTAGCAAGAATGTTATAATTCTTATTTTGTATTTGAATATTATAGGAAAATGAATTCAGAGTTGCTTCTGCTATTTATTCGAAGTTTAGTATTAATATCAAATAGTTCATAGTTTCCATGAAAGACATTTTCAAATATATTTTGTCGGTCACATGCTAAAAATATTATTTGAATAAATTATTACTTAAACTTAATATTTTGTAAATACAAATACCTACCTAGTTGTATAAGGATATTGGGTAACAAGAAGAGTATCTTTACAATTTGAACCGAACACTAAATATACTTGTTTGTCTAAATAATTCAAGATATATTATTTATAGAAACATTTAGCTTTTCCAAAAACACATATATTTTATTTTATACATACTTTAAAGGTAATATAGTATTAGTAAAGTTTGCGATGTATCCCACACACAGCACAGGGTATGCAGAGGGAACCTAGTCTTAAGACATTGTTCCACACTTTCCGCCGAATTTATTCAAGGTGTTGAATATTGAGTGGCGGTACTCAACGCAGGACTTTTGTCTTTGTTTGCTAGGGCCGGAGTGAAGAAATGAAACTATTGTTAAATAATAATTCATTTTAATTGGTAAAGTTGTCATTTTATGAATATGTCTAACATTATCATTGTAATCTATTTTAGGATTTAAAATTGACAAAATTTATTATATAATAGCAGTAAATAAACCTCCTTAACCCATATACTAGCAGCGTCAGTAGAACTGTTCTAAAGTAGATGCACGTTTCCTTGACGAGTGTTCAAAGTCCAACAGTCGTTGGCACGAACGTTCACCGCTCTGGGGCCGCTTTTTAATCCTATAATATTATATTTATACATCTAGATAAGATGTTTATTGATTATTTTTTAGCTTCATATAGTATAGGTAGGCAAAGGGAACCTGGGAACCTAGTGTTACATTCCAATCCTAATAAGACACTTCCGTTTTCCAATGTTGTGGGATTTGCGTGTTGAGTGGAACTCAACGCCGCGTTTTGTCATGTTACCACAGAAAAAATATAATTATAATGATTATACAAGTGACCTAAATTATTGCCTTACGTTTTCCTGTTACTGTTAAGTAAAGAGATTATAAGTTAATAATATTACTGTAAAGGATAAACCAGAACAATTATAACACAGATAATCTACATTAATCATTGTATAATCCAGGTTTATACACTGTAATAAGGAAATCTAAATATTTTTAGGTTATCATAATAAACGTCAACACCAACGTTCTATTCAAATGAGATAATAATAACAAAATAGAATAGCGTATTCTTCGACACGTGTAAAATTTTGATATCAAAAGAGTCAAAGCCTCCAAATAACTGTTTTTTTTTTGTGAAATAATAAACGTAGATTACTGCTAGCCTCTACCAGCTTTCTCCTATCAATCAAATGTCACGTAATTTATATTTTAATTTTCTTTTTTTAAATATTAATTATAGTGATTTAATCATTTATAAGTTTTATTATTAACGTAAAAACGGTTTTAAACAGAAAGAGACAATGGAGTGACGAAGAATTTTTTTATGTGCTTCCCACAAAATGGAGGTATAGAAATAAATATAAAAATAATACATTATTTCCCCGTTTGAAGAAAACAATAACAAATTAGACTTTTTATGTTGATTCATTTATACTATCTAGGTGAATATTTAGAATAATATCATAAAACACGTGTTCCCTTATATAAAACGTGACGAATGCTTGTTACATAAACAAATCGTATTCAATCACCATTATCCTTCCTATTCTGACATTGACTTCGTTTACTTCAGCTTACGGTTTCTAAAGTTAAATCTTGCTAAAGGTAACGGTTTCGATCGATGTCTTTACAATTTGTTCGAAAAGCTTAATTAATTGTAGCCAACCAAGGACATAAATATGCTAAATATATTTAGCTTTATGTTTCTAATTTCAATATATAATACTTTAAATAAAAAATATTTCTAATCTTAATACCATATACAATACAATTTAAAAAATATAAAAGTCTATAAAGGCTATAATCTATTTTCACTAAAAAAAAAAAACAAGAAAATACCATCTTTTTTATTCTATTCATTTCAAATTAAGGTGTGTCAGATCAACTGACGTCACGAGCATGTGTTGTTTTTAAAAAGCCGTCTCGAAGGCGCGTCCGTATACACCATTTTTATTGGCTGTTTCTACACAACTTGTTTTGCCGGCGGCGGTGTAAACTAAGGTCGGGCTGACCTGTTCCACATGTAGAATGGATAATGAAACGAAACTGATATTCATTTTAAGATTATTATTGTTCAGGCCGTTCTGGCGCAGTGGTACAGGCGTGTGTCTGTAAACGAGACGGGTGTGCGTTCCTTATTTGGGGGGAATAAATTATTTCTTATTAATGTTTTGATTTCTTCGCTCTCGTAACAAGGCATAACGTGGCATTGAGTTCCGCTACTGCGCGTGTCTTAACAATAGTTTCCCTCTCTTCTTCAATCCTGCTATATGCGGTATTAGTATGATGCTGAAAAGAAAAATATTAAGAGTTATAATCATATTAGGAAAATATTAATTAATTTTTCATAAAGTCTGTATTTTAAAATTTCTGTATTTCTATTAATTTGTGATATTAAATATATGAAACATGAACTAACAAACCGTACAATGACTATATACACACATTATGTGTACGCAGATTTTTACAAACAATATTCAATATTCTCATAGAATATTCTTATTGAAATTCTTTCGCATTAGTCATATCATTATTATAATATTTTTGTATAATTTAAATTCTATTCTTCTATCATTGATGACGTTTTTAAGTCAACATGTTTCAGCTAAATGAATGTCTATTAGAAATTATATTTTGAAGTTTCCAGTTATACAAGTATACTACACATATTCACTATTTGGTACGTATTGACGTCCTATCCTATCCTACTAATATTTGCGAAAGGTTGTGAGGATATACATACATATGTTTGTTCCAGTTTAACGCCAAAACAGTGATATAGCTTAAACATGAGAATAATTAATACACAGGCTGTAATTTATGTTGTATAATTTGGCTATTATTTTATACAATTTACAATTAATTAAGCGGGCGAAGCCGTGACTAGCTCTCTACTTTTAAATATAGATAAATATAAAATAGAATCACAATTATTATAATATTATAAATAGAGACAAGTAAATATTGTTTCTTCTTAAATAGATTGGTTAATCATTTTCTTATAACCTTCATATACTCCATTCCAAGTGTAATCGCGGGTATTTTGGACAACATCTACTACATACCTATCACAATGACGTTCTCTAAATGCTATTGGCGACACGTTTGTTTGGATCATCGAACGATTCTCACACCACCGAGGATCTAAAATAAAGTTTGTTTATAATATATGCAGCTTGGTCGTCACGCTCACCCAGCGTGACGATAGCTGCTATTTTAACTCTTTAATGGAAAAATTCCATATTTACTATATAATAATTATTATTCTATATGAATAGGTATGTAAAATCGTGGAACTCTATCTTTTTGACCTGATGATATCGAAAGGTCAATATGTGTGGTAATATTATTGAGATTTGCAATACTCTCTCCCTTATAAATAGCATCGTCTGCGAATTGAATTTTATTATTAGTTAACACCTATTACAGTTCGCTTGTGTCTTTAATAATTAGCAGTAAATTTATTTAATTTATATAATATACTAACAAGATGAAGTTAGACGAATATATGCAAAATATGAAGAAACGTGAGTTCGTTTTTTAATATAAAGTGGAACTATAATAAATATAAAAGGATTGTTTTCTTTTAACGCTTTCGTTTTTTACAACATATTCTGTTGTTTCAGTCTCCATGCGTAGACGCCGCATCAGCCAGTTCGCGCCTTTGCTAATAGCGCTGGTGGGTCTACCGGCAAGAGGCAAGAGCCAACTGGCCCACCGCCTCTCTAGACACCTCAATTGGAATGGAGAGAGCACTAAAGGTATGTGATTATTTTTATTTTTTACTACAAGACTATGTTAAAAGGTAATTGAGAGAAAAGAGGAGAAAGCGGTTAGCGGTTTATTTTAATAATTATTTTTTGTCATAAAAGTAAACTTTAGCTTTAAAAACACATACAATTTTTAGCCTGCAATATTTAGCCTAAATTAAAAACGATGTAATTCATACTTGCCTAATCTGTAATTTGATATTTATTTACTTTTAACAATCGTGATATTTCCGGTTTGTGTTTAATTAAATTAAAAAGAATGCTTACTGTAAATTTAACGATGTTTCATCATTTCCATAAATTAGATATTTTTTTATTTATCATTATTTGTTATAATAACCTTTTAAGCTTTTTTATTATAATTTATAAACTAAACGACCATATCATTCAGCTTATATTATACATATTGAGATTTGAAATCACATGTTGAAATAGTTACTTTTTATAATTTTTCTTTATATTTGTTTAAAGTAAATACTAAATAGACTTCAAATATTTCCTAACGATTTGTTCTGTTTTCTTCTATTTTTTTCTCTCTCTCTCTGTGTATCAATTCTCAATATAAATATTCGCGCATTCATATGCGCAAAAATAATATTCATATATTATTACCGACTATCACATTTATATTATTCACCATTTGGTTCTATACATTCAATACACACATAGTAGAATATCTTTACAGTTGGCAAATAAGTATATCAGAACTAAACTGATATGGGAAGGCGGGCTTGATAATGTTATTCCTTGACCTGCTTGAGACTGTAGCCGAGACAAGTCTAGATGAGTTGTCTTATTTGTACCTATGTATAAACCAATAGATAGATTTTACTAGAATGCCCTAGATATTATATGAAAAAAAAATCTAACAAGTAAAGCCACCGTTGTGTATGTCTTTTCTTAATGTATGTTTTATTATGTGTTAATTTAGTGCAATAAAGAATCTTATATAAAGCTTATTACACTGTTCAAGCTTATTACACTGTGTTAGAGGATAAACATGTATGGAATTAATGTCTATTGAATGTAATGCAGGATAGCTGCCAGCTAATGTAATAGATTGTACCATTGATTTTGAAAAGAGCAACTGTTGAGTTTCTTGCCGGCTCTTCTCAGCAGAACTGCCTTCCAAACCGGTGGTAGCTTTTTGTTTATATGTTCATTCGACGATTCAAAAGTGCTTATAATAATTGCCTATTTGAATTAAGAATATTTTGAATTTGAATTAATTAATATATTTCCCACAGTATTCGACTGCAGCGAGTATCGCCGCAAGCACATGGCTCTGTACGGCAGTCACGATATCTTTCGGGCGGACAACCAGCAGGGGTCGGCGATTCGACGCCAGAGCGCTCGTGAGGCCGTCCAAGACGCTGTGCTATGGTTGAAAGAAGGAAATGGAGTTGCCGTAAGTTCCTGTTTTTATATAAGATATTACAATTATCATATATTTTTACATAGGTTAGACTAGATTTTAATAGGACTTGTGGAAGATAAGACAATATCATCGTGAGAGTTGAAAACTAGTAATTATATATGTACATATTTTAATATTATATAGAAAGCAAAGGAAAACTATATCAACAATAATATTAATTAAATTATCACAACTAATTAAAAAAACATGGATATGTATCTGTAATTTTATATTTATCATGGGAATTTACGCTAGATACTTAAATCAGTCCATATCTATAAGTAATTTTCCTATTTATTGTTGAAATTATAAGAATAAATTACGGATTAAGACAATAATATAACGTACTACGTGCTGTTTCTTCGTAAATTTTTTTAGCAGGGAGAACCTGAGAAACTAGTGTTACGATTACGACATTCCCACTAAGACACTACCGTCCACCACTATTCGTCGAATTCTAGATGTTTAGAAGTTAGCTTTATATGTTTAGTGGCGGAACTCAACGACGCCTTGCCTGGTGACCAGAGCGAGAAATAAAAAATAAAAATGAAATGAAAATATTTCAGCTCCTCGAATGGGAATAGACCTACAACCTGTAGCTTTTAAAGTCACATGTTCTCCTGCACCACGACTAGCGTAGATAATGGAAACTTTTCAATAGAAACAATTAACAACTTAGATAGTCAATTGCTTTGTTATGAAATCTTATTTGAACTGCACATATTATTGCGAGAATTGCGCAATTGTTTCCTTGATACTACTTACGTATAATTAGACTGAAACGTTCTGTTTTCAGTCGCAATATTGTGGAGTAAACAGCTAATGTTTACTAGACAAGGTCGAATGTGCAACATAATATGCAGAGGACAGTATGGTTGTGGGTTCGATTCCCACTCGAGGAAATTAAATATTTAGCATTTTCTTTTCTTTGCTCTGGTGTCGAGGCACAACGCGGCGTTGAGTTCAAATGCTTCCGGTATTCAACGGAAAGTGGAGAATTGAGTGTCTTAACACTAGGTTCCCTCTGCCTATCCTGGTGTGTGCGAAAAAATAAATATAAATCTGAGAATAAAACGCAGAAGCACACGTTTATTTTTTTTGCGGATTTGGCTTAAATTTTCAATCGCAGAAAAGGAAATTATACCTGTAAATATTTAAAAATACCTTCAAATGTACGAACCATTTTTTCGTTTTCAATTTTCGGAATTAATTCGGAGAAAAGTTGAATGTTGAAACATATGTGAAATGAATGGCTAGTTAAGGCTTCATAAATTTTATTTTTATTGCTACAAAACAAACAGATCATTCGTTTCTATGTTCATTTTAGCTTTACGACGCCCACTCCACCAGTAATTCTGCATCGTCAGTTTTTAAATGACAATTAAAATAGCAAAGAGAGAAAAAACATAATATGATTTAATTTCGCAGCAATTTCGCAGTAATTTTCACAGCAATTTCGTCATATTGTTACAGATCTTTGATGGCACCAACATAACAAGGGAACAACGTCGCGAGCTCCATGATTACTGCACCTCAGACATGGGTTTCAGGATCCTATTCATTGAATGCGTTTGTGAGGACCAAGAGTTATTGGAAAGGAGTATTATTGAAATTCTCCATTACTCCGCTGACTACAAGACCATGAGTGAGGAGGAAGCCATTGACGACTTGAGGAAGAAGCTTGAACATTATATGCGTCAATACGAACCTATTGATGCCAATTTGGAGAATATAAATTTTGTACGTGTTGAAAATATGGGAGAAACTGTCACTGCTCATAAAGTTGCTGGACAGAAGGAGTCGGGTATCCTAGGGTACCTGTCTGGCATGAGAGCTCTCCCACAAACTTTGTATTTTACTCGGGTAAGTAGAATTTTTCTTTGTTTTCTTTAAGTAATATTAGATATTTAAGTTTCGATAATTAGAACCTAATATTTGTGTAATTTAAATTTAGAACAGTTATCTGTTAATATGTATGATTGTTTTGTTTTTTTATGATTTGAATCATATATTTATTTAATCAGACTTGTTTTGCATTAACTATCATGATATGGAGTTAAGATACGATAAGATTGTATAAACGTTTTATATTATGAATTACGAATGTCCATTAGTTGGTCAACCTATAATAAACTATTGATAATTTTATTTAACTTAAAATTATGTGTTCTTCTGACCACTGAAAAGGCTGCCGATGGAAATTTGTAAACAACTTATGTAAATAACCATAGTTCAAATAAACATGGTTTGGAAAACAAACATTTAATAGATAACACGTTATTTAAACAAACTTGAAACTCTTCGACTGTAGCGATATGTGGAATTGTTTTCACAATACGATCGTTTTGTTATTTTATTTTTTTAAACATTATTTATTATATTGGGATTACTGAACTTTAATCTGTGGCAGGATTCTTTATCTGTGTTTAACTTTGACTAAGTCCCTTTATTATTGTTCTTTATCTGTTGTTCAAATATAATATTTCCTTATACATAATGCCTCTGTTTATTCATTGTTATGCGTAATGAGTATTGTAAATAGAACCCACATTTAAATTATGCCTGTATATGTAATTTATAATTTGGATAAATATCGATTACAATGCTTAGTACCTAATCGATATTGAGTTGAGTCATTGAGTTCTGCCACTCATTACGCAACGCCTCCAGAATAGTCCGGCAGAAAGTGGGAAACCGAGTGTCTTGACACTAGGTTCTACCCTGCTGCGTGCGGGATACAGCGTGAAGCTGATTTTGGTTTATTTCAAATTAGTTTTTATTACAAACAACAATATAGATTAAATAGATCAACATAATAGCTAATTTAAACTCCATTAATGAAACAGCACGGCGAGAGCGAGTACAACGTGCTGGGTCGTATCGGAGGTGACGCGGTCCTCTCACCTCGCGGTCAGAGCTACGCGCACGCCCTCGCGGAGCATATGAACGAGCTGGCCGTACAGGAACCACTGAGTGTGTGGACTTCTGAACTGAGGCGTACTAAGCAAACTGCAGCTGAAATAATGGCACAGAAGAGGGCTGTACGAGCACTTAATGAATTGGATGCTGTGAGTATGATTTATCCTGATCCCCTGTCTCGAGGAAATGAAAAATGTATATTTTTATTTCTTCGCTCTGGTGTTGAAAGAGTGACGTTGAATTCCGCCACTCAACACGCATTACCTTCAGCGGAAATACATATACCTTCAGCGGAAAATGGGGAATAGAGTGTCTTATCACTTGGTCCTCTTTGTGTGCGGGATATAGCGTGAAGCTGAAGAAATTGTGATACCAAAAACTGTGTACTGGTTTTATATATTTACTTTCATCTGAGATATTTAATTTCAGAAGTGGAACATGACCTTATTACTTAATGAAAAACATTTATTTATATACTCGCAGATGACACATTGTCTCGTTAAACGAATCATTTTGTCTCATTTTCTGTCTTACATATCTCTCATATTTAGGTTTAGTAACAATTATTTCTGCTTTCTTAATAAAGATGTGTTCTTAATATGGAAATATGTAAACCTTATAAAAACATTTACTCATTTTTGTACTACGCCATGTGAAATCTTTGATTCCTACGACATAATGATTAATATTATTCCCCAAATCTTAATTCTCCGTAATTAAACTTATTTATAGCTGAAATTAATTTGACTTTGTTTTATTGAAACGCATCGTCACTATTATTGTAAACAACGTGATGTCACCTTAATAAATTATGATTACCGATATACATGTCGCTATATTATAGAGATAATTAGATAAATGTAAATAATCTGTAAACATCCTGTATGACTGAATGATAAACAACAAAAGATTAAGCAAAATTTATTTAATTTCATTCATTGACGAGTTTCAAATAATTATAAACAAAGAAAATACTCAATTTAGTTAAGTAGAAAATGTTATGCTATTTTTACAAATGCAAACAGGAAGCCTTATACGTTATATTTACCTATATCCGCTTTAAAAATCGTAAGTAATAAGTTGATAGCTCTGTAAAATATAAAAATTTACGATTTAATCATCATACCATTGAGATTGATATAAAAATATCAAAATAGATACGTTAAATTGGTCGGTTCATTCACATTACTTTATCTACAAACGCTAAGCGAATTGGCTCGACTGCAAGAAATAAAGTGATGAAAATATCCTCACGCGTAGTTTCAACTACGATAGACTCCTCGATACCAATTTGAAGTGGAAAACTACTAATAAAACCCAAATGATTCATTTATAACAACTGCTACGCGGAAAATTCTATGCAATTTATTATCAAAATGAAATCGTGGAAAGTCCACTAATACTTCACGCGAAGTCGTAACTTTCAATATAAATTGTGTTTATTTTTTTTTCATGAGATGAAACTAAAAATAATCAGTTTCTTAAAACATTTTTATATAAGGAAAACAATTAAACTTGCGGTATCCGTACTGATTATTAGAAACAGTCTATTTATTTCACTAAATAAATATTTTCTTCCTCTACAGGGTATATGCGAAGGGCTGACCTACGAAGAAATGCAAGAGCGTTTCCCGCAGGAGTTCGCTTGGCGTGACCAGGACAAGCTGCGCTACCGCTATCCGTGGGGGGAGTCCTATATAGACATCATGACAAGACTGCGGCCAGTCCTCTCGGCTTTGGAAGATGAGCACAATGTCGTCGTTGTCGGCCATCAAGCAGTACTTCGTTGCATGCTTGGATACTTCTTGGATGCTAAACTTGGTAAGTGAATTAAATATCTAGGTATTTATTTATTATAAGTGTAACAACATAAAACCTAAAAATTGTATGAAAATTTTACTGTGCTCCATTATTATATTATTGAGTAATCTGTAAAATTATTACGCAAATCTGAAATTCAACATTTAAATTTTCCTCTACGCAGCAGGAATACTGTGGATAATATTTTAATAGAAACGGGTAGAATATAATATATTCTACCTAATGTCGCATTTTATGACTTGCAGTATGAGAATGTTAGCATTGCCAAGTAGCTAGTTCGTAGTCTTCCTGTACTTCATTGCGTATATAATTATCTATTAATAGTTATTTATTACTTATATGTTTATACCAAGAATATAACGCAAACATAATTCTACATAAAATATATTGTTTTGCGTGACCTTACGCAATTTGTACGAGAATAGTCTTTCTAAACATATCTTTTATCTAAAATGTGCCTAAAATAAACGTTACCAACGTTTTGATTGATTAGCCCTAATTAGACTTGAGAGACCTGTTCTACACTCATTAATAACAGAATAATCTACAAAATGAGAACGCCACGAAACTTGTATACCTACATAAAAAAATTAATTGAAAACTGTCGTCATTACACGAACTATAACATATTTAAAAGAAAATTTATAACGACCACACAAATATACAATACTACATAGATAAAAATCTTACTGAGGAATGTATCTCTGTAAATATTACGAATCTTGACGTAGAGCACAGTTTCTAACGTAAATTATAAAAACAAACCAACTTAAAACAGTAAAACATTATACTTAGTATACTATTATTTTCAAATAATAGAATAATTGAGACCCTTATATATTTTTTACAGATGAACTGCCATACATGAATGTACCTCTTCACACCATCGTGAAACTTACATCCTATGGTTACAAATACAAAGTGGAGATGATCAAGTTGCCCATTGACTGTGTGGACACCCACCGCAAGCAGCCCAAGGTATTTATTATACTATAATTTACGCTTCCCGCTGTATCCCGCATTTAGCAGGATCAAAGCAAAGCCTAATATTAAGACACTTCATTCCCTTTTAAAACACTTCCGTTTCTCACTTTCCGCCGAATTCTTGAGGCATTGCGGATTGAGTGGCAAAACTAAACACCGCGCTTGGGTTCGTTTTATCAGAGCGAAGAAATGATATGTTTAATTTTTTAGAGGGTGACTTGACTTGCCCTTGCGTCACGACTGGCCCCTATAAAACAAAATATTTTAGTTTATTAAAATCTCTATTATTTATTTTAGTTATAATATTTATTTTATATTAAAATATTTTAATAACTTTAGTTGTCTATCTGCATAGCAACAATTATCGATTCAATTTGTTTTCTTACAATGTAATATCTAGAAACAATTTTAAAAATAAAATATCGAGTATATCCCATTATTGATCGTTCACAAACATTCAACACGATTACATCATGCAGATAACATATCTCGTAGTTATGCTCTGCCATTTTAAAAATACACGAACAAAGATAGTGAACGATGTTTTGTTGATAATAAACACTTTTATAAAAGCTTTTAGATCTATATTTATATTTTTATTTGTATAAAAATGCCTATGCATTTCTATGCTTATATAAATCCATAAAATTTAAACTGTGACTGTAAACACGATAGGTTGTGGGTCGGTTTCCCACTCGAGGGAATGGATTATTTATTCTTTTCGTTTCTTCGTTCTGTTGTCGACGCAAAGCGAGTTGAGTTTCGCCACTCCACAACATGCAAGACCTCCAGAATTCACTCCAAACGAAGTGTCGTAACACTAGGTTCCTTTTGGCCACCCCGCCGTATACGGCGGGGTTGCCTATAGGATACAAAATTAAACAATAACTACATATGTTAAAAAATCATAAACGTAATGTAATATCTAGACTTAACTCAATTTTTATTTTTGCAGAATTGTTCAATCAACCGCACTACTGCTGACGCGCTGGTCACGGTTCCATCTCACTATGACACGCTGCCTTCTAATCTATGGCAAAACAACGAAGCACAACTTTAGGCCACACACCGACGGACAGACACAAATGTCCGCGGTACAACAACTTAGAACCTACTGCGAAGTGTGGAACCCTTCGCGGTCGATCCAGAATGTTCGCCCGAACATATCTAATGCTGGCTTAACTCCGGCATGAAAGTGCATTTATAGAGCACAAAGTGAGTTTTTCTATAAAGAAAAATTACGACAAAAGCTCTCTTTTTAATAAGATTGTATGAGCTGTGAGATGTGACGTGTGGTTACAAGTGTTGCGTTCGTCAGTGTGACCCCGGCATTAGCGGCGTGACAGTGACAGATGTGACGTA
>JAEBDU010012803.1:0-10190 GCA_016802625.1 Heliconius numata
ATGTAATTTTCTATAGCATGAATTTCGTAGACATTTGAAGTAAAGCTATTCTCAGACGTCGGATCTGAACGGAAAAGGAAACTGTATGTAGGAGCTAACTATGTAGCGAATACATTCATACATGTGCATTGAACTATGCTTATCTCCATAATGATGTTTTCAATATAGCTAAAACATTTCAAATATAAATAGTTATTTATTAGCTTCACATTGTATTCCCCATACAGTAGAATAGGCATAGGAAACCTAGTGCTAAGACACTCCGTTCCCCACTTTCCGTCGAATTTTTAGAGGTATGGCGTATTCAGTGGCGGATCTCAATGTCGGGCTTAGCCTTGGTGCCAGAGCGAAGAAATGAAAATTTAAAAAAAATATATATTCCCTTGAGTGGGGATCGAACCCACAATCATCGCGTTACAGTCACATCCTTGTGCCCCTGCGCCACGACGGCTCATAAACTGTAATGTTATAACAAATTGCAAATTTGTCGTCTTTTGAAAACCTATAAAATGTGAAAAAGGCATAAACAGTTAAATTACTTGGAAGAAAGATAAAATATGTTAGAATTTTAACGAAAATTATTAATGAAGTAAAATAAATTATCATTACCCAAAAGATGAACACATTACGTATAATTGCGTATTTTTAAGCATTTGAATGTGCTAAACCAATTTTCACATATACCTTAAAAGTCAAATGGATCGCTTATATAATTACTTCGTACAGCGTATTAATTTTCTTCGATGATTTAAATTAATGGTTCCGTCGTAGCGTTGAGAGGTGCTGGAAATTAATTTCCTTCTTGCTTATATCCTTAGGAAATAGAAAAAGCTTCAACGTTTCCTGTTCGATAAAGAGTTCGCGTTCTTTGGAAATTGATTGGATGCTTTGGATTTGTAGATATTAAACTACAATTAAAGGTTACGTGACGACTCTGAGATCAGCTAGATTCTTTATTTGAAAAACAATTTTCAGAAAATAAATAATTACACCAATTTTGATTTGGTGTCTTTTCCTTTATAAATTAACATTTTTATAACAATCACTTTAATGGTGCGGACAGTGAGAAATGATAGAATATAAATAATCTTGGTGCAAGCTGAATAAATTTTCCATTCTACAATTTTTCCAGAAAAGCTAAGAATAGTTCTAGTGAAATACGCGATTTAAAGAAATATAATACAAGAGACTTGCGTAAATTAAGTTTTACATTAAATCTGGATAATTTTCGCTACGAAACGAGTTTTCGCCTTTAAGTATGAGCTAGCAATTAGTGGGCCTGGCGTCTTGCTCAAAATTAAAAGAACCTCGTGCGTATTACGGATGGAAATTGATTAAACTTTTCTTTTAAAATTTTGCCTAATATTTTCATATATATATTTATTTTTGTATAATTTATCATAATCCGACATACAGAGATGTAGACACTAAGATAAGAATAAAGTGTCTATATTTTTTATTATTATTTGCATGTACGCTATTAATTTGCAGTAAAATGTCTGGTAATGACTATATCTTCTTTAAGTAAAAAATAGTTAATACTGTTTGAAATAAAAAATTAAAAGTGTAAACCTTTATCCCATTATTAAACAAAAAAGTTTATATAAATATTTTTCTGGAAAATTAAATCGTATTAAACTAAAAGTTAATTCTAACCCTTTCTTGCTATAACAGGAAAAAGGCTTTCAATGGATCCCGTTGCATAAGGAAACAGAGCACGTTTCTTGCATCCACTATGACCCAAGAACCGCTCTATTATATAACGTGAGATAACACTGCTACGATAACAGCGTGATTAATGACTATATACTATTAAGATTATATTTTAATTATATATGTATTACATAGACTGTCTTTACGCGTGTACAAAATAACTTTTTGGTTAGTGACACTTATTTGGAGCACATAGCAGGGTAGGCAGAGTGAGTCTGGAAACCTAGTATTAAGACACTCTGTTTCCTGTTGGTTCCGTTCCTTTTCTTAGTCACTTTCTGCTGAATTCTAGAGGCATCATATGTTGCCTCATTACCAGCGCGAGGATGTGACAATATTAAAATTGCATTTCCTCGTGTGTTTTCCTCGACAGTTTTAAAAGAGTTATTTTTTCTTAGAAAAGGGTAGCAAGACACTTCGTTCTCCACTCAACGTTACATTTTTAAGACATCTCGTGTTGAGTGACAGAACTTAACGTTGTTACCAAAGTAAGGCACTAAATTGAGCGGGAATCAAACGGATAGCCGGTAGCCCTACGACACTCTCAAAATATTTCCAAATTGCTTAAAAAATGTACCTGCTCTTTATAATGCCTACTTACTCTCATTAACCACCTCAGAGTCATTTAATACTGTTGTAACTTAGGTTGTTTACCCTTTTTTCCCCTGAAAAATTTTTACAAAGCTCTTACCGCTCAAAGAACACGATGAAGACAAAGAATGATTATTCGACAATTTCTAGCATTTTTTAATTATTATTTTTCAAATGTTTTGGTTAATATTTATAATACTTAGCATGTCAACAATACTTTGACTATCATGTAATTGAAATATTTGAGTTTAGGTTGTATTTTTTCAGTATTATGTTCTTAGTGTAGTGGTGGAACTTAACGCCTTTTCTTATCTTATTGCCAGAGGAAAAACGTTCCAAAAAGTATATTATAAATTTCATGACGCAGGGACATAAGCTTGTAACTGAAACTCAATAGTTGTGGGTTCGATTCCAACTCCGGTAAATGAATTACTATGGTACCAAGGCTAATACGCGTCGTTAAATTCCGCCACTTAACACGTAATTCCTCGAAAATTCAGCGGAAACTGAAGAGCGGAGTGTCTTAACACTAGGATTCCTCTGCTATCCTGCAATATCCCGTATATAGCGTGAAGCCAATTTTTTAATGACTTTAGATAATACAAATGAAATTATGGTTTTGTTCGTAACCAAGGCGGCTTACATTACGAGCACATGTATAGAATAATAACTGGCACATTTCCGTCGACCTAGAATCGTTAGGCACTCGTTTCGACTTTCTTGTATCGCGTTTGCAAACGACCTTCGACTTAGAAGTGTTGGGATCTTGATAGGCTTAATGAGTTACTTGAATTTTAAGGCTGAAAATGTAAAAGTTTGTTTACATTGTCGCAATTATAACGATATTGCCTAAATGTGAAGAATCATTTCTTCTTTTCATTATAAATGATTAATTTTATAAAATTTTACATAAATATTAGAGCGTAACGGAAGGTTAATAGTTATAAATTACATAAGCAAAAAACAAAATTTCCAAATTCTATTGCACTCATTCGGGTTTTATTTTAATAAACTTATAATCCAAAACAGAAAAATTTTCGGGGACGACGAAATTTCAAATATTATATTTTTTCTAAACAGAATTTGTGAATGCCTTTGGACTTCTAATCAACCAGTCCTCAATTGCTAAACTTAAGCTGAATACTAAGAGCTTAATTCCGAATGATAGACTGCTCCAGAATAATAATATGCTTAGTTAGTTTTTACAATTAAATAATTAACTTGTTACCAAAATTATTTAGTTAAATAACGATATTTAAAAAGTTTCGTCAATAGTCATATTCTACTATAAAAAAGTTTCGTCAATAGTCATATTCTACTTTTAAAAAGTTTCACTGGTTTCAGGGGGGGGGGGGGGGGTTATATCCTCCTATAAATATTATTATATGAAAAATTGTAAGGTTGCAACATAATTTTTCTCAGGAAACTAGATCTTTGTAAAACTTATTAAACCTCGTAAAACTGCGCGTCGCTTCTAATACAAGGATTTAACGGGCTTCGTTGAAACTTTTATAGAATCTTGATGTTATTGAAACTGCCACCTGATGCATCCCAACTTTCCCATTCTCCTCATATTGCTTGTAAGTTCTTGTTTATTATAGCTTTTAAATTAAATAAGACCGAAGAAAATAATATACGTACTGTAAATAAAAACAAATAAATATTTATTTAAAAAAATATATAGATTAACGCTCTATCCTGCACCTGGCGTAACGGTAGGCAGAAGGAACCTGGGAACCTCGTGTTGAGACACTGTAACCATTAAGACGCTTCCGTCCCCATTTCTGTCAAATTCTGAAGACCAAACCAAAATGTTAAAAAGAAGATGTTAAATATTTCATTTCTCTCGAGTGAGAAACAAAAAAATTATTGTAAACAATCATTAATTATTAAAAGTGTCAAAGTCACAAGCAAATGAACTTTCCATTAAATTTCTGAAGATCTCTAGTACTGTACTAATAATAATTAAATATCAGCTTGGTTCTTGCTGTAGTAATTTTATTAGCAAGTGCTATTAGGTTAGAGATCTGAGAGGAGTGATATACTATACTGTGTTATTAGTACTCTATTTAAGTGCAATTGAAAATTGATTGTGACTTTAGATTTAAGTTTTCTTGTTTAAATGTACTTTAGATGATGTTATTTCCTAATCTGCTAAGGATCAAATTGCTTGATATCTCGTACGCCATGATTAAAAGATAAAAGAAGCGTTATGGTGTATGCTATGTATGTGATTGTAGGCAGGAGAAACTTCGTTCTCCACTTTCCACCTAATTTTCGAAATATTACGTTTTGAGTGGCAGAATTTAACGCTGTGCTTCCTTGAAATACAATCATTCCTTCAAGTAGAGATCGAACTCACAACCATCGCTCTGTGGCTGAATGATACCCCTGCCTTCCTCATCCGGCATTGCTGTAAAAGCCAGTTTAAAAAAATAGCAACAAAAAAAAATTTAATACCACCCTACAATCCTATCTTGCCTTTAGTTCATAGCATGCTCTAAAACCTACCATTATCCTACCATTCTTTCCACAGTTCCTTAGAAAAAGACAAAAGTCATAACTAATCTTTTTCTGTATACCCTAATATAATATTTACTAGACCTAACATAATATATTTCAGATTCATGAATAAAAAACATATACTGTATGTAGTAAGGGATAAATTACGTCGCATTAAGTCCCAGACCACGTTTCATACATCCACTACTGACGGTCTCGTCCCCACTACAGCATAATACCTAACCTATTTACAAATTAACGGGTCTTTAGTAGGACATAAAGATTTTCTTTTAATCTTACTCAATAAAACTTTAGTAATAATTTATTAATTATAACTAATTATGATTAATTAGGTTGATGGTTAGGTATTTAGTTCCTTACACCTACTTATGGTGACCTACTTTTCAGTTTTTAATGGAACTGAAATTTAGAATAATATAGTATTAATAATATATCAACATTTTATGTATATCAAATAAAAGTCTAAGCCCTTTTTTGGAACTGTATTATTATATTCTTTATAGCACATATAAGAAATTAGTAAAAACACAGTTGAAAAGTTATGTTTACAATGGCGGGTAACTGTAACCTATACGTAACATTTTTTGCAGTTACAAAAACTTTTTTTTAAAATGGTTTTTATTAATAACTACAGAATACAAAATGAATTTTGATACACAAAAGAAAAATACTCGCGCGTATAATAATAATCTGCACCTAAAATATTTTATTTTTTTCAGCTAGCTCTAGTTAAAAACATGGAAACATAATTACTTTAAACACCCGCATAACAATTCACTATACACTTTAGATTTTTTTAAATATACGCCTACTATAAAGCTTTCATTTTTAAGTTGGTATGTGTTTATTATAGTTTATTACAATTTTCTATTATCCAAGGCTACAAGTTCGATTACGTGTAAAAATTTTATATTTTACATTAATTTGCTCTATAAGCAAAAAAGATAAAATTTCTTAACAAGTACTCCAAATTAATATTATTACGAGATGTACTCTTAAAAATATAAAACAAAAAATCTTTTTCTCCTTAATAGAACATGAGAACGGTCGGAAGTTAGATATTTTCATAAAATGATAAGCTTATGACAATACAAACGAAGTTATCGTATACCCGGGGAACCCGACTTGAATGCAAACCATTTTTAAAGCTAGCTTCATAAAAGCGCTGCCCGAACTGAATATATATTGGAATTGTTAGTATTTTACACCTGATATATTTCTTTTTCTTTGATATTTTATATTTAATTACTATTATAATTATGGCGCTTATATTTACACCAAAAAAATATTAAAATACTGTTTTAAAATGTAACTTTATAAAGATTCTTCTTGTATCAATATTGTAAAAAAAATATCTTCAGTAATTACTCGTCTTTATGCCTTTATGATTAAATGTCATATTTATATTTTGTTTTTTTATAATAAAAATAAATTTATTATATGAAAAAATAACATCTGATGCGATACTTAGACGGCTAAGTTCTAGTATCGTTATTCTAACTTTTAAGTGTGCGTCCTACACGTGGAAAAGTTTACAATCTTATAGCCATACATAATATATATGGGACGCATCGAGAAACTAGAGTGATAATTTTGATCAAACATTTATTAAAAGCTTTATTAATATTTTTTTATTTCAAGAGAGATCCGTCACTCTAATGTACTCAGTGTTTTAACACTAGGCTCGACAGATACAGCGTGAAGCTAAAAAAATGGGCAGACATACGTACTAGTGTTATAATCTATCTTAACCTATCTATCCTTACTTATGTTATTTGTTTACTTTATATTATCGAATATTAATTGTCCATTATAAGTCTTCTGTAAACAGTATTTTTTTTGCGATCTCTCTCCCGTTTAATGTCGTATATAGATAGGTTGGCACCAACATTCTACGGTCAACACATTCCGGTGCTTACTAGTATTCGAAACTTAGCGTGTTGAGTGGTGGAACTGAACACCGCACCATGGGAAAATGAAAATAATATGCTGATGCTGATATTTATAAAATAGTATAGAAAAAAAATTAAAGTGATGGTAGAGGTTCGTTCGTTTTTCCCTCAAAAGGTAAGATATAAAGTACGCTGATGAGCCGCTCAATACGAAAATGCCTTAATTGCACTGCATACAGACGAGACGTGCTTTTGTTTTCTATCAAGGCGCCATGCCTTACAAAGAAAACTCCATAATTAGTAAAATAGAACTACATAATTGATTAAATATAACCGCAAAAATTGTTAAAATTATAATATTTTTTATTTTTAGTTATGTACATATTTCAAGTTTAAAGTTTAACGTTCTACGACAGAATTTCTTACATCATACTTATCTTTGATAAATCTTACCGTTAAAAAAATAAATCAGCTTCACGCTGTATCCCGCACATAGCAGAGGGAACCTAGTGTTAAGACACTCCAAATGTTTTACTATAGTTACATTTTAAAATATCCTCGTACTTACTTATAATTTTCACGAGCTGTGATCGCCCTAAGGTTAGCTGTAGTTGGCTGCGCAGATTTGTTTTCTAAATATATTCTGGATTTTCCTTAAGTTTGATTATTTTCTTCCTGATTGAATAATGTTCCAAATTTCGGAAAATCTTACATCAGGATGGCCACAACTTGTCGTCCGTACTATACACACGCTTCTGGGCGTTTCGCCTGTTCGTGTTTAGATAGCGGCGTTCAGACTTAGCTGCTAGTAATGTAGTACTTTGTAAGTCACTGTGTTCAAAGTTTTGCCTACCGTCCTCGGCTACGTTCTTAACTTGGAAGTTGGCTTTGGAAGTGCTACATTTCCTTATTTTCATGTTAATTATAACTTTAGAGTTAATGTTGTTTCATATGATTTAAATTTGTTTCTTTACAATACACAGCTATAACATTCATAATTTCATTAAATTATATAAAAATATAATTAATTAATTATAATACTGCTCTTTTTATTATTATTTTCATGAAGTATATTTAAATTGTATTCAAATAAAATAAATTAAAAATCATTAAGAAATGTCTACGTTTGAACTATAATATAATAAATATAATATTTATAACTAGAACTAAGTGGATATAAATTTTAGTGTTACTGCTTTCTAGGTCTTCATTTAGTTTATCCATCTAGGGATTATTATACCACACAGTAGAACTAAAACAAGTTATGCTTGTTTAATATTTACTGTACCACATTCTCACTATTGGGCACATTATTTTAATTTGTATATATATATATTTTTAACTCGTCTGTTAGTGAAAACTGCATTAAAATCTATTGCGTAGTTTGGTAGACCTAAGTGCATATAACAAGAAGCAACTTATATAATCCTTTGTTATGGTACAATTATTATCACACCTCTTAAAATACACACGATATTCACAGATTTACGAGTCATTATTATTTAGAAGAAAACATTATTTTAAACTTATTGGAATATCTATTATCTTTATATTACAGTAAATTGGAAAATAGAGTGCTTTACCAATAGCATCTCCACCTCCTAAATATAACACACATGTAAATTAAAAAAAAATAGTTAAAATTCTACCACAAAGCCAATATATATGAACCATATATAAAATTACATACATTTAATTCATTCTCATTATGAAAATAGTAACAGTGATCCTGTCCCATGAGCTCGCAATTATCGTATAATTTAATGAATGTCATTGTTCTTTACTAATTTGCACAGCTATTATACATATATGTATGTTATTGAAATGTTTCTATAAGCTTTTATTTTAGTCGGCTTTCAATGAAATGTGAATGAGGTCGATTTGACGTACCAGTAATTAGTGTTGGATATATTTTTTTTCGGAAAGCGTAGGAAGATGTGAATACACTTTAGTTTTTTTTATATACCTAGCACAGGCAGATCTAAATGGGGCACGCTATGACAGATTATAACTAGAACATGTTCTATTTTATTTTATATTTTTTAATTTTAATGTTTTACTCACATATCTACACTCTTTAGATTGTAATCATATTAAGACTAAATAAAAATATTTTAAATGTAACTGGTTTCAGCGTATTTTTTTGGGATTTTATGTCTAAATATTATGTTATAATATATTTAATAATAACTTAGCTTTACGCTGTATCCTTAGCGAGGTAAACATTTTTAATAATAATAATATTATACGATATCATAATTAAATCCTTCTGTGAATCCTGAGAAATAAAAATTATTTTTACTTTGTTGCATACTTGAATTACACAGTGAATTAGGTCTCTAGTTAAAAATTTATTATATTTTATATTTATTTTCAAAGTATAATATTTAGTCGTTGCCTGCAACTTAAAAACATGAAACTGAAAATACCTCTTTTTCTCCTTCCGGTAAAATTTTCAAAGTAATTCTCCATTCTATAATATAAATATATAAAAAATATTGTTTTACATTAACTACATATTTTCTTACCTTCCAACGCGATTATTAGAGTTTCCCCTGTCGACTCTCGCCGCAATATCCTGAGGTGCTTAGTAAAAGTAGGTCGCATCGATACTATTTGTACCGAGAAATTGTATTTTAAAAAACATAATAAAATGTATGTGCGAGCTATAAATTAATTTAATTGAGTGAGAACAACTGTTTTAACGAGTTTGAAATAAGCTGGAAATTGAAAAATCCTTTATTTTTGCGTATTAATATTTGTTACAAATATTTTAGATTAACATATTATATTACTGTACATTACGTAAAATACTATACTTTTACTATAAGGATCCATATCCCTTTGGTAAGTGTTCTTCTACGTAAGTCCATAAGTAGAGCAGCAAGTGTCATAAAAATGGCAAATAAATGTTATAACAATTCCATGCAAGTTGCCGTCCAAATCAAGTAAATCATTCAAATGTTATCTTTTAAATTAACATTCATATGTTGAAATTACTATAATAAAATAAATAATTAAAACCTCTATTTATTACTAAGAAGCATTTAAATAACTTTTTTTAATTGTAATATGAAAGATATGTTAAATACTAAATGTTGAATTACAATAATCACAACAAAATTATAAAGCAATAATAAAAAAACAATCAAGTAAATGAATAAAGCTTCAAATAGTTGATTGAAACTGTTTTCTTTAAATGCAATTTTCTGAATAAACCAAAAGGAATTGAGTAAAAGTTGTTATCGCTAACGAGTTGAACCACAAACTGGATTATTGGAAGACACTGTGAAGAAAAAAATGTTATCGAATTTATTATAATTCTAAATAACGTTTGAAATATTTTGGTAGCTATAAAGAGACATATATAACACTCATAAAAAATAAATTTATTATTTATTTTTATATTAGGCATATTGTAAAAAAATATAATTTTGAAATTGTACAGTGAAATATCAGTGACAGTCTATC
>JAEBDU010012804.1:0-12042 GCA_016802625.1 Heliconius numata
GTCCGCGCCGCGCGCCGCCGCCGCGAGCACGCTTGTCCGACAGTTCCACCGCACGCGCTCCCGACAGCATACACTACTCGGAGTGGCGGTTCGCATCTTACCGGGCAGCATTAGAGTCTTACCGTTATTTTCTAATACTGTCAGGTAAAGATGTCGTCCGCGCTCCACGCTCTGCTCGACGGTCGACGAGCCACGCTGGAGTCTGAACCTTGGCCTCAGGAACCGGTCCCGCGGTCACGTCGACTGCAGAAGAGAGTGAAGTTTCTCGGCGTGCGAGCCCGGGGGGTCCCGCCGCCCGTGCTGGGAGGCCACGTCACGTGGACGAGCCGCTCTCCACTTTCGTAACGAGAGTTCGACCACTTTCCTCCTCCGTCGTCAGGGTCTCCACCTACTTCGCTACAGGTTGTATCTATTCATTTCACTACCATAAGAGTTAAGACAACATTAAAAGATATTTTTTACATAAATTCACACACGCACGTATTCATCGCATAACTAATTATACAATCTCGTTTATTTCGTTAAGTAATTAAATGAAAGCCCAACTTGTTATGCAACGCCTAAATGTATTTTTCTTAGTTTTCGAGTGCTTCGCTTGCATGCACGTGGGGCGCCGCGTCACCACGACGCTCGTCCATATTCATGATGAGCGTGGTAAAACAGTTAATGCATTGTCTAATATTGTTCCTTGTGAATTAAAAACATTCGTGTTCCAATAAAGTAATTCCGCATGTCAGTATCTCTTGCAGTCCCCACAGAGCGTGCTTACCTCGCGCACGTTAGTGTACCTACATTCATGCTTGCGGCGCTGCTTAAGTCACTAGAGGCGCTGATTACTTGGACGGAGAGGTGGTGCATTATTCATTGGTGGGTGGAAAGTTTTGGCTTTCCGAATATAAAGATGTGGGTCAAGGCCCGAAACGTCACCGCCGCGCTCCACTTCGTGCTCATTTAGATGCAACCTCCTTTTACAGTTTCTTAATTACATGTATATCAAAACTTCCGTCTGCCACAAGCCCACAACCCGCACTCAACGTACCTACTGGAAACTAACATTTGATGCCATACTATCAATGACTCGCCTCGCAAAATGCAATTATATATTACAGTTCAATCGTTAATAAACTAAAATAAAATAATATTATTTATTATAAGAGGTGCAGAAGTGATGGATAAAAATAAGAATAAACGAGGAGATAATACAGAAATGGGAGACGCGATATCGGTCGGTGCCAAAGGTCAGGAGATATCACATTGTTTTTGGTCCGAAGAGGTCAGCTGATATGTCGCCGGTTATCGGGGCACTGAGCGGAGCCGCCACGCGCCCGCGACGTGCGCGCTCGTCACCGCCGAGGTGGACCTGCACTCGGACCAGTTAAACCTCGAAGCTGGAGAAAGCTGCAGGAAACTAATCGTTCAGGTGGATTGGTGGCGGAGTGCGCGGCGGCGTGGATGCAGGACCGGTTCTTGATTGCCTGTGGGTGCGCATGTTGTGCATCTATTTCGGGAGTCGTTGACCGCCGGTTTGGCACTGGCCGCTGTCGCTGCGGTCGGAGCCGGTTCCATCGTGCGTGTTGGAGTTCCGCGCTGCGCTGACGCAACCGGGACGCACCCCGGGCATGTCTCCAACCCTGGCTCTCGCGCTCGCGTCACGAACATGATATCCCACGTGGCGGCGCGTCGCTCCGAGCATTGTTGTGGGCTATTTTTACCGAACGCTAAAATGAGCCGCAGATCGGTCGCTCGACGCGGTCGGTCGAGACGAGCGCGAGTAGGCGACCCTGCTACCGCGACCCGAACTACTCCTCAATATAGCTCAAAGATTACATTTGTAAATGAGAATATAATAAATTCAATTATTATTATCAATGTAGGCGAAGTGCACAATCAGATACGCGAGTGGTACGAGACGACCCTAATGACGGGTCAAGGAGGACTGATAACGTATTTAGGTACACAATACGATCTAATAATATTTGTCCTCTTCACGAGTCCAACTTAAAACTTCCACACGCCCGCGCCGGGTGGTAGCGGTTAGCGGCGTTATCTGCGGCGCGGGGGCGCGGGACGCCGGTTGGGGGGGGGGGGGGGGTTTATCGGCCGACCCGTCAGCTCTGGCGGCAAAAACAAGTCAATCCATGGAGTGGAGCCCGTGACCTGGTCTCGACTCTCGCAGCACCAACAGGTTTCATCGACGACCAACTTTCTACCGCCACCCGCCATTCACCTGCTACTCAAATTTGTGCTTAATTTGCGTAAATTACTTATTAAGATTCTCTTCTAACGGGATTTGCCCATATGTCATGAACGTCACAAGAACTTTTCAAAATTCTTATATCATAGTATCCACAAAGAGAAATCATTATAAAACGTATATTTTTTAATTAAATAATCAAATCAAATCTATTAAATGATCAGTAAGTGTGTACTGTCGGGCGCGCAGACCTCTCGACACCTCTCCGTACTTGTTGCACGCGACGACGTAATGTTCTACGAATATATAATTGATATAAAAGTATAGCTAAGGCACATTTTGATATCAAAACTGTATAAATAATCTAACTCACAAGCAGAAGTACTATCAGTAAAATATCCTGTTGATCAAATTTTGAGGCACTCACGAAAAAATATCAGAAAAATGATAAATAAAAAAATGTAGGAAGGTCGACTTATGTTTATTTAGATAAGCAGCTAATCGGGGTCGATACAGAAATCATTTAGTAGTGCGATAAGGATCGATAAGTGTCGTCGACTCCACCACGGGCGAGCTGGTCTGCGCTGAACGACGTGCCTGTGATGGTGACGGTCCGTTCTTCAATCTTTATTGATATAAGGCATCACATTATTGCTATAATGCAACAAGGTAACGATAGAGAGCAATACAAATCGTCAAATCATTGGTTATATGATCCAATACCGCACACAATACAGTGGTGGCGATGCGATAATCACCGCCACCACGCCGCCACGCCACCACTACACCACTACACCACGCCGCCACTACACCACTACACCACTACCAACACTGTATGGTTCGCTTAAGTCAATCACAGTGTGTATACTGTTATTTTTTATTTTCCTTATATGGGCAGATAATGTCGAGATTACAGTATATGGAATTCTTCTTAATGATTATACAAGACTACATTCGACCTTTCCTTTGAGAAACCAACCTCACTATCTATAACTTCGGTAGTTATAATTGTCTCGTATTATAAAGATAAATAAATAATATATAATTAATGATTTTTTTGTCTTATTAGATGTATTAATTGATAGTCATCATAATTAAAGTAATCAATTAGTGTTAATGGTCCGAGAGGGACGAGGGTGCACCCTGGGTCCCAGGGTCTATGTTCGTGTTAGGTAGTTGAGGAATGCTCGTCCGCGTGCGTGTATCGTATAACGTGTTTGAGGCGAGTGGCTAGTGGCTGGTGGCTAGTGGCCGGTGGCACACATTTACAGTTATCTCCGCGCGCTTCATAATCCTATGCTAATGCGGACTGTTTTATTTAAATTTCTCTCATAAAATATAACTCCTACATTACATTCAGTTCGTTAACCTTAAAATTAGGAATAAAATACGGTAGTGTTTTATTTGACAGAATAGTAGCCCCCTCCCACGGCGCGTTACGACTCAATACGCATCGCTAGTGTGTTATTTCCTTTTTTCTGCGTACTTTTGTTTCCTCACATTTTCCTTCAATCACGCGATTAAATGCTAATTGATACTTGCGTTTTTTTTAAAAAAGTGGGTCTCTGGTCGCCGCGTCGTTCCGTCTGCCGTCTCTGCCTAACTTCATATAACACAAAAACAAATGTTTATAGATATCTTAATGCTAACATTTTTTATAGTCTCAAGACTATAGGTCAACCGGATAAACTAATGGCGGTATAAATAAATCTTTCGAAAGGTGTTGCTCTTTCTGCGTAAAATACCACCTTATGAGCAGTAGTGGATCCAGTTAATTATCTGAAACTCAACGTGTAACGTAAGGTTGATTCTTCCAAAAGACTTCAACGGGCGGCGCGACTGGCGTGACTACGCGAGACCACTGTTTCAAGATTGACATCAAATAAGAGGAGTATAAAGACAACACTGCACCCAATAATGAACTGCAGCGCGCAGCCCAATAATAACTTTAATATGAATACATTTTGTAAGAAGTACCTACCTACCTACCTACCTACTATACAAGGCAATGCAATTATACAAGGATTGTTTAGTATACATTTACAGTTATAAATGAATATCGGAACATAAGAGGCGGCAGTGGTCAGTGGGCGGTGGGTAACGGAACGCTGTGCAGGTGACGCCGTCGCGCGTCGGCCTGTTCCAGAACTGGACCGGTCTCGTAGGTCGATATTCATGTGCAAAGCGAAACAAGTATTTCGATAAGAGATTCATAGAAGTAAAAACGCGCTTAGTAGAAGTTATTTAATTAATAATTATGCGACCTTCGCTACCCACCCTGACCCGGTCCCCGGTCCCTCGTCCCCTGTCCCCCGTCCCCGGTCCCCGGTCCGCGACTGGGTGCTAGTTAATTAACAATACTAGGAATTGGTTAATTCATTAAGTACGTGCGTGTGTATATGTGTGTGTGTGTGTGTGTATGTGTGGTAGTGTGTGGGGGAGCGAGGGGGAGAGGAGGGAGGCCGATGGCACTCATTCGGATGCCTTTTATGAAAATTAATAAGTTGAATGCGATGTAATCGCATGTTTACGAGCAGTGAGCGGCGCGTCCGCGGCGTGCGGGTCGGGGCGGCGGCGGGGGGACGAGCAGGGGCCGCGCGGGGGAGAGGGGGGGGGGGGGGGGGGGGGGGGGGGGGGGGGGGGGGACGGGTGTGGCGCTACTGAAAACTATTATTAGATACATTTGCAATTTAATTAGCGCCGTCGCTATAATGCCGTGTTGGCTACATCGCGTGCTGACTCGGCGCGCGCCGACACGTCCACAGGCGTAGCCGACGCACGTGCACGTGGAGCACGCTGTAGGACGCAGTATGAAATGATAATAACAAACCAGTATTGAAAAGTAACTAGGATGATTACTGTCCTAAAATCTTTTGCAGAAGTTATTACCTACATACGAGTATGTCGACTTCTTTCGATCGTATTTAAACAAGCTTCGCGAGTTGTATTTAAACAAATGTAACAAGTTGACACAGTCTTGAAGTGACATCGATGACAAGTGACACGTCAGTGGTAGCGGGGGCGGGACCGCGGGACACTGCGCGCCGTGTCACGTCGCCTCGCCGACAGCTGGCAGGTTTGAGGCACTTCGATCATCTTCGTATAAAATATAAATGTGACGTCGTGAATTAGTTATTGCTTAAGAAAGATTATAAGTAACTCGCAGTTCACAATATAAGCGGGTATCTGACGACGTGTATTTATACCCGCGGCGCGCGACCGCGTGCTGCTCGAGACCACGCGCAGCGTGACACCGCTACCTGAACTACTCTGTCTAATACACTATTGTCAGAGTCGTTTCCCAGTTTGGCTCATGCAGGAATGTCGAGGGCAACAGTCACAGCGCTGGCAACGTGCGTGGGAACCTACCAATAAAAATATTGCGGTACTAAATGAATATTAATTTACTGGTATTTTTCAATATCCACAAATCGTACGTATTGGTTGATGTGTTAATACCTACTCTAAATTTCGATATTCCCCAAAAGAATTCACAGATAGAACATTTAAATATCTAGAGTGTGTTTACTCAGAAGAGAGAGTGAACAGAAGAACAATCCGCCACGTGGACGTGTCACGTAGAGAGCAGGTCGCTCCAGGCCACGTCGTCCTCAATATAACACTAATGATTGTTTCTGCGCCGCGACCCCCGCCGCGACCCCCGCCCCCAAGTGTTCAAACATTTGCTAACACTTCACTTGTGCCAACAAACAGGTTGTCACAATTTTACAATTTGGCTTTGTCTTTGTCTGCCATTGGATTGTATTTGTCGTATTTAAGCTGATGACCTCACTGGCAACACAACGGTCGTAGGCTCGATTCTCACTCAGGGGAATTAATTATTGTATATTTAAATTTCCTCACTCTGGTAATAAAGCAAAGCGTGAATACCGTTATTCAACACGCAATGCCTCGAGAATTCGGTGGAGAGTGGTAGTAGTAGGTAGTAAAACTAGGTTTGATTTACCTACCCCTAAACTAAAGTTGAAAAATTGTCCATAAGCTTTAAATTTAAACACTAAAAGTTAATTTATATGTTAGTTGTAGGTCTGTATCATAAATGGAAAACAAAGTGTACATATATATGTAAGTGTTCATAAACAAATAAACAAGTCAGCATCTCACAGCTCTTGCCAACTATTTATTACACAAACTGTCTGTTATCCGAGTCGGTGCGGACTCACGGACGGAGCTCACCAAATATTATATTTATTTAATGAAACTATCAGTGACATTAGGGGTCGAGGGTGACAACTGTTGATTCAGCGACACCGCCCCCCCGCCCGCCCCCCGCCCGCCCGGCCCGCTAACGATGCTCGTGTTGACAGTCAACAGACGGGGGAGGGGGGACGCCAAACGTACTATGTTGAAACTAATTAATGTACAATTTATTGCGCGACTTTTATCGGCTGTCATTATGTCTTGTAGATACAAAGTATAAGTCTTCCGGGTTCAATATTGTGTCAAAGGTTATAAATGAGGACAATGCAGCTTAAGAGACTGGTCATCCTGCCAGCGCATCCTCGAAGCTCATCAGTAGGGCCCACGTGACCACGTGTCGCGCCGAGATGCTATCGACCGGGCTACTTAACTCTCGACAAGTTCCCTGTAAGTTGTTGGTTGCGTGTGTTCTAGATAAGTGCGCTTCTAAATGATGCTCATTGCTGATGCTGCGCGCGAGCGGCCCCGGGACTACTTACTTTGTTTATAGCAGAAGATAAACTTTATCTTACTTATATATTAAATATTATTTAGGCAGAAAAAGTAATCTAAGTGGATTATTTTTAATGCAATGGAAAAAATTGACTATCCACTGCCAATGCGAATGCCTGTTTTTTATTTTCCTCTCAAGTTAAAGTTACGTAAAATTTGTTACTCTTACTCTCAGAAAAACTGATGTAAATCCAACGAATGCATGAACGAAGATACATTATAATTACGCTTTGATGAAGTTAATAGTTTACATCTTTTTTAATACTTAATAGAGATTATTCAAAAACAGATAATCGTAAAAAAACCCTCAGCCTGGTTTAATAACATTACCAATCCTATAAATATAAAGATAATACATTTGTTTTAAACAGGTATAATTTATACAGTGGAATTACCAAAGACGTCAACCAAAGAAAATGTGGTCGAACATGGGTGTACGGTCGTAGTTCCTTACATAGCTGCAGGCTGCAGGGTGTGTCGGCCGGCCCAAGGTCTTGTGCGCAAAGGTCGCGCGACCAGCTGCCGGCGCTGCTCGCCGCCTCGCTATGTCTATTGGTTTGTTCAAGTCTTTTCAAATTGCACTTGCTAGAATTACAAAGAAAATAAAATGTAATCGTTCATTCAAGGCTCCCACAGGCCGTTTGATGTAATAATTACAGTTTTAACAAATAAATTTTAACTAAAAGAATGTCAAGGAGGTTACTATTGAGGAGTTGTGATATGATCAATGTTTTTGATAAAAGCAATACGAATTACGGCCGAATGTATACCTATATCTTTTGTAATGAACTAGTAGCTAGTAGCCAGTCAGCAGTAGGTCTCGGCGAGCAGGAGGCGGGCGGGCTCGTATATGCTATCAATGATAAGTAATGGTTCTGTTATCGAGCGATAACAGTTTTTGGACGAGTGCCACTGTGTTGGACGTTGACACTGCTGCACACTGATTAACGAATACGTTCATATGTGGACGCTTATTACTTGATTGTTACTGACGATCTTAGTAAGTGTATCAAATTGTATCTTGTAAATGTATTGTAAACTAACGGCCCGCCTGCGGCTTCGCCCGCTTGAACTATATATACTGTGATATGAAGTAGTATGTTACCAGATACATCATATCACACATCGCCGCGGATGATAACGATTTGGATGATAAGGAGGTATAATTGAATCAAATAATATTTCGACGATATCTGTGGCAGCAGCCATTTACCCTCAATTGATAAATGTAACGTAGGGCACGAGCAGAGTGTCGTCGCTCTTCTAAGTTGAACTTTTTGACAGGAAAGGTTCTCCTCGTTTGGTCAGTAGTGTAATAGTTCTATTATTTAGCGAAGAGACTACTCGCTTAGTAGGACTTGTGCAACATGCAATAATCATTTAGTACATAAAATGTTATATTATACGGAGCTCTTTTAGTTAAATTACAAAATATATAAGGTAATTCTTTTCTTCTGTTTATTCGATCGAGCTCAGTGGCGTGCCATTGGAGAGGCCTATGTCCAGCATTGGACGAGGACAGGCTGATGATGATGATGATGATTGATGATCGCTTACACCAACAAAGAAATAAAATCATTGAGTAGGATCCGAACTGGATTATTGAAAATATAAGGATTAGGAACAAATGTTCACGTATTGGTTAATATTATATTAACAAGAAGTACATTCGATAAAGAAAGATAAACCCACCAAATAACCCAATTATTGTTCATACTGTATTTAATGATATACGCCCTTTGTCCGTCGTGGTGCAGGCACAAGGGTGTGACTGTAACGCGACGGTTGTAAGTTCGATCCCCACTCGAGGAAGTGAAATATTTATTTACGTTTATATTTCCATTTCTTCGCTCTCCAGAATTCGGCAGAAAGTGTGGAACGGAGTGTCTTAACACTAGGTTCCCTCTGCTCCTCTCTTGTGTGTGAGGGATACAGCGTGAAGCTGAGAAAGAGAGAAGTACCTGAATTACATAATGTGTATGTAGCTTAAAGTAAATTAACTATCAATATGATTACTGAAGCAACACATGCAGTATATAGATGCCGAGTAGCGCGGAGGACGGAGAGCGGAGAGCCGCGCGGCGCAAGTGTCACGCTCGCGTCCATTCCGGCGGTCGGTGACCCCGCGCCGGCCCGCGTCGACGTCCACTTACAATGTATAAAAACTTGTCGGACTTCGGGGCTACAACTGCGCTGTGAGGCACCTACTGGTCCTCATATAACGTCGCATCCACGAGGCTTGCAGGCGCACCTACACTACTGCCTACTGGTGTACCTGCAGCGCGCGAGGTCCCGTTAGCGGTCCTCGCTCAGAACCTGCTCCGCAGTCCGCCGGCGCGACGCCGCTGCGCTGTCAATTTTGAAATTACCAATCATTTATTTTGTTATTCTCGAAATCCAGTTCGTGAAATTACCACCTTTCTCTTTATTATACGTTATTTAAAATGTGCACAAATTTATACAGCCTTTTTAAATTAATAGTTTAATTTAAAATTTGCTTCATATCTTTGTTAATTTACTTCGCTTAAAGTAATAGAATATGGAATTTATAAAGGTGTTGTTTGAAAATAACCTATACCTATGTATGATACGAGTACCTACACATATAACGGCGACAGGTGCACGCGACTGTCTGCTAGGAGGTGCAGTGTCGCCCGTCAGTACGCCGTCGATTCCTTAATGAAACTTTATGAGTCATGTGACCTTTACATTTGAGAACACGAGCGCAGGCGTACGCTACGGAGCAGCACGCGGCTGCACTCGCGAGTACCTACTGCCCGCACGTTACCTGCACGTCGCGGCGCGTCTCGTACTTAGGTCGCGCTGCGCTGGGCGACCTGTCCCACAGTGCCGTGCCCCTCAGCCACAGGGAAGCGTGAAAGGCAAGTGTTAAGTAAGTTCCCCTTTCCGGCAGACTTGTGTCACGCCGGTCACGCGCGCTGTACAGAACTAAAACTAGTTTGTCTGGACAAAGTAATAAGTTTAAGTAGCCAGATGCGAGTTATTATAGACTTCATTTTATATTTTTGCCTTTTTAGATTTGTAGCGTCCAAACATAGGAAGAGACTTATACCGGCACACCTCTGCATGCATATGCAAGAATATTCATTTCGATATTACTGCATAAAATGAATGATGCGACGAAGTAACAGCAAGGCGTTGCGCGTACGTCAGTCGCACTAGCTGGTCTCAGTGATTAAATTGACAGTTCAAAGAAGTTCGTAAAAACGAAGACAAGTTTTCTGCTGGAAATATAATTATTGTCATATTAGCCGCGAGGACGGCGGTGTACTGCGGGTGTACACTGTCACTGTGCGCCGACATCGCTGTGTAAGGAATTATTTAACCCCGACATAACAACGTACCTACTAGAACATGCGAGTACTAACTCACTTCATGAATCAGGTACAAGTTCATTTAATACTGATTTGCTACAACTGTTAATATCTCACATTTAGAGGAGCACTCCCCCACTGCCCCACTGCCCCACTCCCCCGCCCACGTGCTATTGAAAAGTGAAGCTATCTTAAATATCATAACAACATAGTATATTATATGTACTTATAGTTAGTATAGAGTTAGATGTGTAACGTGTGCCTACTACACGTACTGTGTGTAGTCGGACTTTACAGTATTGAATGTTGTATTTAGATTTCTTTAATTACTACATTTATTATTTAGTAACCACATTATTGTAAATGACGACACAAGTAACTCATGTCACCGTGTCACCGTGTCAAAGAAGGCGCAGGCATATTTTAAGTGTATGAATGTAAAAATAATAGTAAAATTTATGAAACAAATAATAATAATGCTATTGAATGTCGTTCTTAACATTATAATTGATAATCGCATTTATTCGTAATGCTCATTTATATTTATACATATTCGTAATCACAGCAGGGTAGGCACAGCACACCAGAGCGAAGAAATGAAAATATAAATGTAAATAAATATTTTATTTCCTCCTGGTGCCTCGTGGGGATCCTCCACGACGACCTCAACTGCCGATTATATTGTAATAATTGTTTTTATTACCTGCTTTACCTATCAAATAGATTGTAAACGGAACTTGAACGCCGTTAATTTGTCCTCAAAAATATCCATTTCTTTGTTTTTGTTTGTGTAACGTGTGTTTAAGTGTGTATTTCATTGTTTTATATAATTAATTAATAAAAGTTCTCTTCCTAACGAAAGATACATCAGTAAATATGGATGAACTTTGAATGTCCATTTTATGAGCTGTCCTCAATGTAAAAATAGTTGAAAATATTTCGGAGTAGGTAAATATTAGCATGTTTGATAGAACTATCCGTCACAAGCCACTGCGAGCTCCCAACACTGTAACAACAGTTATTCTAGTATTAATATTATGTAAATGTTATATTGTTACATGCGGCATACATTCATCAATAAATGAATTTTGAAAATGTATGTTTTTGTTTTTATTTAACAACATGGCCCGTCCCTCGCTGTCGTATATAGAACAGCACCAGTAGTATTCAAAACACTGTTTTCCATTTTCCGCTCATTTTCGTGACATTGTATGTAGAGTTGCAGAACTCAACGCCGCGCAATGTCTATCAGATCTAGGAAATGAAAATAATTTTAATGGGAAATTTATACAATCATATCATCATTAGGACTATGGACTTGGAGAGGATTTATTTATAGTTTTATTATTTTGAAACTTTTATCAGATTTGAATTTTAATATTTACTTATATTTAAAATACATTAGTAATTAAAAATTCTAAACTAAATATTTCTTTTGTAATTTAGTGTCTTTAAAATTAATCTATTAGTTTTCTTATGTAGCTAAGTACCTGTGTGTAAACTAAAGACACGGACCACGGTAGCGGGTAGCGGGTAGCGGGTAGCGGGCAGAGCTAATGTGTTCATATACCCACTAATATATATGTAGTACCTACCATTTCATAGGTAACATTTTTGTTTTTTTAATTGAAAAATATATAAAGTAGTCTAGCCTAGTCCTTAAACCTTACTTGTCAGTTTTTAAATTAAATTTATATATGTACATACATAGTTAAACATCACATAACACCTAAACAGAAAATAATAACACCAACTTATGAAGAACACGGCACGAGGAAAACAGTAGGTACATCCTGCAGG
>JAEBDU010012807.1:0-33482 GCA_016802625.1 Heliconius numata
GCGAAGCCGCACGGGCGCCGCTAGTAAAAAAATATAATTCATTTTATTTATTTGTATCGCGGACCTTTTTAGAGTTTCTTTTAAAGTACATTCTATAATACAAGATTTCATCACTTAAGTATATTTCTAATAGAATTAATAGAATTCAGGCTGGCCTTTTTCAGAATTGAAAAAAATAATCAGCTTCACTCTGTATTCCGTTCACAGCAGAGTAGGCAGAGGGAACCTAGTGTTAAGATACTCCGTTCCCACTTTCTGCCGTGTTGAATAGCGGAACTTTGCCCCTACACCAGAGCGAGCGAGAGAAATGAACATATAAATTTAAATAAATATTTCATCTCCTCGAGTAGGGATCGTACCCACAATCTGTCGCGTTTACAGTCACACTTTGTGCCTCTGCGCCACGACTGGTAGTACGACTGGTAGCTACTGTAAACTTACCGAATCCAAACAAAACGGGTATGTAAGTAATAGGACATCATCATCACGACTGGACTAGTCCTGGCGCAGAGTCGCGAGTGTGTGACAGCAAGCGCAGGCACGGTTGTTGGTTCGATGCCCACGTGAGGGCAAAAGAAATATTTAAATTTATACTTTCATTTCTTCGGAAATTCTTCTTCTTTCATACTTTTATTTCAATCGGGAACGGGGTGTCTCAACACTAGGTTCCCTCTATGGTAATATAGGCAGGATGAAGATATGTAAGAATACAAGTAAGTCGCTTACATATCTTCACAAATATTACGAGTAGTCATTTATTTTTTATTAAATATAAGTATTTGTGACATATCATGTACAGTGAGTCAGTGACCACACCAGAAGCAAAATATGTAAGTGAACGAAGAGTGTAGCGACCGACGGATCAACCGGACGGATAAGGACCTCAGTATCTATCCGTTTGACCACCCTGTATGTTCAGCGATTTTCAATGGTTCAGCAATTTGTGATTTTTTGAAAAAACACAAACCCTTGAAGAAAATTGGCAAATGCAGCAGACTCTTGGGCCTGCGGTCCTGGTTTTTTTTCTCAATATAGCTCAATAATAGGCCTTTCGTATCATATAATAATTTATAATTATCGATTTATAAATCGTATTGGAAGTAACATCAAAATAAAAATCGTTTATTAAAAAACTAAATTTAAATAAAAACTTTCAGGAGCTATAGCAAAAAAAATTACAGGTCACGTTTTCCAGAAATAATTTTAAAAACTATTGATATTTGTGTAACAAATCTCTAAAAGTCTCATAAGGCTAGCTTATGCCAACATGTTAAAAAATGTACTTGAAACATGAAATCAAGACCAAGTTGGCCTCAAAGAAACTGGGGGTCATCAACAGAGCGAGCCAGTACTTCAGCCAAAACACCGATTGACCCCGTATAGGGCCCAGGTAAGGCCTCATATGGAGTACTGTTCCCATCTCTGGACTGGTACACCCCAGTATCAGCTTGACCCATTTGATCGCACACAACGTAGAGCCGTTCGAATCGTTGGGGACGCAATGATCTGTGAAAGGCGCGACACATTGGCTTAGCGTAGAGATGTCTCCTCACTGTGCGTTCTCTACCGCATTTATAAATTTATTTTATTTATATATTTATAACCACCAATCCAATTTTCTTACCAATTTTCTTCAAGCATCTGAATTTCTCCAAAAAATCACAAATTTCCAAATATTTGCTGAAAGTCGCTGAACTCGCATAAATGGGAGTGAAACGGAAAGGCACTGACGTCCCCTACTCATAGACCACCGTTGATCCGTTGACCGCGTTACAACAGTGCGATATGTATGTATACAATTAAGTTAAATATACAACGCTTCTAATTACTACGTGCTTATTTGGTATAGTACTTATATTATAAAATTACATATCAGACATTATATTAGAGAGCTAAACTTATAAGGCATAGTTATCACTGGCGATGTTATTTAGATCGCATTCATTTTTAATTAATCGTCACGTCGGTGCTGACGAGAGGCAGTCCGCATGTTACAAGCTAAGAGACAATTAACAAACGCGGAATAGATAAAGAAATATAACGTCAACAAAAATACAAATCGAAGAAAAAAATTAATTTAACCTATTGTTTAGAAAATACAGGCACACATTATATTTTGTCGTCTTATGTTTATTGTATCTTGTTTCGGAACTTGTAATATATGGGTCGACTCTTTTCATCACAAATACAACTAATAATATACAGTTTCTTTTTCATTATAAAACACTCATATATGTTTGTCTTAAAGCAAATCTTAATTAAAATATTTTTTAACCTACGAAATAGTTTCCATTATATGTATGAATATAAAATGTACTTTACAAGGAACTTAGCGTCATATAATAAGCACATAATAAGAAGCAAGACACAAAGCTACTAACGATTGACTTAAATATTGTCAAGAAGATTTCAAATTTGAAACGTGTTTCATGCAAGATGCTTAAAATAAAACTAACAGCAGAACTATCTAAAAGAGTAACATCTGTAGGAGAAAAGCAGTCTTTTAAAATATATATATATATTGTCTTGCCGATATACATACATGTTCTCGGTAGTTAAATGCATTTTAGCAAGAGCTTGCAAAAGTCTATTAGAACAAAAAAATATTGTGAATTGTATATTTGAAAACAATGCCATTATTGCTTATATTTTCAGTGCTGAGTTTTTAATTGTTTAAATCAAGAAATAAGATCTGCGAACTCTGAGATCTTTATGCCTTAAGATTTCATTTGATAATCATTTTTTAAATCCACAAACATTACAAATGAATATATCTCGGAACCAAACACTCAATGTCACTAAAATAGAACATTTAATAGAAAGTCGACTTATAAAAATCCGTATTCAAACAGAGAGCCTTAACCCTGCCCAACTACAGGCCGAATAGCGAATATATCCTAATTGATCTTCTCCGCGTCTATGTTGATAGTGATGTCCGCCGCGTCCTCCCCCATCGCGTTCCTGTTGAATGTGATAGTGATCTGTCCCTCTCCCCCCGCCTCCACTCCGGGGGCTCCCCCCGCGTAGTGGGAGGGGTAGTGCCGCCTCAGCTCGCGCATCAGACGGAATTTGACACCACACACGCTGCATCTGAACACAGTCGTAGTAATAACATTAGATTATATTTGGATGTGTGTGTGCGGACGTACTTGTGTTCGTGCGTGTGTGATTGCATGTGCACCTGCGTGCGTGCGTGCATCTGTACGCATAGATATACATTCTGTCCATCGTACATGCGCTTGCACACGTCATTGCGCTGCTTGATAGCGCGTGCGTGCGTGCATGTGTGTTCGCGTGGGTTTGTACGAATGGGTACACATTCCCTCCGTCGTGCACGCGCAAGTGCTTTAGCAGGTCGTAGCACTGCGTGAAGGCGCGCGTGTGTGCGTGTGTGTGTGCGTCTATACGTACGGGTATATGTTCAGTCCGTCGTGCACGCGCATGTGCTTGCGCAGGTCGTTGCTCTGCGTGAAGGCGCGCGGGCAGCGCATGCAGCGGTAGGGCTTCTCGCCGGTGTGCTTGCGTTGGTGGCGCTTGAGGTGGTCCTTGCAGGTGAAACTGAATACGAAATGCATGTTATTACAACAGTATGAGCACAATGGGTACAAATGGAAATACAAAGCTCTTTTTAATCAAAATAAAAGATTGTCTACAAAACAATAGGGTAAACACTGAAGCTAAAATTATTCATATACATGACTCATTTATATCTATACTTATAATAAAATCGTAAAAGTGTCGGTGTCTGTACTTGGAAGATATATAAAAAATAGTTAAATAGCTTTGCTGCATTTGACATAGCTTTAATCAGTGTTTCTAGTATATATTGTATACATATGTATATATGTATGTATGGGTATATATTATATATGTATGTATATGTATATATAGTCGATTTAATAGTATATATAACTATATATTTATAACTTGTGTATGTATATATATATTGTAGAATGTATGATGTGTATAATGGATTAGTTAATATATATATTTTTCTGATATTTTATTTTTTTTTGATTGCACTGTGTTCTTATTCCGCTGTTTGGCATTCAACCACATTTTTTTACCGCATTTTTTGGGTTATATTACCTTAATAGATTAAGGTAATATAACCCAAAACAATGATTCTCAATATTTTGATCTGTTTGTCTGTGCGTTTGTTATCGCTAATCTCAGAATTGGCTTTACCGATTTAAATGCGGTTTTCACTAATAGATTCTGGCTTTCGCTAACATTTAGGGTTTATTCTATTATCAGTTCATAAATAAAAAAGTTATATCAATACTTACTAGTAGTTATATAAGTATTTACTTCGACAAATTTGCTAATTGCCGTAACGTTATACAACGGTTTTACTAAAGTGACTGAATCTTTAGTTTTCAATTTGCATATTGGTAAAAACACCGACGTTTCCAGATTTAGGATCGGAACCGGAGTTAAAGCGGGAAAACCTGCGCTTGCCGTGTACGCGTAGGTATTCACCATTTACCTGAATGAGGGCAGACAGGTGAAAAAGACTATAAAAGAATTGTGTTAATCGGGGGATTCAAGAGCATCCACCAAAAGATCGTACTTATTCTTCAGGGGCGAGGCAAACTCTATCATTATAAAATAGACCTCAAGTGTTACCGCCTGCACCGCGTGGAGGTACTCCTAGATTATGTTGTTTAAAATTATTAAGTCAGAATAACAACCTCATTTCATTTAACACTGACTACGCAGAACAACCATTCTGAAGCCATTATATTCATATCTCTTAACGTTTAGCTGGGCAGTTAGGGTTCCATATAAAACTTCAGATCTTCATTTTTATTATATAGACAGAAAATGCTTGTTATGTTGATCAAATTTTACTAAGACGCTATATTATTTATTATTATTGTAATAGGTTAAGGTTTATATATATAAATAAATAAATAAAATAAATAAATATTTATATCTCTTAGAGATTATCTAATCTCAGCCCATCTGGGCTGCTAGGGTTCCACGTCAAGTACTCCAGACCTTGATTTTTGTTATGTGGGTAGAAATTCTTTGTCATGTTGTTCAATTTTCCCTAAAGCAGTATATTTATATCTCTTATAGTTTAGACAGGCTGTTAAGGTTCCACATCGGGTATCCAGATTTTCAAAATAAAATATAGCCTAAATGTTACCTAGACATAATAGCTGTACAACCAAAAAAGTTTCATTCAAATCCGTCCAGTAGTTCCGGAGATTAGCGTGTACAAACACAAACCAACAAATAAACAGACAAGCAGACATTTTTTTTATGGATTTGGGCTCTCTTACTGTTCCTAAACCCCCTCAATTATTATTTTGTAAATATATTCAATGTACAGACGCGCCATTTTTACTTTCTTATTATATGTATAGTATAGACATAAAAATCATGCTATTTCTAAACTTTTGGAGAGTAATTTAAGTATTTAGTTATATACTACAACTAGTACAATATAATCAACGAGTTGTGGTGATTTAATTTTGATTATTTTTTTTATTATTAATTTTACAAGAAAAATTATAAATAAAATTAGCGTTTTCTTAATAAACACGTCTTGAAGTAACCTCATCTCGCAGCTGTCACAGGCGAAGGGCTTGATGCCGAGGTGCAGCATGGAATGCTTCTTGAGGGAGTTGGCCTTGGTAAAAGCGGCGCCGCACTCCACGCACACGAACGGGTGCGCGCCCGAGTGGGTCTCCATGTGCGCCTTCATCTGACCTAAGAGAGATCAAACACTTCAAATCGATGGCCTCGATCGTCTACAGCCTAAGGCTTATTTTTAGCTTCACTTTGTATCCTGCATACAGGCGGGTAGGCGGAGGACACCTCGTGTTGTGACACTTATTTTCGAAACATTGCGTGTTGAATGGTTTAACTCACTGCCGTGCTTTGTCTTGTTACCAGAGACAGGAATTGAACACAACAGATTCCCCTGAGTGCTGTGTAGAAATCGAAATCAAAACCGTTACATCACTGCGCCACGGTGGCGCCAATGAGGGCACGGGAATTTGATGGAAGCGTTGGACGCCATCGGGAGATCTCTAGTCAATGTGACATTGGCACACGAAATTTTATAATAATTAAAGAACTGAACTGAATTGAACAATGGTTGCAAATAAGTAATAATATGTTTAAATACAATAATATCCTACCCTTAGCACAGAACGTCTGCGGACAGAGCGCACAGGCGAAGGGTTTGACGCCGGAGTGCCGCTTCAGGTGCTGGCGGAGGTTGGAGTTGTTCTTGAACTTCTTACCGCACTCCGCGCACAGGTACGGCGCCTCGCCCGTGTGCGTCCTGATGTGGTCTTTTAAAGAACACAACTGGGTAAATCCTGGAACATATTATAAAAAAATTGAGTAAGTGTTCAACAATTTTCTTTTTAAATTTAACTGTATATATATTCCGGCCCATCCAAGGTACACTCAAAAATTTTTTTTTCAGCTTCACACTGTATCCTTCATATTGTTGGGTAGGCAAAGTGTTGTGACAATGTGATCGCCACTTTCTGCCTCATTTTCAATTCATGGTGTGTTGGAATGTCAAACTTAAAACTATCTTTGAGTAAAAATTGAACCTAAAGCCATCACATTTACAGTCAGTATGAAGATAAACTAGTAACTCATAATTTACTAAAATTTTTATAAATATGAGAATACACAAGGAGTAAGTTTACCCACTACTGAGGGCTTACCTACCTTTATCACAATGTTCACATGCATAAGGCTTAATACCGCTATGTTTTCTGAGATGACTCGTAAACTGATCATACCTGGAATATGTCTTTGGACATTGTGTGCATTTATAACGCTTATCTTTTGTATGTAATTCAATATGTCTTTTTAAAGCCCCTTTCTGAGTGAACTCCTTCTGACAGAAGTCACATATAAACAACTTTGTTTTTATTTCTCGTGTGTGTACTTTAAAATGAGATAAAAGTGACCTCTTTTTTTCATATCGCTGATTACAAAACTTGCATTTAAATCTCTTAGGTTCTTCTTTTACATTTTTAGTTGCATCAGGTTTGGATTTACAAATATGGCTTAAGAGTTCTTCCTCACTAAAGAAACTTAACACACAGTAAACACATTTATATTGTCCTTTTGAATATTCTATAGAAGGATGATATTTCTTTTTATGGGCAACTAATGATGTCTCCACCAGATACTCCTCGTTACATTCATCACATTTGAATAGTTTGTTTTCATTATGTTCCATCAGATGTATTAATAAATATTCATGAGTCTCAAATGTCATCTTGCAAAATATACAGTCAAATGTGTTGGTACTTTCTGCTTTTACAGTTCCATTATCTAAAGAGTCATTAGTTGCTAAAGTGTCTATTTCATCATGTTTATTTAAAAATAAGCTATTACTTAATTTCCTAAGGCAAATGGTTTCAGCTCCAGCTGGATTATTTCTATTTAAATATTTTTCACTCTCACCATTTATTTTTTTCTTATATCTACCTCTATGATTATTCTCTTGTGACAAGTCAGTATTAAGTAATAAAACTTCATCATAATAATTTACAAATTCATTATAATTGTCATTTTTAAAGTCATTGTCACTGTCCTCCTGTTTAATAGAGGTACAAGATAAAATAAGTTTTTTCAATTCAAAGTCAGATTCTAAAGCCTGCTTTCTAAATGAATACATAATTCTTAATTTTTCTTCACATTCATTACAAAGTTTTTGAGGCAGATCATCTTTTTCTTTAATCTGAAACAAGAAAAAACAAAAATTTTACAATACCTATATTATAGTTATGTTCGACCTATTAACATATTGGAAGCCACTTGTGGTGCAGAGGTACAAGTGTGTGGTTGTAAACGCGACTGGTTATGGGTTGGATCCCCACTCGGGCAAATGAAATATTTACTTTAATTTATATTTTCATTTTACGCTCTGATGTTGAGACAAAGCGGGCATTGAGCTCCGCCACTTAACACTAGGTACCCTCAGTCTACCTTGCAGTTTGTGTGCGGGATGCAGTTTAATTAATTTATGTTCTTTTTTAAAAGTACAATTTAATATCAAAATTATCAGTACCTGCAGAGAAGTCGCTTGAATGACAATGTCGGCAAGCTTTAAAGAAGTATTATTATCAATTTGAAAAACACTAAACAAATCTCGTAGAGATTCCCCAAACCTCATACACGTCCGACAAGTTCTTGATACGTCTACCATTGTTACTGTCAAACGATTTATTATGAAAGCTGAAATATCTGCACTGCAGCGTACATCACATAATTAACGAGAAATTATATCAATTGAAAAACAGAATCTAGCAATTTTTATAATTAACAATAAGTTATTTCTTATTTACATGTCATTCCTCCTTTGACAATTCACAATTGACATTACAATTACGATGTTACTAAATTATTTGTAATTATTAAATAATTGAAGAATATAATAAATAAAAATACGCTTTGTTTAATTGGGCACTAGGAATCAATTTGTGGAACGGAAATATGTATTATAATTATCGTGAAGCACCAGATTTATGCAGTGCAGTCGCGATTATTTATTCAATTTTATATTTGTTCATAAATAATAATTATTAATATTCTTATTTTATACAAATTGTTATTATTAATTTAATTTTCAATAATTTTGAAATTTAATTTTACTATGATACCCTATTAATATTCTATGATTATTCTTGTTGCTTGTTAGTCTGTGGTAACATTGAAGTCTAGAACTCTAGATAATGTAGGCAATTTGTAAGTTGTGAATTAGTTAAACTTTATTTATAAATTATATGGAAGACCAATCGAGTCTATACTGGACAGTGGAACTAACTAGTATATTTATAGATAACTATTTTTAAAGCCTATGTAACAGTTTCGTCCTTTAAATAGGCATTTGCCAATATGGATGATTTAGTGTTTATTGGGGATTGGATTAAGGATAGAATATTAGGATCTGGGAGCTTCGGTACTGTCGTGCTTTGGCGACATAAAAGCAATGAAAATAAGCTAGCTATCAAAACGTGTAAATGGAGCGATGAGCTTACACCCAAACACAGGGAGAGATGGACCAAAGAAGTAGAAATGCTACAAACCTGCAGCCATCCAAATATAGTAGGGACAAAGAAATTACCTCAGGAATTTGTGACAGGTCTGGATCGCGCTAATCCCTCTAAACTACCTATTTTATGCATGGAGTATTGTAGTGGTGGTGATCTCAGACAACATCTGAACAGAGCTAATTCATGTTGTGGTTTAAAGGAATTGCAGATTCGTAAAATACTCAGAGATATTGGTAGTGCTATGAGATTCCTGCACAGTAACAAAATAACCCATCGAGACCTTAAGCCAGAAAACATTGTTGTACATACCAAACCTGAAAATAATACAGCCACTGAGCAGAACTCACCACTCTTCAATGAAACCTATAAGATCATTGACCTTGGCTATGCTAAAGAAATTGATTCTAATTCTATATGTGCCAGCTTTGTGGGCACTCTTCAATATTTAGCACCAGAGCTATTTTACAGTAAAACTTACAGTAATTCAGTAGATTTTTGGTCATTTGGATTATTAGCCTTTGAAATTATTTGTGGAATCAGACCGTTTCTACCATTTAAGGCACCTGTTGAGTGGATGCCTTTAGTTAAAAAAAAATCACATGATAACATATGTGTTTATGAATCTTTTCATGGTGATGTTAATTATTCCAATGAGATATATCCAGAAAATCATATTTCAAAGCCCTTTAAAACTTGTCTAGAGCAGTGGTTAAAACTAGCTTTAGAATGGGATCCCAAATTACGAGGCCGTGACTCTCCTTCTAAAGTGACCTTTGATATTCCATCAGAAGTAAGAAGTGCCAATAATGCTAGTAATGTGATAATGTTCAGTCAACTTGAACAAATTCTTGAGAAAAAAATTATAAAGATATTTTCTGTATCTACATTGTCACTGGTTGCTTATGAGATTAATGACACTTCCACAATTAAAGACCTAAAGTGTTGGATTCATGAGGAAACAAAAATTGCAACAGAAGATCAAATAATAATTTCACAAATTACTTATAGCTATCTTAGGGATGATGAAATTGTTGCAAATTATTGGGATGAAAATATGGCAATTATGCTATATACTTATAATAAAAAGAAAATGATAGATGATGCTGCAATTCCTACAGTACCAAAGGCAGTTCAAAGAGTCTTGGAACATCCTAAAACTTTATTTAATTACAGGAACAGTCAAAATCTGTACAGAAGTGCATTTTATTTTGTAATTTCACAAATGGAATTATATGAAGCTCTTATTAATGGAATTGTATTCAGAGCAGAATCACTGAAACAGGAAAGCAAACAGTTACTGCTAAAGTATAATAATGTAGACAAGGATATAGGCAAACTGTTAGCAAAGGTAGAAGTATTGACAAGTTTGACAAATTTAGGAAAAAATCATATTGATTCTTTAACAGAAAATACTATGAGTGCAAACATACTGGACAGCTTTGGCACAATATTTAAAGATATTGATAACTTACTTGAAGAAACACAGAAACTTCACCAAGCTTGGTCACAAATGTCCGTGCGGCTACAATCTGCTGCAAGGAGAAGCAATGAGGACATCTCATCTCATGTAAAAGCTTTTTTAGGTAAATATAACTACCAAAATATATTTATAGAAGCCCACAAAACTTTTGTCTCTCACACAAAAAGTGATTTTTATAATGGGAACCGGGAAAAAGAAAGACACTGCATGGATATGATGAAAATTTGCTACAACTGTTTGAAACTAAGAAGTTCAATTATACAAGAACTGCCGAACCAGCCTTTTATTTTAAAATTCAAAGATTTCAATACTGAATTTGATAAAATATCGAATATAATATCACACGCAACAGAGCACACACAAAGGTTAGAAAGTAAGTTATCATCATTCATTGGAAAATTTTCCGAAAATGTTTGGTCAACAATTAGTGGAGAGATTCGTGAAGTAGATGCGTCAGAACTTCCGTACAGTGTAGTTTCATTTCAAAAACGAGACTTTAAAGTGGGAGAAGCCATGTCCAACCATTGTATTCCTGTGAAGACACTACAGGATGACGCCGTTAAGTCACTTATCTCTGAAAGTCTTAAATTAAGACAAAATCATACAAGCTTATGTGAAAAGTTAAAGTCGCAAAAAGAGCTCTTACAACAGACAGTATGTGATTTCAGTTTTTTAAAAAATGATTCCTAGCTATATTTTTATTAATGTATGATTAAACAAGTATATAACAGTTTTTTTTTATAATTAGAGTGGGAGGCTATATTAAAATGTATACTGCATTAATTTATCTTCTAAGTGTAAACCAAGGTGCCTTATTAAATGATAATATAAAGTTAGACATTTGATTTAGTTTATTAAATTTGATTTTCTTTGTCTAGTCAATAAAAAAATGTATTTTTATACTAACAAATAAATATGTTTTGTTATTAAAAAATGTTTTATTAAATATCTTCGTAACATTTCAGTATTAGCATCTACTAATTAAATAAGCGTATAATTATAATAATGAAAACCTTAGTAAAGAACCTAAATGGGACAACCAGTAAATTGTTCCAACCAATCTATAAATTTCTTCATAACTTTATCAAGTTTTTTAATATCTGCAGGAGTTTCTAGATACTCTCTAGGGGCGAACCTCTGTTCCGGCATACCGCTGATGTGCAGCCAGATGGCGAAGATGGCGTCCTGAGCGTGCGCCACACCTCTACGACACAGTCTGGCGCACATAGCACAGGATGTTATCAAGGCGCCTAAATTGCCGATAGTAACAGCTTTGGGACTCTCTTTGCGAGCTGCCATGAAGTAATTGTGTAACAGAAGTTCCGCCTCCTCCGTAAAGCTCACCTTAATCCCGGCAACTACGCTCAAGTAAATGGAAATGTCCCGAAGACCTTGTCTCTCTTCTGCGGCGTCTGGTGGATTTATAGCATTTTGCAAGTTATCATCAGCAAGCTCGTCAGCATTCTCACCGTAGTCACCTCGACAGACGTTCCCAAACACATTTCCTACGTTATACAGGGTAATTTTCTTCAAGTCATTTCCCTGCGCCCAAACAGCACAACCTAATGTATTTTCATCTGAGTTATGTGAAAACTTTCTGTTTTCTATTGATGACAATATTGAGTGAATTTGTTTCTGACTGTAACTTTGCAAGGGCAAGGCCAGAAGGCACACTCCGCCCGAAGATCTTATTAATGCTAGAGGCACACTACTCTGAGATGTCCCTAGTAATGTATACGGATCTGCTAAGGTAGCAGCTTGTGTCATGAGGCGCGCCACGTGGCCGGTGTCCAACCCGATCGCTAAAACATGCAAAATTGGCGATTGTGATTGAAAATGAGCTTTAACACTGGCTAGACTTAACAGAATGCTAATTTTCACATTCATAAAGCAGTTCAAAGGACACACGTGCACCCCGATGCTCGACGCGAGGCAATATATAAACTTCCACGGTACTCCGTCGCATGCGTAGTACAGTTTTTGAATATCTGGCGGAGACGTAGTCGTTACAGGCGCAGGATGCGTGAACATCTCTTCTAGAGACCAAAGAGACATTAATTTCTTTAAAACAACGACGTGGACAACGTATTTACTTCCAAGTTTTAATTTCTCAATCAGATCATCAACAACTGTAAATGATTTTGTTAAAAGCTCGTATTTTAACTGAAACGTAGCTTTTACTTGGTCTCCGCATCGTCTCAGGCCGCTGTTTTCATAAAGAATATTGTTACATAAGTAACACTTAGGCGGTACTTTAGGTATGTAATGTAAAATAATTTCGTTTCCATCACACTCATCAGGACAGCACCACACTGAATGATATACGTAGTTTGTAGGCTTAGAGATGTCTATAAGCAATCCTTGTAGTAATATTAGATTGACATATTTGATATATTTTTGGTCGTATAATACACTCGGTAGGCTTGAAACTCTTATATTAACGACGACTTGCGTCGGTTGCACATGCTGCATCATGTCGTGGTCTAATGACTTTAAGCATGCAAACAGAATATCACTACAATAGCGTTGCCATTTGAGAGGTTCTTTTAATAAAAAGTCCCCTAATTCTGGAAATATCTCAAACAAATACATGACATCAACTTCTAACAAATATCGCAAAGGTGGGAATTTCCACACCGTTTTGTCATCTAATTGATCAAGAAAATATTCACATGCATCCTTCATGTCGAATAAAGCACGCCTTTTCTCTAAATATAGCAATATATTTAATTCCATTTCCATGTTGCTAATTTTATTTTGTAGTATTAAAAGATCACAGTTTCGTTAGGTCAAAGGCAATCTATTCCCGCTAAAACAACAAAATAATGTTTTTTTTTTCTATAACCAAGATTTGTTATGGTTATAGTTGAAAAAGCCGTAGATATGTTTTTAAGAATATAAAATAAAAATTGTGTTAAAGCGAAATAAGTATCTAATTATTTAAAGTTTTAATGTGTACTATTTGTATTAATTTAATATATTATATTTTTATTTTCCTTAGGGATATAAACAGTAGTATGTATCGTCTTTGCCTACGCGAGGTACTTAAAGTGGCGCCTACGCGTTGCCGTCGTTCGTAATGGTCTCTTCCAAGGTCAACTAATAGTTAGCTAACATTAGGAGCTTAGAACGGAAATGCCGAAACCAATATGCAAATGCCACCAACAGACCGCGAGGACCGCGCGCGCGCAGACGACGAGCTTAGCGCCTTGTTCATTCATTGAAACCGAGTACGCTCGCGCTGAGAAGTCGAAACGAGAACAAAAAACCTGTTGTTCTTTAGATATTGAATTCATGTAAATGATATTTGCCAATGTAGATAATTTTATATTTTATTAATCTCTATATATAATAAAACAGTAAAAATATTTTATCTGTACATTTAGTATTTTTGACTGAAATGGACAGAGGGACACTTAAAAAGAATAATAGAAAGCAAAAATATAATTTTTAATTTCTTGTCTGTCTGTCTGTCTGTATGTATCTGAAAGTACTGGACCAAATTCTTTTTTTTTTTCACCAATTTCTTTGTTTTAACCCAGCTTAAGATCTAAAGTTTGTTTCATCAAAATCGGTTCATTAAAAAAAGTTATACTAATTTGAATGAACTCAAGGTATGAGTTGGCCTGCCAATATATAGCAATCCATATATATACTTATACTTAAAATAAATCTGTATTTGTGTGTAATTAATATGTATTTTAAACAGACTTTCAAAACAAGGGGGAGGTTCTCAATTAATTATTTTTTATTCGATTTCGATATTGGATTATTCGATTCGATTTGGGTATATTTGTAATATTCAATCATTACAGTTATTTTACAGAATATTATAAATCCTTACTCGAATCAATTATTTAACATTTAAGGCTGTTTCTGAACGAGTAAATTAAATTATTCATTAACGTCAACACATAAGACTGTCAGTCAATTCTGTTTATTAAATAGCACGCTCGAAACGCCATATATCAAGAATTCAATTCAATTCAATAAATGATTATTCATTCGTCCGCTTTAACTACATGATTATTCATGTAGTTAAAGCGGACGAAGCCGCAGGGGGGCTGCTAGTTGATTAAATATAAAACTGTTCAGATTAGCATTATTGCTGTAACTGTGTATGGTGTGCGCACTACGCACTTAACACGAAGTCCTTGCAATTTATCTCTTAAATGTACCAAAATCCTTATCAGTAGGTACCTTGTAACGTGTAACGAGATAAATTGATAACAAGTCACTTGAGATCTCAAACGTTGTGAAAGATTAACCAAGTATTATTATATGTAGCGTAAAGTGTTAGGTTTGTATTAGTGAGCGCGAGCGTACGCGCGCGTAGCGGGGCGGGTGGGCGAGCGTGGGCGGCGCGCGCGCTGGCGGCCGTACTCGATGCCAGACCACGACGCGTACCAGCTGCGGCCGCGCGCGCGCCCCAGGCCCGGCGCCCCGCGACCCGGCGCCCGCGCGCGCCCGCCGCCGCTCAGCAAGTACCGCCGCAAGACCGCCAACGCGCGCGAGCGTAGCCGCATGCGCGAGATCAACCGCGCCTTCGAGGCGCTGCGCCGCGCCGTGCCCGCCATGCCCTCCTGCCCCCAGGGCCAGCCCTTGCCCTGCGAGAAGCTCACCAAGATCACCACCCTGCGCCTGGCCATGCGCTACATCGCAGAGCTGGCGGCCGCGCTGCAGGCGCCCCCCCCAGGCGCGGAGCGCTGGCCCTCGCCGCCCTGCTCCGAGCTGTCCGGGACGCCGTCCGAGTTCGCGGAGGACTCCCTGTCGCCCTTCGACTCCTTCTTCGCGGAGTTCGACTGCGAGTTCGCGTGACGGTGGGTGCGGGTTCGATGTCGGGCCGGACGATGCGCGAGGAGCACCGAGCTCCTCTATTCTCACTTTGCCATATTAATTATATTAATTAATTTTATTTCACTGTGAATAGTTTATTGTGACGTTTTTGACATTTTATTTATTTTGTTCTATTAATAATAAATCGTTTTTGTTGTATGTGATGTCATTTTCATTTTATATTTCAAGGGTTCAAAGGCAGCAACAGTTTGTACCTGTTGTCGTACATCACAGCTCGCTAGCCCCAGTAGTAGGTAACTAGGTACTAGTACACTAGTGTATATAATGTATATATAATGTATATAAACGTATAACTCTGAGTTCGCGCCAATAAAACTTTCCTTACGTGCGTACTTTCAGGTTTAGTTATCGTTTACAAAGAAAACTAAATTATTATGATTTCATTGCAACTTCTTTCAGTAAACCCCATTATTCTTTTTCTTAAATATACATTAATTGCATTCTTAATATATTTAATATTGCAGTGATTTCTGTGGTTGTAAGAACTGCCTCCTACGCGCGCTGACTGCTGGAGTACTTTTTCAGATCTTTATCGCAAAAGATAAAGATTTTTTTTTATGTTTAAATCTGACTTACTCGTATATATATATATATCTAAAATATCCAATGGATCCTATTGGCGGACATACCGCAATAGTGTATTTTCTAACTAACAAAACATAATATTTAAACCTGCATTAACCAAACTCTACCTATATTCAGCCATGGCTGGCTATATGACGACCACATATGAGCTCAGCTCAATGGGCAGCGATGCGATTTAAGAAGTAAATGAGGAAGCGTGGGCCCGCACACTCCCACCTGGAGTCTGGAGGTAAATATTTAGTAAGTAGGTAGAGTTAGTAATACGTTACGGACTAGACTACATTGTGCAATCATCTTAAGTTTTTATTAAAAGTTTCAACAATAAATTTTATGCATATAAGTATGTATATGGCATGTACTTGTGCCTCACTTCGCAGGCCGTCGTGGCGCAGTGGCACGAGTCAGTTACTGTAAACTCGACGGTTGTGGGTTCGATTTCCACGAGGGGAGTAGAATTATTATTTACTAGCGGCCCCCCGCGGCTTCGCCCGCTTGAACTACAAGAATATTCATTTAATAAACAGAATTAACAGTCAAATGTGTTGATGTCAATGAATAATTTTCCGAAACAGCCTTAAATGTTAAATTATTGATTTTGGTAAGAATTTATAATATTTTTTGTAAAATAACTGTAATGATTACATATTACAAAAATCGAATCGATTAATCCAATATCGAAATCGAATCGCAAATAATTAATTGAAACCTCCTCCTTGTTTTGAAAGTCGGTTTAAAATACAGATTAATTACAAACAATTACAGATTGTAATAAGTGTAAGTATAAAAATACTACATCTATCGCGCATCTATCTCCACCTCAAAGGCCGGCAACGCACCTGTAGCTCCTCTGGTGCTGCACGGGGTCGTGGGCGGCGGTGATCATCATCAGGTGACCCGAACGCTCGTTTGCCTTGTCCTTTTTCCATAAAAAAAAACATGTACAGACAAAATATTTTAACTGTTTTATTATATATAGAGAAAAGATAAATATTGTTATTTCTTCGCTCTACCAACAAGGCAAAGTGCTGCGTTTAGTTCCGCTACTCTGCTACTCAACACGCAATGCCTCGTTCGCCGGAAGAGAGGAGCGAGCTGCTCTCTTCCTAGAGCATGATGCTGATACAAAATCTTCACTGTTAGATTCAAAATTCAGTTTTATAAAACATATTATACGAGTATGTTTTATAAAACGGCGGTATCTACTAAATTCCACCACCTAACACACAACGTCTTTCACATTAGTTCTCTCTGGTGTTAAAATGGGTGCTTTGCAAGGGTGCAAGTTAAAAAAAACTACATAGTTTTGAGCCCATACTTTTTCATAAAAAAATAATAATTATAATGAATACTAAATACTTATATGTATAAGATGAGAGGACCCACACAGTTTGATGGCTTACATCAAGTCGTGCTTTAAAACAAGTTGGGTATAACAAGTAGCCGCCGACTTTCCTTAGAAACTCCGCATTCACTTACAAAATGTTAAAGAAAGGTAACCCGGTACATCTCACTTTATGTATTGTTTTATTGATTTTGTAAATTACTTAACCAGCTCATATAATACTTGTGTGCTGAGCGGTGGCCGGCGGCGCTAATATACTCGTATACATGGACCGAGCGTGCACCGTGCAGTACTCGTGTCGCCGAAAAAGAGGCTAATATCATTTTTATATTCAACACCACTTAAATATGTGACATATTTAACTATTATTAATAATTGGTTATTATAAGAAATGTCACATTAATTGTAACCGACACGGTGACCGACTTACAAGACTTGATACTCACATGCAACAACAAGTATTAAGATAGAACCAACGCGGGCGACTCCAAAAATGCAAGCTTATGCAACGCTCGTATCGCGCAGTAAACATCCAAGTGTTCCACTGCGGGTTGCTTTCCCGCCAAATACGGCCGCCGTCACAGTTCTCTGAATTATGTGGTTGCCTTGTCAGTTGTGTGAGCCCTTAGTGGTTGATATTTGTTGCAAGACGCAATACAACAGAGATGTTATTAAATACATATCACCAATGATATGTGTAGTGTGAGTGAGGCACAAGAGGCGTGGGCGCGTGGGCGCGTGGGCAAACCTCCTCGCTGGGCTCCTGTCGGAACTCAGGGGACAATATCTTTGACATTAAGATACAGTTCGTTGTCCATACCTCACCTTCGCCTTCACGCCTCGTCTCCTTCTAGAGTTCCGCAATAACAACTCCACTTTCCGAACAAATTTGAGATATTAGCGAAGATCAAATTAATTGATTGCCCCGAATGGGGTTTGAACCCACAGCCACCATCGTGCTTGTCACGAGAAATTATTACTTATTATTATAGTAAATTATTATTATAGTTAATAACTTATAGTATATATTGAAATATTTTTATTCCTAACGTTATGTCCTGTGTTTTTGAAGAACGGGGAGAGATTTACCACCTTTTGCTTATTTTAGAGGTACCTATTACATTAACCTAGGAACACGGCGACGCGCTTTGTTACAGCACTCCAGGGAGACGCATTGTGTTTACCAAACTCATTCTGTATCCTACTAAGGGTATAAGCAGACCGCAGACCGTTCCCAGTTCTCGAGACATTGCGGGTTGAATGACGGAACTCAACGCTGCACTTCGTCTCGATACTAGGACGAGGAAATAAAAATAAATAATTCCTCAGGTGAGATTCGAACCCAAATAATGCACTTTAAAACCTGCACCTTCGCGGCCTCTTATCAGCGACGCGACCCGCTGTCACCACTCACCACTCACCACTCACCACTCACCGCCCGCTGAATTACAACACCTTCAAATATTTTATCGCCAAATTGCTTTTGAAAAGGTTGACAGCTTTTTGTAAGCAATTTACAGTCTTTGTAGTGATAACGTTTAAATTATTATGTATCTTTTTATCTTGATACATTTGTATTCGAAACGGGAAAATAATGTTATTATTTTTTTATATAATAAACATTTTTTTTTATATTTACTTCTTTGTTAATATTTTATTCTTGACCGTAAAATCGAGAGGCAACATTCAGAATAAAATAAAATACAATAATAATTTCCTTTAACGTTGTTAATTAATTCCCGCAATAATCTGGTGCTATTTAAAGTGGTTACCGCTAATCATGAGTTGTTGACGCACGTCGTATTTTCCTCTAATATATAAAATTAGGCGAGAAACAAGATTGAATGAGAAAACATAATTAATTATGTTTTAACTAATTAAAGTTACTTGCTACTCTACTTGCTTCTCTACTTTAATATTATAAGGTTGAGGAGTACCCCCTACATGACATGGAGACCTTCACTCCTAAGCGCGGCATCACCGCAGCACGCAGCTCGGTGAGGTATGACACTCCACGAGTGGAATGACCGCAAATCAACTACACATAAATTATTGTTTTAATTACGTTACGAAGTTTCGTAACGACAAAGTACAAATATAATGAGAATTACGATTTTTTCTTTACATTTTTAATGTTTATTTTATCTTATCATTATGGACTCGTGGTCCATTTGTTTTTTTCTTCTATATTAACAATGTTAGAATAAATAGAATGTAGAATAAACACACAGCACACACACGCAGCCACAACTGCTTTATATGTTGAAAGTTGAAACACTATCTCGTATTGTCAGTCTCATTACCATCAAGTCAGGATCTGATAATTAAATTCCATGGAAATTGAAGAAAACCCTCGAACTTTTCTTGCACGCACTTCAATGTGTTTCATATAATTTACTAATAATATATTTATTTGTTGTAGTCATCATGTGATGATGACACAGCTGTTGATGATGCATTTCTGTTTCTTCTACAATTGTAAGTACCTCATTGAAGGAGCATATGTATACTTCAGCACTTATACAAGGGTGTGACTCTACAAGACGGTTGTGAGTTCGATCCCCACTTGAGACAGTCAAATATTTATTTACGTTTATATTTCCATTGCTACGCTCTGGTGTCGAGGCAAGGCGCGGCGTTGAGTCCCGCCACTCAACACGCAATGCCTCCACAATTCGGCAGAAAGTGGGGAACGGAGTGTTTTAACACTAGGTTCCCTCTGCCTACCCTGCTGTGTGCGGGATACAGCGTGAAGCTGATATTTTGTTTTATTTTTAATGATTATCTCCATAATTCATATCCCCAAGTGGGAATCGAACCCACTGCCGACACGTTATAGTCACATGCTTGTGCTGGCGGCGTGGCGCAGCCACGGCTGCATCTTTATTATGTTATTTAAATTATATATTTTTATACAAAATAAGTAAGTTTAATATTACATTTATTCTAAAGTTTGTCTAAGTAAAAAATAAAACAACAGAAGTAATTCAACGAAAATATACTTATCTGTTGTCGTAATATGTACTTGTAAATTTTTTTTTTTCACATTTCGAACACTAAACAAGGTAGATCTGAATATTTATGTTAATTAAAAATATTTATCCTTAAACGAGTAGCTTCAGGTCAATTGCACCCAGAGTATTTGTTATTATGTGACAGGAATGTTTGAATTTATCTCCAAATCGCGTGGAGGTATGGTAGGAACCTATCATCGTATAATCCTGAAATTGATACAGAACCCTCGGTGGGCGAGTCTGTCTCGCACTTGACCGGTTTTTTATTCTTTATCCGAAACAGACAAGAGGAAAATGTAATCATTTTATTATTGGAAAATAAAATATAAGAATAAATCTGCCACAACTAACTAGTACAACAATTAAAATCTATACATACAACGCATAGCCCTTCCCCCACACACAGGTTCCTTGGGGAGTATAGGGGAGCACTAAGAGAGGATTTCCCAAAATTTTACGTTTTACGTCATAAAGTCCCTGCAAATGGAGTTGCGAACAATAACTAGCAAAACAGATAAACGATTTTATTCCACAAAAGCTTTAAATAGTAGGTAAGTAAGTACTTAAATAACCTTTAGTCTCTCGCGCGTTCTTATCGCGGCGCCGACAATTTAAAGTGCGAAATCTCGTAGGAGGAACACCTCCACTCTCCGCTCTCCGCCCGCCGCCCGCAAGGCCGCTCACTGGATTCGAAGCATTAAGGAGTAATAACGCACCGACTTGAATTATTTTTAGTACATTGCTTCGAACAGGCTGCTTCAGTGCAACATGCATGTCTCATTGACCAACTGTATATTGCCGTGCAAACTCTCTCAATACACGTTTGATTGATTGAATGGCAGAACCCAACGATGTATTATGTCAATTCGGCAGTGAAGATAAATATGTATAACTAGCGGACGCGTGCAGCTTCGCTTGCTTATTTAGGGGTGAATTCTAATAAACCACGAATCATGTGTTCAATGAAATATTTTTAAGAGTCTAAATTAAATTTTATAAAAATCGATGGCGATTTAAAGATTTTTCCATACAAACTTTCAACCCCTTATTTGCACCCTTAGGGGGATAATTCTAGAAAACGATGAAACACGTGTTCATTTAAATACTTTTAAAACTCTAAATTTCAAATTGTATAAAAATCGGTGCCGATTTTTCTTTTCCATACAAACTTTCAACCCTTATTTCACCCCTTTAGGGTTAGAATTATTCAAAATCCCTCCTTAGTGGATGTTCAGATTACGAAAGTAAACATCTGTCCAAATTTCACGTTTCTACTATCAGCGGTTACGGCTGTGCGTGCGTCTTACCTCAGTCAGTGAGGACAAGTACTTTTATATATATATAGAAGAAGAAGATAGACGATAACACTATTCTTTTTCCTAAGGCGCTAATTTTGTTGGTGATAGGACGCGCTGCCCGAGCTTCATGCTCATTAAATATCCGGATGTGCTACCGAGGGGCTCTAATAAAATTATTAAACACCGCTCAATAGTTTTTGTGAAACGCTTTTAACAGATGAGCGGACAGACAGACAAAAGACACTGTTATATATTTATACCAGCAACCGCCAGCGGCTTCGCCCGCTTGAACAACACGATTATTTATTAAATATACTGAATTACTTAATTTTGGTATCATATTAGCGTAATTCTTATAAGCGTATAATTTTTAATGGTTTAAAAAATTGCGACCTACATTATTACTTAAGATATAGGTTCAATATTTTTGTGTAAATACATATATGAACGTCTTTTTTTAGAGCGTTTTGCAAAATAGTAATAAATTATTAACTTTTATTTTCACCACAACATGTTAAAAAAGAATATAAGTACTAATTTGAATTATTCAAGCCTTTACAATTGCGTAAAAAGACTTAAAGATTAAACAACTGACTTAGATAAGTATTTATTCCAAATAGAACCTTGCTAGGAAAATTCACATAAAATGATAAGAGCCCTTATAATTTTTACGTGGTTTTTTGTTATAGAACATCATAAATATGCTTCGCGCTGTATCCCGCACACAGAGGATAGGCAGAGGGAACATAGTGTTAACACACTCCGTTCCCCACTCTCCGCTGAATGTTTCGCATTACGTGTTGAATGGCGGAACTCAACGCTGGGCTTTTGTCTTGGTGCCAGAGGGAAAAAACGTATTAATAAATAATATTCCCGAAACGCCACGACCGCGTCCGTTACTTGTAGTAACGAAGTTTCACATACACTATTTACGCCAAAGTTACATCCTTACAGGTCGAAATTAGTAAAATTCCATTTTAACACACATGCACAATTGTAAACTGCTAGCACTTGTAGTTTCATACATACTACTATACCGCAAATACCCTTCTTAGCCCATGCACAGTTTGAGGCTCCTATTACTTAGAATAACGAAATTTGATATTCATTATCAACCCCTCAGTGGTCGAATATCGCAAATACCCGTCTTACGGAGCATATAAACAACGCCAATGCACACTTCGAGACTCCTAACACGTGTAGTAACAATGATTCATAAAAATTGTCAACCCCATTAACAATTCCTTAGGGGTCGAATATTCCGACAAAATATTTTTACTGTTTTTTTTACATATAAAGATAAATAATTTATTAAAAAACAAAATTAAAAATATATTTTATTGATTCTACATATTAAATAATGTCAGTTTAACTTTTATTTTAATTTATATATGGACGTTGATCAAGTTATTTTTTATTCTAGTATTCTGTGAATATTAGTGTATTCCAATAATGCGTGGTACCTTCCAGAAGCATGGAAGCGCCTAAATGCCGTTAAGTGACTCTGACATCGGTATAATTACTGGTCACGAATCACGACTTATGGTAGTGCACAACCTTGTTCTCTTGAAACTTGCTTTTTATGGCCCTCTACTTACAAGCCAATGAGAATCATACGAGTGCACCAGGCGAGGCCCCCCACGCCTCCACCAGTGTGCACCTAGGACCTAGGCGCCAAATATGCCTCTAGTGCTTCACTATCCATACATGTTTTTCTAACGCAAAAAATCTAATTAATAGGAATGTTATAGACACTTCAAAATAGTATTTGTTTTAATTTCTTTAATTAGCGTGACATACCTTAGCGTCGTAAGTAAGTACTTACATACCTATAGGAGTATAATCAGAGAGGTCTAATATCCGTTTTTCACTAGGTACCTATGCATTTAATTTAAAAATATTGCTTCTTGAATGATAAAATAAATATAACTCACTGCCCCGATTAGGAATCGAGGTCATCACCGTCGCTAATACTGTCACACCTGCAACGCTGTTCCTCGACGGCCTCATGGTCGAACTTGCCTTCTTACGTGGGAACGTTTTCAATCAATCAGCTCATCAAGCGCCTTCAATGGCGTATAACATGTCCTAAGGTACGCGCACTCAATCTAATTAGAGAGCCTAAACGAGCGGCGTCAGATGGAATCCTGAACAGATCTATTACGTATATTTGGCTATAACCATTAAATTATTTATTTTTTATATATTTCATTGCTAACTAGGGGTGTGTTCACAAAATTCAATTTGGTATATGCAAGACCATCGGTAGTGACTCAATCGAGATACAGAAAACCTTCGTAGCTTAGTTCCAACATCTTTTACTACTTGTTTTGTAAATATTGCACATAATTTAAACGGAAACCAGTGCCTCATTTTGTCCATTTATTTTTATTTTTGTTATGGAAAAGACAAGGCAAAGAGCGTTCAGGTCACCTGGTGGTAAGTGATCACCGCCGCCCACGATCTAGAGGACGAGCAGGTACAGGCGCGTTGCCGGCATTTAAAGTGGAGACAGACGCGTTTTTTGAAGGTGTCATATCAAATCACGTGGAAACACTGCCGCAAGTAGGCCATTCCACAGTTCCGTGGCGAGCGGAGGGAAGTTCCTACGAAACCGCACAATAGTGAAGTGCCAGGTTTTTAAAACAGTTTTTCTCAACAACTTAACTCTAACAACAAATTAAATAATAAACATAACTTTATATATAAAATATAAATAATAAACATAACTTTATAATGAGATAAATTCGTTATATTCATCATAGTAACAGTAGTCTGAAAGACCAGACGTCTTACAGTTTACTTTGTATGAACGCAGCTCTACTTGACAGCGGACAGGTGCCTAACATTTTCTGCATTCTAGGTTGTAGTGTGAGAAAAATATCGCAACCCTCACCTACATAGGCCCCTGCCCCCTCGGTCGGGCACCGTACCCGCACGCACCTCAGGCCGCGGCGAGAACGGCATTCCGCACTATAAGCAGTTAATGACCGAAAATGCACAGCCTTGCCTCGTGACGTCTAATGCCTCGCTTTATATTTATTTAGAAAATCTGTGAATCACTTCGACATGTAGTTGCATTCACGCCACGCTATATCACAGTCTCACAGTAAGCATACGTAACCTGGGAACCTATAATTAAGACACTCTGTGCACATTTATACACTACCATTCCCCACTTTCCACCGGATCCTGTTGGCATCGCGTGTGATGGCGGAACTCAACGCCACTCTTTACCTCGTCGCCAGAGGGAGGAAATTAAAATATGAAATATTTCATTTCCGCGAGTGGGAATCGAGTCCACAACCGTTGCGCTTACTGTCACTGGTGACATTCCCATCGACTGTACTAGTACTAGGAGAACGAACCAGTGCCTAACACCAATCATTGAAGTTGCGTTTAGTTGATTTCGTACAGACGTACGACACTGGCTGAGCTCGTGGCCTCGTTTTGAGATCATTTATAAAGAAATACAATATACTGTATGATCGTGAGCTTTTAGCGGGCTGTGGGAAGCTGTGCGACGAGCTGTGTCGCCTTACGGCACAGATGATAGAGTTCAAACTAGCGCGCACCGTGCTCGTCCACCCGACGACGACGTATTAGGAGTTGTGAACGTGAGATTGGGAAAGGCAGACCTCGGACCTGAGACCTGACATCGTCATATCTACGAGAATAGGTTAAATGTACATTGAGTAATGTAAGTCAAGAGTGGACGTCACTGCCACTGCCACTTGTACATACGTCGTTACGTGGAACCTGGAAGATATTCCAACCCGACTGAAGATCTTCTTACTTTTATAAAGATGAACTATTAATATAAGTTAAAAAATTAAATATAATAGGTATCTACTACCTAGTAGTTATTATTTATTGTATAGAAAGTTGTTAATGTTGACTATAATAAATTAAAAGCAAAAAAATATTATTTAAACACTCTTAAAAGGATTTTTTTTTAAAATGTTGACTATAAACTCATAACCTCATATACAAAATTTATATGATCATAAAAGCTTGTCGTGCTTGTGTAAATAAAAGTTAAAAAAAATTAAGATTCAATTTAATTAAATATTGATTAACGCGACAAGCTTTTATGATCAGCAGTTGCATCAGCACCAGCATTGGCTGATGACGCCCTTTTCGCCAAATGACACAAGTCAAAGTTAATCAATCGATGTTACAGGCTTCAAATCTGCATTGTTATTCTCAGCGAACCCTTTTACTACATGAAAGCCCACAAAACTTCAATAGTGCTATAATATACGTATTAGATTTAGAGTGACGTATTTTTATAATTATTCTTGGCAAGCCCTTTCATTTGATACCCATATTACAGAAGTACATTAAAAATAATAATTCCGCCATCTTGTATGGTCCGCCATATTAGATTTAGAATGACGTCACATATTTTATCGTGCATTGTCATTCAAAACTAAACGTGTTTACAAAATTTCAGCTCAATCAGTTGAAGATATCTACTTCAAAATTGAGCTCAAAAATTTCACCCAAACACACATACATACATACATTACAAGTTAAATAAAAGCTTTTAAAAAACCGTTTAAAAATCATTTCAATGAAACTATCAAATTAATAAAAGTATTATTTTTTTGCATATTTCACACAAAATGCAGGAAATGAAAGAAAATAGCCAAAAATACTAGACCACTTGTTTGAATGAAGCAGTCTTTACAGTTTACGTCGGTCGTAGGTACATACGGAATACCAATCTTGATTTGTTAGGTTAACTGATATTTTAGTATTATTCAATTGTCAAATATTTATGTCAATAAATATTTTATTTGTATAACTCTCGTCACTTATAATTCCACACATGATAAAGTAGGTGTGTAGGTATTCTGGGAAGCTTCCTCACACACACACACACGCTTTCTTCGATTCAAGCACGTGGGCGAGGCTCATATAGTCCATGTATTTTACAGGGACGATCCTGTTGCAAGTTGCCTACCCTACTGTGTGCGAGATACAGCGTAATGCTGATTTATATATATATATATTGTTGTCAGTATTGGCACATTGGCACAAGCGTGTCTGTAAACCCGATAGGTTGTAAGTTCGATTCCCACAAGAAGAAATGAAATATTTAATGTTTTCATTTGTTCGCTCTGGTAATGAGGCAACGCGCAACGTTAAGTTTCGCCACTCAACACGCAATGCCTCCAGATTTCGGTGAAAAGTGTAGAGCAGGGTTCATGCGTGATGCAATGTCGTGCGTGATAACATGCTTTAAAACAGCAGCACAGACGTAGGCACATATTTACCTGTCACAGCTATTATTATTTACTCATATGTTTGAGTTTATATTTCAATAATTGATTTGACAAATAAAAACCTTTAATTCTGGCACTCTACACGTAATGTCTGGAATCCGGGAAGGTTCTCTCCGCCCACCCTGGTCAGCAGAGTGCACGATACACGGTACCTCCCAAAGATTGCCGGTCGGTATCTGCGTGTAGAAGAAATATAAGAAAAAGTGTGATGCTTTTATATGTTTGTCTGTGCGTCTGTTCACGCAGTCACGCAGTAAGTCTCAGAAACAGCTTAAACGATTTCATTGCAATTTTCACTATTCTATTGTATCAAGCTCACCTCAACATTTAGTGTGTTTTATTTTAATCGGTTTATAAATTAATAAATATTGATAAGAAATATTAAAAAGCACGTGAGTCAGCTTCAGGGCGGGCGTCGGGCGTCAGGCGTCGGTCGCGGCGCTACCTTATATAGGCAATGACCATAAACGAGTCGCGAGATATTGATGATTTTATACAAGTACAAGTCGTTATCTAATGATTGATTGACTTGTTACTTGCGCTCGACTCGCCTCGCCGTAGTGACTCACATCGCTGTGCTCGTGTCCTACGAGTACCTCTATTACTATAGAGGTCAATAGATAGGTACTGTTGTAATACCTAATCTAAACCTATTTATATTAGGTATTATATAAAACAGTAAAAATATTTTGTTTTGTCTGTACATTTAATATTTTTGATTGACATGGATAGAGGGATATTTAAAAACAATAATAGAAACCAAAAGCAAAGTAAAAGCATTTTTTTTTAATTTCTTGTCTGTCTGTCTGTCTGTCTCTATGTATGATCATGCTAATCTTCGAAAGTACTGAATCGATTTACTTCCAACTTTCACCAATTGCTTTGTTTTAACTCAACTTAACATCTAAAGTTTGTTTCTTCAAAATTGGTTCATTAAAAAAAAAGTGATTAACATTTGAATTAACTCAAGGCATGAGTTTGCCTGCAAATATAATGCAATCCATTTCTATACTTATAATAAATCAGTATTTTTAACCGACTTTCAAAACAAGGAGGAGGTTCTTAATTAAATATTTTCAATTCGATATTAGATTCATTTAATTATTTTGAATTCGATTTCGATATTAGATTATTCGATTCGATTTGGGTATTTTTTGTAATATGCAATCATTACAGTTATTTTACAAAGAATATTATAAGTCCTTACCTAAATTACATTTAAGGTTGTTTCTAAACGAGTAAATTAAATTGACATCATTGACATTGACATCAACACATATGACTGTCAGTCAATTCTGTTTATTAAATGAATAATCATGTAGTTTAAGCGGGCGAAGCCGCTGGCAGGCCGCTAGTTATAAATAAAATATAAAAATATAATCGAATAAATTGGATGAGCATTTTTGTAATTGGTCACGTGTAGGTATTTTATTCACTCGGCCTACTTTATACAGGAACAAGGAGAGCAGAGACATTACAAAATACTTATCGCATATATCGAGGCACAGTAGAGGCCAGTCATGGTGAGCAATGCATGGTAAAATGGGGAACGGAGTGTCTTAACACTAGGTTGCCTCTGCCTACCCTACTGTGTGCGGGACACAGCGTCAACCTGATAAAAAAAAATTGAAAATCATAAACAGAAAAATTGGGCTTCGCGATATGAAAGTGAAATCTAATAAGCCAGTTTCTATGTACATATTATATATAACGTTTGTGTAATTATTTGTGAAATGAAGTAGATATACTGTAATTGCTCGTAACACTATACACTATTACTTATTACTTTATCAAAAAGAGCGGGAGTGATGTGCTTCTAAATATATGTAGGTATTCATTAACTACTGTCCTTTCATTTCCCCGCCATTTGTGGATTGATTTTAAACTATCTTTTTTTATTTGAAAGATTTTACTTACCATTGAAGGCAGGAAATTCTGGAATTTGTCGTCACGTAAAAATTAAAAAGTTCCTCAATGATTAGGAGTTAGAAATATTCTTTTAAATATTATAGTGACTATGATTATTAGAAGGGTAGTTGTATATCTATCTATCTAGTAACATTCAGTTAAGCTGATGTTTACAGGTTAAGTATATACTCGTACGTGGGGAATTGTGCTTAAGACGAGCACATTGCGTATACTATTATATTATATATAACATAACCAACGAAATTATTTTAGTTTCGGAACAATCAAAGTAACATTAAATTAAAAACAAACATAAATCGCACTTAGGTCGACCAGTGTAAGACGACATATGTACAGGGTAAGATGACATAGTATGTCATCACACTTTAAAAGTATGTGGTATATAAATATCATCATTATTTTACGAGCATAGTTTACAAATAAATAGTTTCTTCTTTGCTGGGGGGCTTTTAAACAGTATTAAGTCCAGATTCATACATCTTGCAAATTAGCCTTATAGGGCTGGATTCCGTTATCAATCACTTCCTTTTCCAAAAGGGAAATAAGCTTCGTCTCTTGAGGCTTATTGAATGCCCTTGCTCTAGCAGCCTTATTCATGTCTTCTTGTGACCAATTTTTTCGCCATTTTTTTTGTAATTGCCAGGCATTTTGTAAGTAAAGCAAAAAAAATACATCGATTCTATTTATAAGGGTAAGATGACATAGTATGCCATCTTATACTCACGTTTTGTATGTCATCTTACCCGATAGATATATGAATTTAATTTTAACCGTTGTGACAAATGTTTATAGGTTAGAAGCGCTTTTAGCGTTAGTTGTATCATATAATAAACCTATTTTAGATTTAAAATTAGTTCAAATAGAAAATCCTTACCTTACATGTCTTTTCACCATCAAGCGAAAGAAATATTTTTGCAATTGAAAATACCGAAAACATGAACTACTTGCCCATCTGCATTCACTATCAGCCATACTGAATTTGAACACTAGCTGCATAACCTCCCATAGTATCTTTCTCATACTCGTACCTAACTCATATTAACTTGCTTATTGCGCAAAGATTAATAAACAACAATGTAGATATCACTATTAACGCAGATGAACATTTTAAAAATAATATCAATAAGTTTAATTTTTAAACGACTTCAAAAATCTAAAATATTAAAACGATGTATTGGTTTATTAAAGTGATATTAAGGAATTTGCATTTCTGTTTCTTTTAAAATTTGAAAGTAGTTTTAAGAACCGTCGTATTTTTATATATTAATTATTTAAATTAATTAACTTATTTTGAGTATGTTTTAGCCTACATTCAGCAGTGGACAAGAACAGGCTAATGAACAGGAACACCAATTCTTAAAACTCTTTTTTTCAATATACATATTTTTATATATATGTAGGAGATTGCTCGCTAATGACTCTTATTGGACCTGTGGGCTCCATTGTGGGTTAATGCAAGCAGGAATAACGCAGCAGCTTCGTGACACTCGTCACTAGTCCTTCCTTTCTCCGAAAACACCAAAAGACTAAACCATTTCACAATCGTCAAAACATCAGAAGACTACACCATTCCACGATCGTCAACTTCCTCCTTATTTTAAAATCGAACTTCACCCTCACACGTCACGACTCTACTCAAGGCATAAGCCTCCGCGTTATTGGTCAAATTACCTCACTGGTCTAATAAAAGTCATGTAGGAGTCTTTGTAAACATATTCAGCCAATCGTAATTCTACAATAATCAACAATTAGTGTCTTTTCGATCATTTCCTCCAAAGCTATACAAATGTGTTAACACATTGTCTTTTTTAGATGAACACAGCCAGTCATATTATAATATAACAGTTGCTACAGATAACAATATTAAAGCTAATCATTAAACATCTAAGATAATATAATATCTGTTCTAATCTCTTCCTTCTACATATATATTAAAAACTAGCGGCCCGCTCGCGGTTACACCCGCGTGAACTATGTTATTATTAATTTCTGGCTCCATGACTACGTCCTATTGACGTTTATGCAAAATTTGAGACTCCTAACATTTGTAGTAACGAAGTTTCATACAAACTTTCAACCCCAAAAACAACCCCTTAGAAGTCGACTATTGCAAATTCTCTTAGCGAGCACGTACGTCCTATAAGTAACTCCTATGCAAAATTTGAGATTCCTAGCACATGTAGTTTCTGAGATTTCGTGATGAGTGAGTGACCTTTCGATTATATATATATAGATAATAATTTTAAATCAAAACTAAAATAAATGTTATTTTAAGAAAATTAAACCGATTTCAAAACGATTAATTATAAGTTCAAACTCAAATATGCACAAATAAAGCAAATAGTATAAGATTATATTTTTATTGATATTTTTGATTAAAATAAGGAAGGCATTGTAAGAAGCGTATGTTTCTCGGTTTGCTCGGTGTATCCTCCTTCCCATATCAATTATACAATCTCCGCTATTATCCAATTAGAAGCAAATACGAACTAACGACATTAGAGCGACGGTCGTGAGAAAGTGCGTACTTCATAGATTCATCGATCTTGATGTTTAGCTTGTTTGTTTATGACCACATCAATGTGTTGTTGTGTGTTAAAGGTGTTTACCTGTTACTCTACCGCCACGTGTACCTCCATTTCCTCGTCAGAGTTATTTTTTATAGTTATTACTAGCTACTGGACACGGTTCCTAAACAAGCTTTGTAAATCACTAGACCGAATAGAGACTTCATAGAAATTAAAATTCACTTACTTAATGCTAGAAAAATAAGAGCAAAATACGCATTCATGTATTTTCAAGTGGGCCTTGTTACTTTTATAATATACCTACCTCTATGCACATGAATATTGAAGTTTGAACTGATGGTGTGGGCGCTGTAGGCTCTTCTCGCGTCAGTTAAACCCTAACTTGTTAACAATATCCGTTCCCCACTTTCGTGCTGGCTGGCAGGTTGCCACCGTTTAAAATGTTAAATCTTAAGCAGAAGTAACGTTAATTGCCTTTTGTTTGCCCAAATATGTCTGCGTGTGTCTTAAATTGTAAAGTTGATAAACGCAGCGACCGGCACGAGCAGCCAGTACCAGTACGCTGTATATGGACACTTGTCGTCAATGACAACTTCATTATATTATTACAATATAACAGATCCAATGCACGGAACGATGTTTATAATAATCTTAAAAAAAGCTTGTAATGTCCAATTCATAAATATTTTATTATTCAACTAAATTGATAATTAAATTTCTTTAGTAAAGATGCATCTAAATTACATAATTATAATTGTACATAAATTAAGTCGACTTATTTTAATTATAATTATTTTTTATTACATGAATTAATTAGGTTTGGAATTTTGAACAAGTGCACTTGAGGAATAACGAATAACACTTAGCTCTGTGGTTCCGTGCCGCGAAACGAACAAAAGGAACGTCTATGTGAAGATCCCGTAGGTCTTCAGGTCTACCATCTCGGTCTCACGCAGCACAAAAGATACGAACATTTATGCATCGTTTATGCTGCAATTCAAATTTAAAATATTTTTTATTTAAATTACTATTACAAGCACTTTTGAATCGTCGAATGAACATATAAACAAAAAGCTACCACTGCACCGGTTCGGGAGGCAGTTCTGCTGAGAAGAGCCGGCAAGAAACTCAACAGTTGCTCTTTTCATGATATTCAATTCATTCATCCTGTAAATATTGTTGAACAGTGTAATAAGCTATGTTAGCATTGTTGTAGTGTAGTAGTGTAATAGTGTCTGGTCCACGGCGGCTGCAGTCATTAACATTAAGGACTATAAATATATGCAAAGTACGAGATCAAATAAAAGAGAGTCAAATAAAATACGTACAGAGTGTTTCGTGTCAGAATTAATTACAATACGAGATGACTCAGTGTCGTGTCCTGCCTTTTAAGGTGCGATGACCGGTCGCTTGTCCTTATAAAGAAACATTTTTTGGCTTTCGAAATCATTTGCAAGAATCAAGCTCGGGAACCTACTTGTCCCTCCGCGCCGTCTCGTGTAGGTACCGAGAGTTCAACGCTCTGGTGAAACGTCTCCAAATAAAGTATATAATATTTTATTCTCATCTTCATAAATCTCGTTCATTCATATTAGTATTGGATGCTAACAATCCGCTTATATTTTAAATATGATCGTTAGACAACAAATTAGGACGTTGATGACTCTACTCATCACGGAGTGTCTCTAAAGTAAACAATAACTTTGTGACGTCACTTGACAGCACTCGCTAGTCGCACGCGGCGATTATTTAATTAGAATACATTAAACAGAAGAAAAAAACATTTTTCCGTCAAAAATTTCCCGCAATTTTTCCCTCTGAATTTTACTTTAATCACCGCTGTTAATTTATAATAATCTAAATTATGCACTCTTGTAATTTACGAATATGGAAAATTAAATCTTTCTGAAACTGGGAAACTTTCACTTAAGTACAATTTTCCGTAGATAAAAAAACTTATTTGGAAAACCGTGTAAAAGCGAAAACGTGTAAAAAAAGTACCGTGTAAATCGGGGGATAGGTGTATTATGTTCTCTGGATTATTCATATAATGTATGTTTGCAAAGCACTTAAGATAATGTGAAAATTAATTAAACCCTAATGCAACCCGCATTTTC
>JAEBDU010012807.1:43482-97305 GCA_016802625.1 Heliconius numata
AATACTAATAATAACACTACACACCTAGACCTTTCTTTACGTATATTTAATTGTATTTTATTAATTTGCATTACTTTCTTTTTCTAATAATAATATCATTTTAAAAACAATCTATTCTTATTTTTTTGAGGCGATCTCATCCCCGACATTTGGGCTCAAATAAAAATATGAAATATGAAGTTTAGATTTCAGTTCAGTTCAGATTTTAATTTATGGCATTTCGAGCGTGCCTAGTTTAGATTTAGAAACTATATAATGATTTATGACAGTTCCTATTTGACACTGAGGCTGACAGTGACACCGGTGACACCCGTGCCAGCTGCCAGACGGCCACTGCCAGGCGCCTACAGAAGTGCTCTGTCTGTATATAATCATAACTTACATTATATATTATTTACAGTACTATTTACATTAAAATGAGCTGACGTGGATCCAGTACAAAGTTTATAACTTATGCATTCCAGAATTCGTATCGTTAAGTAAAGTTGTGATAATGGCAGAAGTGCCGGTTAAGTTAATCGTGTCCTTGTGTGTCGTCTTTTACGCTATTTTCTATAGAAAAGGTAACTTAGAAGATGTGAGACTTTCCGATGTAAAGGAAAACCTTTTGTACCTGGAGACTCAGAATAAGGTAGCTTCGGGAATTTATCAACCAAAAGTAGCTCTCGGCTACGGCGCTTGCCATGATCTCTTTGTGAATGCAACGTCACTGTTGAACCCGGAAGAGTTACAAGGCAACCCGGAACATTTCAACGAAATATCGAATATGGAAGAATTTTTGAAGAGTTTTACTTATTTTTTCAAACACGGAGCTGCTGCAGAGTAAGGATATATTGAAATGTTGATATGTACACTACATACACTTTTATTGGTTATGTCTTATTTATAATTTAATAAATATACTTTGGTTTTCAGGAGATTTATGTCAAACAGTGATCTATATGATGAGCTTGTGAAACTTTCATTAGAATTACCTGACTCAAGATGGGCAATTGGCGGGAATGCTCCACTCATGGCTAAAAGATTTTTTATGGAAGGCTGGAAAGTTTTGCTTGGAGCTAAGATGAGTGAAAAACTAAAAGAATACATTCCAAAAGATATTCAAATAGTTGGAGATGAAGAAAATGAAGAAGTAAAAGATTATGTCCACATGATTTTAGAATACAGAGCAGATGAAAAGTTTGGTGCTTATAAGTCTCCTCGAGCTAATAGATACATAATGCATAATGATGAAAATAACCCTCTCTTGACATCTTTAGAGAAACTGGGGGAACATCTGCCTGTCTTCAGCCCCAATTTGTTAGTCATCAGTGGACTGCAGATGATGGACAATTTTCCTTTTAAACAAAATGGTAAAGGTGAGTACTATTCTATTTCATTATATTTTACTCATTTCGATAATATTGAATTATTTATTGATATGGTATCAATTGAGACTATGGTGGCACAGGGGCACAAGTGTGTGATAGTAATCACAACAGTTGTTAGTTTGATTCCTGCTCAGGGGAATGAGATATTTTATATTTTCATTATATCACTTGTACCTAACATGCTCACCTCACTGCTACCTGGTAATGCAAAGCAAGATATTGAATGCAGATCAGAGTGCTTTAACACTGTTCCCAAGTTCTCTTTGCTTAAATTTTTTTCTATAATATTATTATATTTAAAAATCAAGAATGGCCTAAAGTGTCTCCACTGTCTTGTGTGGTGTCTCTGCCTACTGTTATGATCAAGAGAAAATGAAAAAAAATTGAGCTACTTTTTAAATTACAATGATAAGATAATCAAACTAAATAATTAAAGTTATACGTTACATTTAGCAGTGCCAAGTTTGGCTTGTTTATCTTATTCTCATTAAACAGTTACAAATTTTTCATGCTATAAAAACCAAACCTTAAAATTTACTTGATAATAGAATAACTTTCACTTGTAAGTTTCAATACCTTTTTCATATAAAAACGGCGACTCACCTCTCCAATCTCCTTGGCACAAAATGCCTTATTGTGGTTTATTTAGTTATTATTATTTCGTATATTAAAAGTTATTAAGGATGAACATAGCTTTTATACAAAACAAAAAGAAAAGTAAATCCAACCGGTAGTTCCAAAGATCTTAGCATTTAAACAAACTTTTCCGCTCTATTATATTAGTATAGGTTTTAAGCATGTATGTATACTAAAATATATGTGTATGTTTGTTTGTCTACCAACTTCTTGGAATCTAAAGGTCATATAGAAATGATGTTTTAAAATTTTAATTATGTATATACCAACTTAAGAATCGAAGAAGTAGTAAACTAATTTTAATAAAACTTATTAAAATTAGTTTACTTATTTACTTACTTTATTAGTTTTTTTTATTACTATTAATATATTTTTGGTTGATGTTCTGTTGTCTCAATGCATTCTAGATTGACATGTGGCTGATGCTGTCAAACGCCTTGTTGTAGTCTATAAAGGCCACACACAGACGTCTATTGAACTCTCTGTAATTTTTCTATGATCTGGTCTAAAGCATGAATGTGGTCAGTTGTGCTAAAAAACCTGCTCGAAGTCCAGCTTGTTCTCTTGGTTGTGACACCTCGAATGTCTCTTACTCTTAAATACTCTTTTCAATAGTATGGCAGAAAAAAGTTTGTAGATACTAGCTAGTAGACTAAGACTCTTAATTAATACATTTATAAATTATATGTTTCAGATCTAAGAGCAGAACGACTAGAATTAGTTAAACAGCAAATATTGTCACAACCACTACACACATTGGCTCACTTTGAAATGGCAAGCTATGTAGATCTAGAACTACTTCTACATTTGACAACTAAAGTATTACCTTATGTAGACTCAGTTGGTATGAATGAACAGGAACTATCAAATCTAAACAGTATTTTGGAATTTGGTAAAGTTATGGTGGTAGCTGATTCTAATCCTAGGATTGCCACTGCACTGGACCAAATGCGTAAAACCTTCCAACTTATAAGGCAGAAAAATAAAGAAGTAGGAAGTTTAAGAAGATTAACACGAATCCATGTGCACACGCTAGCATACCAAGCTATTTTAACAGTCAAAGATTCAAGTTGGAGACGAACCAAAGCAGCCGCGGCAAAAGCCTCACTAACTGCGCACAGATACGTCTGTAACAGTCCAGATATATCTTTGGGCAAATGTAAACTTTTGTTAGATGATAGTTTCTCAACTACCACAGACGATAACAACAATAGCCGGGTTTATTTCAAATCTACCGAACCTGTGGCCTGCTGGGATGAGGTTTTAGATAACAATGAAGTTAATATTTGTGTCGCCCCTGTCCTCATATGTACTGAAGCTCAGTTGACTGCAGGGGCCGGAGATAACATATCTGCAGCTGGCTTAGTGCTACAAGTTGGGCAATATAACAAGTAACAAACAATTATTGGACAAATTTCAGAGCAATATTTTTAATGATATATTTATTGAGGTTTATAAGGTTAGTAGGGATAAGATATTATGCATAATGTGATGGTGCCATCAAGTTAACTTACTTCTTGATCTTGCCTGTATTTATTTTTGGTACTAAGTGTAAACTCTTAACTTTCCAAATATTTGAAATTTTCGTTTATTATGTACATATTTAAGAAAACATATTTTCTTGTTAAACTTAAAGAGGTTAATGATGATTTTATGACTCATCTTCATACTTTGTGAAATGCTTTTAATTGTAATCTGATATTTTAACATTATTTTAAAATTTTATTCCATACTAGCAGAACTTGAACCTATGCTCAGATAATGTCCAAGCAAATGTCATCAATGAAAGTAAATAATACATTATTCAAACAAAAAACTCCCAAGAGATGCTAACAAGAAATTAGTTGTAACAAAACATCGCAACAAGACCTAGGACAACAAACAGGAGTCATGGGTTCTAATCCTACTACATTCGAATTTTATATATTTTTCTAAATATATAATCTGCTGGTTTAAATTATTAATAAATTTGCATTAACTATTTTATCTTAAAATTATTTAATGTTACTGGTTAATTTACTTACTGTTATGTGTTACAATATGGCTATTAACTTAAATCTGAGAGAATAATCTAAACAAATTAAATCAATTCTCTTAAACAGAACTTATTTTTTGGAAATACCAAAGGAGACTGAAACTTTTAGGCTAAAATGTAAAGAGTTAAGATGTGGTCTAAAAATTTGTAATTTTTTTTTTCATTTTTAGAATAGCAAATACTAATTGACATACTAAAAGTGGAGAAAAATTTTAGATCCTTAAACGATTACATTCAATCATATTTTAAATGACAGATGTGACAGCTGATGGACAATGACACTGTGTCTAATGATTTTTGCATTTTTTGCTTTATTGAGAACTTGTACTTGTTGAATTCTAAGAATGTCAAATACATCGAACGAGGTATCCCCACGTAGAAGATTCGAAAGGCGGAGCCGGTGTATTTAATTGTTGTTTCTTAATACCTAGAAACCGACAGAGTCACCCTTTGGAACAAGCAACAACAACCTCACTTTTATCAAATCTCTAATAACTCAGCTCTCAGATTGCCAAAATTTATAAAATTTTCAGGGAGGGAATGATGAACCTAAACATATTAAATCATATCATTTTCATCTCTTTATATTCTAGGCCTAAAAATTTATGGAATCGTTTCAGTTTCCTTTGGTTCTGATAATTTGTTTTACTTAAAATACAGAATGAATACCCTCATAATGCTGTACTTTATACTATTTTGAGAAGATTTATGTATCATAGTTTTGAAACCATAGAAAGACACAAATAACTTGTAAATTCAAAGTCATCTTTTTGTAAAGAAAACATTCCTTGAAAATTATTTCTGACTGCAAAATTTTTACTGTATGTAATAAAACTATTTAATTTGTAAATACTTTTTTATTTCACAAAAATCTACTTATATACTGTTAAGTTTATAATATAGTAAAGATTATTTATTAAGATTCCTCATCAGGCTCCAGACTTAACTGGCAATAGTTATAATGACAATGTTAAAAAGACAGAGAATATACATCCTCCATTACCCAATTTATTAGTTACCTAATTGCTAGTTAGCAGAACAAGTGCATGTTGTCTTGTTAGAGTAAGGAAACTGAAATAATCGATAATTGAACCCAGAACTGTAGCGTTTACATACAGATGCTGTGCCACAACAGGCCAAAAGATAATAATGTTTAAATGGTTAATAATAATTACATAAATACTTAACAGTAATAACCCTAGACCTATAAATACATTAAATATTACAAAATATTAAACCACTTTGGGACCTATGTTTGGTTAAGAACTAAAAATATAGGTGGCTATAGAATAAATAAATATCTAATTGTTTAATAGAACAAAATAATATTTTTCATAGTAAGAATATGTACATAGTTAATTTTAACATAATATAAATAAATATATTCTGAATTATTACTAAATTATATGCTAGGCTAAATCAAATTGAAAATAAAACCAGCCAAACACAAATATTATACATGGACTTGCTTAAATAAAAGATAAATCTAGTACCTTAAATATTTACTTTATGATTAAAGATAAATGAATATATGTTAACTTAAATAAATCTTATTACTATCTAACATACAATATCCTGTTTTTGTTGGACACTTGTTACTTTTGCACCCTTAAAGAACAGACACAATAACATGTTGTTTACACTCAAAAAAAACAAAACAAAAGATTACTCATAAAATTCAAGATAAAAGTTAAGAAAGTTTATTCACTATCATCGTTAAATTTAGTTTTCTTGGCCTTCGGCTGCCCCATATTTTTGTATGGATCATAGAGACCGCTTCTAACAAATCTCTTTACCGCTTCCTTGTTCATAGTGGGCCTTAAGTCGCGATCCTTAACTTCCTGCCACTTGACCATAACCGCCTTAATTTTCATTAGTTCATTTTTAATTGGATGATTTGTTGGATCCACGCCTGTTATTCGCAACTGCACCCAGTATAATGAATTTAGTGTGAAAGCTAGAAATATATCTAATTCAATCTTTGCCGGCAGGGACATCTTGTCGTAGTGCGCCCGCAGCGGCAGCAGCCGGTCCAAAACATTTTGTAGCTCCATCAAATTTTCCTTCAAATCCTCACATTTGTTTACAAAATCCTGGTCGTTGGCGAGTTCACCATACTCTAAATTCCAATCCATTTTGCATAGATTTCTTCTGAAATTACAATAGTATTTAAATATTTTTTAATTAAGTAAAATATTTTACAAAAGTATGACAGTAGCAATCGCGCAAAACCACGTGTTTTTATATTTTTTTTTAAATTTTAACCTTGCACCCAGTGTTGACAACCTCGGGAAAGCAAAAAACAGCATATAGAGCTTAAAAAAACTGTGCAAAACAGTAAAATACAAGAAATTCATTAAAAAAATTACAAGTACTTTTATATTTATAAAGAAAATCAAGTTAAAATGCAAATATCTAACTAAAATGTTATAAATTTAATTAAAATAATTATTTTTATCAACATTTTCAATTTCGAGGCTTTCGTTGTTCACGTAGTAAAATTTTTAGAGTTACGTACAAAAAAAAACTTAATCCTTATATTATTTCGTTGTTCGTCTGTTTTTATGTCTCTCTAGGCTGCTTATTTCAAGATCGAGTATCGGATATGTTAAGCTGAAATTAATATCAAATAACCAGATTTCAGAATCAACTCAATCTAAAAATACGAGCGATTATAATTTTTGCTGCATTTTGTATGAATTCACCGCGTGCAAACCCTTTATGGTACTGTGGACCAACAATTATGAAATTTGACTTACGCCCAATATTAATAATGTATCTCCTATCTCCAGTTAACGTCTATCTCGTACTGTCCGACATGTCTGTCCAATCACTAACCTTCATTCCTATCTCCATCTCTGTCTATTTCAATCTATGGTAGCAATTTTTGGATTAGGATTGGTTATTAACATTGGGCGTAAAAGTGAAAATTTACAAACTTATACATATTTTTATAAGTAAAGTTCCTGTTAACTGACCTACAATCATAATGATTTTTTCGCATTTCATAAAACATCAGATATGAGGACTAGAACAGAAAACAGGGATACAAGGCAAAAAACAGCCAATCTACTGTTAAAACAGTAGGGTTGGTAGAACTTGTACCCTTGCACTTGCAGAGTATATACGAGCCAACAGCCGACCAGATAAGTAAATAAAAAATAATATTATTTTGACACTCCGCGCTTACTGTCTGGTATATTAAACAAACCAAGGAATAACTGGTTTTATTTAACTAAAATATTTGCTAGACATTTTAAATTATTGGAATGCCCATATTGACTTATAAGATCACTTAGTTGTCTATCTGTCTCTCTGTCAAGATATTTATCCGAGACCGTTATTTGAGAAACACTTAGAGATCTCGCGTTGAAATTCAAACCACATACCCAGATCTATGGTCCCATGATTTCCTGATAAAAAACGTATATCTACATTTACTTAAAAAAAGATATGGCCGTTTAAGTATATAGCAAAAAATGCGTATTTCGAGACTAGAAAGGGAATCAAAATTAATAGGGTACTTCTGGTACTTTAAAATTTTGCAGCTAGCAATTACAGGTAGTACTAGTCCAGGAAAAAAACTAACTTCTAACTATACATTTGTAGTTAAATTCTTAAAAATAATAGCCTTAAAAGGAGGGCAAAATTTGGCATTAAAACCGATAGTTCAAGTGAGGTATCGGATGAAAGGGCTCTGGCTAAGCTAATTTTGAATTTCAGAAAAAGCGCAAGATCTTCAATGCTTGTACGGAACCCTCGGTGGGCGAACCCGACTTGCGCTTGTCCGGTTTTTTTTAATATACAACGTCGTCACCACTCACCAGTCGTGGGCTCGTGGCACTGTTGAAGGTAGGGCGGGCGCGGGCGTGTGATGCGAGCGCGTCCCCACCAGTGCACACAGAGCACAGCAGTGGTGAGTGAACTGAACAATATAAATGATAGACACAATTGCAATCTGTAATGATCGCGTGCATCCGGGCTGTCCACGAACTAAAAATACACGCGATTTTTTTAAAATAATTTTATGATTAATTCACTTTGTGATGCGGACATTATTTACAAATTAGGTACAATATATGAAACTTTACAAAGTTTGAAATCGACTCATTACACTTTTGTTATAGAAACTCTGGAATAAAATTTATAAAGATATAAACTTAAAGGCGACCATATATTTTTGTGGCAGTCAATAATAAGAAATATTGGATTTATTTATTAATATTTTAGGAAGCGTAATTTGGTGACCATTTATTTATCCATTTCGTAAACATTTCGATTTCATTTTAGTGGTAGTAAAATAGGTACATTTTTGGGGATTTAAACATAAGCATTTTTTATCTACAGTATGAGGATACTTAGGCAAAGAGAACTTAGTGTTAAGACACTATACGCGAACGATCCAAACATATGTGTTTATTTAGTACATTTCCATGTAACAAGTCCGTATTTATCGTAACTTCATCTGCGCAGTTGTCGGCACTCGCGTGCAGTCGGCGCTCCCACAATCAGTGATGCTTTGACTTTGAACGGCTATTAGCTATTACAGAGTGGACGACCGCCACACGTTATTACCTACACTTAGTTAGCTATACAGTCAGTAGCGGCGTTAGGGGAGGGCGTTGACTATGAGGCCGTCTTGGCGCAGAGGCGCAAGGGTCACACCCTGTAACTCGACGGTTGTGAGTTCGATCTCCACTCGCGGAAGTCATTTATTTATGTTTATATTTCCATTTCTTCGCTTTGGTGGCAGTCGGGACCAGGAACCTCGCAAAATTTAAAGGGGTCCCGAATTTTAGTCATACATGATTTACACGGGTATATTTCAAAATTTTAATTTTTAAATATTTCACTTTATCTTATTTATTGTAATAAATTAAACAACATATTATTTACATTAATTTATTGAACGAAACCGAAATCATTGGCAGTTAGTAATGTATGTTCGGTAATTTATTATGAATTAACAATACATTGCAGCGATTCAAATAACTACTACCTATATTAAAAATATTTATTTAAGAAGGCGGTATTAATCATCTAAGTACTCGAATGGTTCAGGGGGCTCGGGTTCCTTTTCCTCCTCGGTCTTAGGCCCAAAGGCGGCGACGGGCTCCACAAGGACCTGCTCGCCATCGCCGGAGTGGTTCAGCATCACGATGCCACCGATGGTGACATCTTTTAGTGGTAAGTACCCGGAGCCGTCTACCACCAAGAGGTTCTTCAGCTGCTGTCGCATAACACGCGCCGGGTTACTAAGGATCTCAAAGTTGGGCTCTGGCTCCTTCTTTTCTTTTGTGTCCTTTTCTTCACTCTCTTTTTCCTCTTTCTTGGCCTCCTTTGATGGTCCGGCGTCCTTGTCGGATTTCCCGTGGACCGTGATGTTGGGGTTTGGTGATTTCGATGGTTTCTTCTCCTCCTCATCGACCTCCATCTTAGACGCGGTGGAGGAAGTGACGCTTGAGCTCGCGGAGCCCTCAGTACCGTGCGCACGTCTTCGGGCGCGGGCTGCTGCGATACTGAGTACTGCAGTGGTCACTCTCTCCCTCTCTTCACGTTTCTTTTCTTCCAGGGGTGCAGGATACGCATACAGCGATGGCTTGGAGTTTGATTTTAGCTCAAGCTGCGGCATTTTTAAATCTGAATTGAGTGCAATTAGACAGGTTGGAGTGAAGGCGAGTGACAAACAGTGTGCCAATGGGAACCAATACCAGTACTGAGTGAACACCAACATCCCGACGACGGCCAACATGTTCATGTGGCCGGTTCTGTTCTGCAGCGACACAGTGACGTTGCGTCCGCCCGCGTCGATGATACCCTGCGCGAGAATAGCCCCAAATTTCGCCATTACATCTTCGTGTTTGTTTGATATAACCTGCGCGTAAAGTTGTCTAAAGTAAGTAACTTTCGGGCAAAGTGCTTCTGTTTGCTGAATCAAAATCATGGCAGACGCGATAAGAGCTCCTTGTCTCACAAAGTTGACGGGATCGAATTTAACCATAGGTTCTAGCAAACCAATCGCCTCCCTATTTCCTGTTCCTGCACAAGCAATACCCAAAGCCATGGCGGCGCCATAACGCACATGAGGGTTATAAGATTCAGCCAAAAGAGACACCACAGACGGGCATTGCTCTGGTGTCCTGAAGAGCAGGAAACCAAGTGCGGTGACGGCAGCGCGGCGGACGTCGTCGTTGACGTCGGACACCGCCACGTGCAGCAGCGTACGGATGGAGTCGTTGTTGCCGGTGCCGCAGTATGCTGTGGCAATGGTGTAGCACCCCGCGCGCCGCAGTAAGGGATCTTTATCTCTTAATAATTGCTGGACGAGGGCATCGGCTTCTTCCAAGCGTCCATACATTGTAAATGCTATACCAACAGCTAATCCTCGTAAGATTTTCTCATGTTGAGTTTCTTGAGCATATGCCACCATGTCTTCAATGGCTGCCGCATGTCTAGAGCCTAACATAACCATACCCATAGCAATACCAGCAGCTTCACCGGTAACGGCATCATCTTGATATAAATTGAATTTCAACTGTTCATAGACATCTTGCCTGTGGGTACCCATAGCGGCCAGGCCCAGGCCAAGACACCCACCGTGACGTACCATCTCATTCTGAGCATCTTTTAGTTGAGTTAAAAGATAGTCAATGATATTGGCACCATGATTTGCATGTATCAAACCCAAAGCATAGAGACCGCCACCCTCTGAGTAACCTGAAGATGGACCAGCTTCTTTTGGCAAATAAGACTGCATGAGAGCCAAGGATTCATTTTCATGGCCACGATGGATGACTCCCAATGATGCTGTCACAGTTAACTTGGCCCAGTTAGTAGCTCTTGCTAACCACTCCAGATTATCTCTTAAAAATTGATCACTAGTCGTTCCAGCATGCATAAAAGCATTTGCTATGACTGTTGCTGTGTGACAAATTGATACTCTGATGGCATCCTTTGTATTTTTCAATATTAACATATCTGCATGATTTGACCTTATTAAAAATTGTAATTGTAAACCTATTGACACATCTCCACCTAATATTGATATTAATTTTTCCACCCTCCTTTGATGTTCTTTTTCTTCATCATTCAGACTGTCTATATCTCTCTCAGGTTTTTTAGATTCATCTGAAGGTGCAGGGTCTACTTCCATACTTGATGATTCAGGGAAGGGCCCACCTTGAGGCTGTGGTTTACCTCCAAGAGCACTAGGTATAGGTGCTGTTACTCTGAGTGCCTGTAATACTCTACCAAGAAACTGTTGAGTGGCTGAATCATACAAGTCAAAGGCAATTTGGTATGCCATTAAAACTGATTCTTGGGGTCCATGTGTTAACTTATCAAGAATTTCAGCTACTGAGAGGGGATCTTCTAGAAAAATGAGACACTGACACATGTTGACATAATCAGGGATATTGAGACCCCTATACAATCCCACTAAAGAGCGTAAGACTGTGCTACGAAAACCTCTATTTTGGAGAAGACTCATTGCCACTGTGAAGGCATACTGAAGCATACCTGTAAAGACAATATTTAAAATTATTAGGTCAAAAGTTGCATGTCATTTATTGTAAATTACTTAATTAACACAAAGGATAAGAATATCTTTCTTTGATTAACTAATTAATTGTAATGTTAAAATAAATTTAAATCAATTTTTTACCTTCATGCTGTATCCCACCTAAATCAGGGCAGGCAGAGGTTGCCTTAATACCATAATGAAGAAATGAAAATATAAATAAATAATAATTCATTCAACCTAGTGGGCATCAAATCCACAACTAGTGCATTACAGTCACATGCTCCTGCACCACAATGGCCTCAATTAAATATTGATGTTTATTTATATAATGTGGTTTGATTTTGTATTGTGCTAAGTATATGTTACTTTTAAAATAGACAAAGAAATTTACCAGCTATATCATCAGATTTCATAATAGACTCCTCAAAGATATCCATGCGCCGCGTCTCCAGCGCCAGTCCCAGTGCTTGACGGTACTGGCCGTCCTCCAAGCATCGTTGGAACATGCGATTGACGATAGCCTCCAAGCGAGGGTCGATAGTCTCTGCGGAACTGTCTACGAACAGAGCTTTCCGTTTTTGTGTGTAGAAATCGATAGCTTTAGCAATTGTCGTGTCCACATATTCATTTCTCGCATTCACATCAAATAAATCTCCAGCGCCTAAAGCATACGTGAGGGAATCTTCAAAAGCCCCCAAGTGATAGTATACCTTACTGGCAACTAGAGCCGCCAACTGATGCTGTGAAAATATTTTGTCTTCATGTAAAATTTCAATCTTTTCAATTGATTCTGATATTTCGGGCCAGAATTCATCAACTATGTTGTCTAGTCTTTTCAAAGCGAACTCTTTTACTTCGTGCATAGGCTCGTCGAGCAGGGATATTATCCCCGCGGCCGATGTAATGTTCATCTTAATTTAGTTTGTCTTTTCTGTGTTCAATATTAATGTGTCCTTACTTTCTTCCTCAAAATCTTCTTTATTTCTGAGTACAAATCACAATAAGAGTTCACGTCCACCATGAATTGACAAATTTGTTTTGTCCATAGACTAGAGAAGAAAAGATGTTCCGTGTTATTCATAAATCATAATTTAAATTATAGCTCAATACATAAATAACAAATCATACTAGTGATAATTTAGTACTTCTGAATGCTACTTCTCTGCTTTTAGGCTTCTTTCTTCTGGCTTAAATTCGTATTTTATTTTAATAAAATACGAATTACGAATCCAAATGAAAAATATATTTAAATTGTCTATTATAGAATGACTAAGTACAATGAACACAAGTGTTATACAATCCTACTAAGATATATAATAAATGTAAGATAATATGATTGATCTGTTTAATTTTTCATTTTATTTAGTAAATAATATTTACCGTAATGGCTAATTATATTAAAGATATATTACGTTATAATATTATATTACATTACTATACATAATGTTTCTGAACGTAGCGGACTTGCTATCAGCGTGAGGTGTCATTTTACTGTCAAATGAAACAAGATTGCTAGTTGCTGCAGCTACGTAAATTATAGCACGTAGTGAGAAACAGCTGCTTAGAATTGTATCAGAGTTCAATTTGTAACGTAATTATCAACAATGTTGGATCTATTTAGCATTTTCAGTAAAGGAGGCATTGTGTTGTGGTGTTTTCAAAGCACGAGTGATATATTTTCGCCTACTGTAAACGCGTTAATAAGAAATGTTATTTTACAAGTAAGTCCTTGCCACACTGAAACCTTGTTCATATTTTAATTGTGTTAAGAAGAGATTACGTTGTTGCATTAATAAGTTATTTAACGTGTAGATACTGTTAATTTGAATTTGTTTTAAATAACAGAATAAAAACATACATTTCATTTTCATTATATTATTTTGTAGGAACGTACAGGCAACAGCACGTTTAGCCATAACTCGCTGAGTCTACAATATAAACTTGACAATGAGTTCGAACTTGTGTTTGTTGTGGCGTACCAGCGTATACTGCAGCTCTCGTATGTGGACAAATTTCTAAACGATGTACATTTGGAGTTCAGGGACAAATATAAAAATGAACTCCAAGGTGGCAAACATAATATGGATTTTGATTTTAAAGCTTCCTTTGAGAGTGTCTTGAAACAATGTGAACAATGGGGTAAGTATAGCAAAACAATTTTTTTTTCTCATTGTTGTAATCCCACACACAGCAGGTTAGACAGATGGAACCTGGGAACCTAGTATTAATGCTTTGCTTTGCTACCGGAGAGAGAATACGAATATATTAAATATTTTTTTGTATATAAAAATATTCTTCTTTCCTGAAGTTGAAATTGAACCTGCCATTGCATTTACGCTCACAAGCTACTTCTCCTGCCCTAGTTATGGGGGCAGATGAGCCACAAAACAAAAATTGAGGTATAAAATTATTTTATAAACAAAAGTAATCTTTGAACTGACTAAAGCGGTATGCTTGCATTACTTTCAAAACATTCTGTTGCAGCTAAATCACAGGCTAAAATTCCAAAACAAATGAGAACTTTTGAAGACTCACAGAAATCAAAAAAGACTGTTGCATCCATGATAGAGCGTAAGGGGGAAGAAAAGAGCAAGAAACAAGGTAACTATTGTTAAATAGTTTATTTTTCTGCTATTTATTGTTAAGAATGAAATCTGCCATTTAAAATGTAGTGTACAAAACTAGATTCTTACGCCCTGCCATGATACATGCTGAATAAAGCGGGAAACTCAATCAAATATGTATTTTAATATAAATTTATAATGGGTATGTAAAATATACTTTGTAAAGAAATATGCATTAAAGAAACTTAAAAGTAGTGTACTTTAAAGTGCCTTGCAACATGTATTACCTAATGTCCTTCATTTCATTATGTCATAAAATTATCTAGCTTGATGATTATTTTAAATTTCTAATGACAATATTATCTGTTAAAGTAATTTTCTGTATGTTAGCTATCATAAAACATATTGTTTTTTTTTTGGCAGTAAACATTTTACCTATATAGGAAAGAAAAGTTTCATCAATTATAGCAATTTTGTAGAATAACATTATTCTGGTTCATTATTTGGTTCTATTATGTTATTAAATGCCATCAACAACATTTTTTTGTTATATATCTTCCATCTACAGACATTAATCGTTACAATTATATTATAAGTATAGATTTACAGATGATTGAAGAGTAAATTAAAATAAAATATTTATTTTTAAAATAATATATAAATATTTCTATTAAAACCAATATAGTTATATAGTCTTTTAAAAAGCTAATATTATTTACAGTTAAAATAGTAGATAATAAGAGCATTCCCAATGGCAAGGTGGAGGAGTCTCCAGAGACTGATGACGATGTGATCGCCGCTAACAGGGCCAAGATGGCCCAGAAGCTGGCTGCCAAAACCAAAAAGGACACTAAGTGAGTTAATAATATATATCATTGGATAAGTTATTTTCGTAGGAACAAATTTTTTGATGGCAACTTTGTAGTCATGCTTGACTGATCAGAGATATAATAGTTTCGCATTATCTTTTTGTTAAGGATCATAATAAGTATTTGATAATTATTTATTATTATAATTACATTAATAACTACTATAATTAAATCTATTACAAGATCTCTAGTCTGGTATTTAAGGTACACATCCGACTTAGGGATCATCATATCTATATTATAAATTCGAAAGTAACTCTGTCTGTCTGTCTGTCTGCCTGTCTTTTACGCAATGAGGCCTAAACCGCTAATTTAATTGTGATAAAATACTCATATAGAGAAACATGAGGGTACCGGGATGAACATAGGATACTTTTTTTTCTTATATTTGTAATATTGTCGATATATATTAATATATTAAAATATTTTTTAATTTGACATGCAATTTATCCCGCCATGTTAATAACAACCGTCACTATGCGACCGTTGCTAGGCAACGGCTTGCAAAGTTTGTTGTTTTAAGAAAACGTCACCAAAAATGAGTTTGCTTAACGCGTACATAGCGCGCGCCGTCTCAACTTTATGAGACACAAAAATAATGTTCTACAAATCTTCAAAAAAATTGTTTTAAATAATGTTGTCCGCGTTGATATATACTATAGATATAGATATAGATTTGTATACATTAACAAAAATTAGATGATTTCTATAGTTTGATATTCATCCTCACGAAAATAAATAGTCACTTTTAGGATTTTATATAAAATGGAAATTATAGTTTACAGTATAACATTCTAATAAATAATTAAGGAGATGTCACTGATTCGAAATGGCCTAGCCTACGAGTGGTATAGTATGACCGACGCGAAGGGGGGAACTTTGATGGTTTTGTAAATTTTTAATTATTTTACAATTACTGTTAATTTTTATGTAATTATTTGCTGCTTATAATTAAGTTATCTCAGTTCGGTTATCTATACCGATGTTATACACTTAAAATATCGTAATTTTAATCATTTGGGATTTTATTTAATATTGTTCGCAAAAATCATTAATTATTTAATATAGAAAAATGATTAGTAAGCGCGCACGGCAAACTTTAGGTACTTTTTCTAATATTAAGAATTTCCTTTAATTACTTTTACTTTTTTTGTTCATTTCCTTTACTCAGATATTTTTTCTAATAATAAATCTCCACTTATTATTCTTTTTTAACTTATTTTAATTATTTAGACTTATATTTTCTTACAAATTCTATTGAAAACCGAAAATATTTTCATAAATATATTTAATAAATAATCGTATAGTTCAAGCGGGCGTAGCCGCGTCCGGGCCCACTAGTATTATATAAATTACTTTGAACGACACCATGCTACTTAAAAATTGATTTGAAATTATGGATTTGAATTAAAAAATATGTATTTTTGTATTAAATAATCCATTTAGCAAGGAAGGAATATTAATTCACTTCAATAATTTTGAAGTAATCCGCGGTGCCGTATAAGAGTCATTTCGCGCATAGGGGGTGTGTCATTCACAATGAATAGTTATTTATTCACATTCTATATGATCACGTGGGTGAAGTTTTAAGGAAGCCCATATTTTATAAATATAAATTTAAAAATATCTTAATTGTTATAGGAAATCCCCAAAAAGTCCCAAATCTCCCGAAGCCAAGGTAAAGAAGCCCCGTGTGTGGTCTCTGGGGGGAGACTCCCGCGACCTCCCCTCGCTGGACTTCAGTACCGACAAGGAAGTAGAGGGGCAGCCGCAGAACGAGAGTGATGTTCAGGTATTTGACGATAACTGTAAAAAATGGAAACCAAACGCAGCGTTGAGTTGCGCCCGTGACCCTGATATTTGATTATAACTCCTTCTTAGTGCTTTAGTGGGTAACAACGACATTGATGTATTGATTGATTGACGTGACGTAGCAGGGCATGATTCATGTACAATTCAATAAAATAAGAATTTATCAATTCGATCCAATAGTTAATTAACAAAATAATTTGGAAACAATGGACACTAAGCAATATAAACTTTAATAATTCTACAAATAACGCGACTATATCTAGGACTCTCAATCTCCGTCTTCCACCTGACGTCATCACTACTACCTTCTAACAGTATATAATGTTACTGTTTCTTAAGTAGCTTTTTACTTTTGAGCATACTTTTTACTTAGTTTTCTACACTAATATTATAAAGAGGAAACATTTGTATTTTTGTATTGTTTTCACTCAAAATTTACTAGACCAATTTCAAAAATTCTTTCACCATTACAAGCTGCATCTTCATTGACCAACATAGGCTATATTACTTTTTGAAAAAAAAAAATTAATTCTTAATAAAAATGCAATAATGTAACCCAAGGTGTGAAAAAATAGTGGGCTAAGCCGCGAACCTGTCGCTATATATAAGATAAACTTTCAGTTGGTGGGTCGTATGACGGGTGCCATACAAGATCTGGAAGTGGAGTCGGACGAGAGCAGCGACGAGGAGGAGCAACTCCTGAAGCAGCCCAGCCCCAAGAAAACGGGGGGCATGTTCAGTATTTTCAAAGGTTAGATTTTATGTATATATGTGTTTTGCTTATATTTTTTAAATTTATTATGAAAATAATGCTCTTTCGACGCCTTTTTTTACCGTATCTCGAATATAGCAGGGGAGGCAGAGGAAATGTAGTGTTTTTATATATGACACACCGTTCCCGCACGCACTGCGGCTGCTGCACTGCGTTGGTGGAGCTTAACGCTGCGCTTTTCTTTATTTCTTGTCAACGATAGTTCTTTGATTCGCTGTTTACATCAGTCATTCAGGTTGTTGGATGTGTTACATTTTTAATATAGTCATTGTACAAAAGTTGAAATAATAATTATTGATATCAATAATTGTTATTTCAACCTTTATGTTGTTTGAAAAATTTAAAATGTTACAAATAAAAATATTTAGAATTTATTTTATGTTCAATCCTATCCGCAAAATGGGGCGAATCGGATATTTCTGCGGGTTTTTTGTTAATTATTTGGAGAATTTATGCATAATTTAAGTTTTGTTATGTTTTTTGCGTAGCTGGATTGTTAATAATTAGCTAGCCAATAAAAGTTTCATATAGTGTGGTTTTTACAGTAGTTTTGGAAGTATGGCATAAATAGAAAAGTTTTCTCAAAATATAGTGTTTTATATGTTTTTTGTATACAGGTCTGGTGGGTTCTAAAGCGTTAACATCAGAGGCGATGCGTCCCATACTCGACCATCTCAGAGACCATTTGATAGCTAAAAACGTGGCGGCGGAGATCGCCAACAAACTATGTGACTCCGTGGCTGAGAAGCTGGAGGGCAAGGTGAGGGTTGAAGTTTTTGTTCTTGTTATACGACATGAAATTTAATTTAAATATTAACCTTTTTTTACTTTATTATGATATCTAATTTTCTTATTACATATATTAATTACATTATTGATTTTATACATACAATTAATACCTATTATAAGAAAATATTATTTTTAACTTTATATTGTTTTATAAAATTTTACTTAGATCTAAGGTGTTAAGAGTGTTTTTTTAATTTAGAAGCATAGCTAGAAAACCTAGTGAAAAGACAATTCGTTTTCGACACATCGCTTAATTAGGGTTCCGTACTTTTTAAGGAAAAAAGGAACCCTTGTAAGTTCATTCTGTTGTCCGTCTGTCTATCTGTCAAGACTGTTTGCCTCAGGTATGCTGAATGACATCGAGTTGAAATTCAAACCTATAACCTATAACCTTGAGGGTTATAGGTCATCTACAGCCCCATGATTTCCTGATAAAAAACATATTTCTATATTTACTTAGAAAAAAGATATGGTCGACACTATAAAGGGATTCAAAATTCATAGAGTACTCCGGTTAACCTAGAATTATGAAATTTGGCAGTTAGCATCTACTACAGCTAGCATCTACAGGTAGAACTAGTTCCGGAAAAAAATCTGAAAACTGTACATTTGTGGTTAAATCCTAAAAAATGATTGCTTTAAAAGGTTAGCAAAATTTTGGTATTAATGTACTAGTTCAAGTGAAGTATCAGATGGAAAGGCTTTGGCTAAGCTAAGCCTGAATTTAAGAAAAAGGTCGAGACGAGAGATTTTTGTACGGAACTCTCGGTGCGCGAGCCCGACTCGCGCTTGTCTGGTTTTTTGGGACGTTTTATGTCACGCCGTACGTGAAAATCTAAAATATTTATTTCTCCCAGTGAGAATCGAATCCACAACCTTCGCTTTTACAAACACACGTTGTCTAACATCCAATTCAATATCAATTTATTTAGTGACAATAGTATAAATAATAACATGTTTGTACACAGGTGATGGGCACATTCGATACAGTGTCCCGCACGGTGCGGTCCGCGCTACACGACGCGCTGGTACAGCTGCTGTCTCCGCGGCGCCGCCTCGATATACTGCGGGACTGCCTGCACGCCAGGGACCAGGGCAGGCCCTACATGATAGTGTTCTGCGGAGTCAACGGGGTCGGAAAGTCCACCAACCTGGCCAAAGTGTCCTTCTGGCTGATGGAAAACGGCTTAAGAGTGTTGATAGCAGCCGGAGATACGTTCCGGGCCGGTGCCGTGGAACAGCTGAGAACACATGTCCGTCGTCTGAGTGCTCTACATCCTGGTGCCGTGGAGTTGTTCGAGCGAGGGTACGGAGCTGATGCCGCAGCGGTTGCGGCTGCTGCTAAGAAATACGCCATAACAGCGGGGTACCACGTGGTGCTGGTCGACACTGCTGGCAGGATGCAGGATAATGCCCCGCTGATGAAGGCACTCGCCAAGCTAGTGACCCTAAACGACCCGGACTTAGTACTGTTCGTGGGAGAGGCGCTCGTCGGGAACGAGGCCGTAGACCAGCTGCTGAAGTTCAACAGAGCGCTGGCGGACCACAGCGACAGCTCACAGGGGGAGACGCGGCTCGTGGACAGCATCGTGCTGACTAAGTTCGACACCATCGACGACAAGGTGGGCGCGGCCGTGTCCATGACGTACGTGACGGGGCAGCCCGTGGTGTTCGTGGGCACGGGACAGACCTACGCGGACCTGAAGGCGTTGAACGCCGGCGCAGTGGTGCACGCGCTCATGAAGTGACCTGTCACATGCCTAAATATACTCTTCTATTTTTTTCGTTATCAATAAATTTTACTCTTATCAAAACTCCGATACCCAAATGTTGTATATTTTTTCATCAATCCATTGTTAAACAATATTAAATGTTTTAAATATATATATTTTTTATAAAAAAATTTTTGTCACAAATATGAATTAGAAAATATAATTTGTTTTAAAAATTATACTATCGTAATGGCATTCCGAATGACACAAGTCAGTAATGTTAAGTATTAAAAAAGAACACCGAAATTAAAACCGAAACTATGTATTGCTTCCAAACATACTGTAAGACCATCATAAATTAGAATTTTTATTACTGAAAAACAGTAAAATTTTATAAAAACAGAAAAAATGATGTTTGTATATTATCTTATTTATATAAAAGCATAAACATTTTATTTAACGTTTTATAATCTTTAAAAGACACTAATGTTATTTTTAAAACATTACTTGTTTCATGTAAAACAACTTAAATGTTACACGTTAAATGAAAATCTTTATTTCGCTTCAAAGCTACCTTTATGTCATAACTGTTGTTGTGGTACGTTTTTAAGATATAATTTTAAAGAGTACTTATTTTGACTGTTATATATTCTGTATTCTAACTATAAAAACTTCCATTTCTTTAGAAACTATGATAATTAATTTTATTTTATCTGTGGTTACCTTCTTTATATCTATAATTATATAATATTTAAGTATCTTCAGTTAAAGGTGCTGGGTAAAGTCGATGAGGACCTAAAAATTAGTGAAAATATACAATTAGTGAAAGCATAGGATTAATTTTACAGTGCCTTGTCCCAATATTGAAACTTATTGTGACCTTTAACGACTTCCGGTGGCAGCCATTTTTAAACGTAAACATTTTTTAAAATTTGTATTGTTTATAAATTATGAACGCCGGAGTAAAATAGGGCTTCTTTTCTATTATTTTTAATAATTTTGTAAACTGTTGCCTCCGGAAGTGCATTTATAGGCATATAACGAATCATGTAGCAAATTTTGCAAATGACACTGCCTTAGTAACATGCGTTCTAATGAAATCACGTTTATGAAGAGTTTACTATATGCAATTATAATTACAATTAATTATACGAAATATGATTGATTACTTAACGTGTAAAGTAATCCGGTCACTGCTCACTGATAATTGTTTTATTTTTTTTGTTTAGTTTTCGTTATTATTTTATGAAAATAAAGTTATTTTTTGGAAACCATTATGTTTCTTTATTAAACTTAAACTTCCCTTATTAGTGTTTGTAAAAGTTATTATATTATTGCGGCGTTGAGTTCAGCCACTCAACACGCAATGCCTCCAGAATTCGGTAGAAAGTGGGGAACAGAATGTCTTAACACTATGATCCCTCTGCCTACCCTGTTGTGTACGCCATATATACATGATACTTCTCTTAAACACTTCAAGCACTACGTATATAACAAAAATAACGGATAAATCACTTTATTCTAGAATTTGTACTTGTGCTCGTCACTTAAATATTAAATAGCTTTATTATAAGTATTGATACACTCAGAGCTCATAACGTAAACATGGTTACGGGGACACGCGCTATATCTAATTATAATTGTAACGGGCGTCCATTAAATGTGGAATTGACCTTTTTAATGAACGTTTCCTAATTATGTACCTAGAATAGTTTTTACGTTTTGGGACATTTGACACAAACAACAGGCGGAGGAGAGTCGCGGCGATGGACCAGGCATACGAGTGCGCCAAGTCGGCGCTGCTGCGCTTCAGGCTGGAGAGGTGCTGCTGCCTCGCGCCCATTCGCGTGGGGGTGCTTATTATAGGATATTTCAATTTATTTATATCGGTGAGTGTCTCGTTTCACTTGCAACGTCACGGTCTAGTTACTAAGCTAGCCAGTCTCCAGATGGATCGTGGGTGCGAATCCCAATCCAGGCGTATTGCTGTTAGGAAAGTATTCGTTTGTCACACTGTTTGGACTCGTACCTGGTCTCTTCACTTGCTCTAAATCCATGTCAAGGCCATATCCTACTTATTTCATAAAATGTTACATTTATGAATTTTATAAATGGTAGATTATAATAATGGAAGTACATATAACTCAATGTTTATTTGCCAAAGGTGCTGTCCCTGGTGGGCACCGCGGACGGCGGCATCACGGCCCCACTGATGGAGGTCCAGGAGGCCTTCCTCGAGGACAACGCGTCGAAGCCTGTCGGAATCCTTGCGTACTCGTCAGAGCTTGCATTTAGTATTGTGTTACTGTGCGCCATGTATCGTGTAAGTTCTCTGTTTGCGTTGACGGTGGTCGTACGTTTGACTCCCTACGAGTACCTATAGTAACAAACAACGTCGAGCTTTATAAGTTTAATAGGTTGTTTACTTGTTTTATCGGTTTAAGGTTGGTATATGTATACTGCTGTTGGTTTTTTTCATGTAATTTAAAATTAAATCAATTAAGTAATTCATTACATTTTTTACAACTTTATATTTAACTATAGAGTAATTTTCTTTTATTTCAAAACTTTTCGCTCATTTATTGACATTAAATGTGAATTGGTGGAATCTGCATGTTATCTTACCTAAGTACTTGCTTAAAAGGAGATCTCTGTAACAATTATTTCTGTGTAAAATCTGTTTACCAAATAAAGTAGGTATTTTTATTTATTTATCTGTCTATACCGACAAAACGAAAATAATTGATAAATATATTTTTTGAGGCCGCCATGACTGTAAATGCGACGGTTGCTCGTTTCACACTCGAGGATATGAATTATTAATATTTCAATTTTGTTTGCTCTGGTAAAAAAGCAAAGCGCTGCGTTGAGTTTCGCCACTCAACACGCAGAGCCTCAAAGATTTAGCGGAAAGGAGGGAATACAGCGTAAAACTGAAATATCTGAAAAAATATAAATCCATAACATTAATTAGCATAACATTTGTAGAAGGACACTGTCCTCCTGCGCGTGTACGTGTGGTGGGCGGCGGCGGAGGTGACGGCGGCGGTGCTGGTGTACTCCATGGTGATCGTCGCTATGTCGCTGCTCACCAAGATGGTCATCATTGGGAACATTGGTACTCTATTCACTACTATTCTCTTTTTTATTCATTTTTTTAAGTTCGCTTAAAAAATGTTTTCTAACGGAAAAGAAATTGTTCGTAATTACATTGAGCCAGCCCTCGTGCCCCCATAAGCCAGCCTGCCACGAGGGCACACGTGTATGACGGTACTGAGTTCCGCCATATAGGTAACACTCAATATCTGTAGTAATATTGTGTATGAGGAAATGTAATTTATTATTAATATGATTCCAGTATTTAACATCTACGTGATACTACTAGTTAGAAGTGCCATAGTCGAAATTAAGGAGAACTCTACCAATGAGCAGAATGGTCACGTGACGCTATATTCTCTCTCGAATTGCCCTGAAGAGAACAGAGTTCCAGACATAGAGGCCGAACCCGCTACCTTCGTCGAAGAGACCATAACCGACAAAAAAACAGAAGAAACACAAGTGAAACTAGAAACAGTGTCTGAGAATTCTAAAGAGGATTAAATTAATGTTTTGTACATTTTTATAGTAATAAAATATTTTTTTGTGTTGTAAGTGTGGCGACTGGCGATCAGTCAATATGTTTATGTGTATTTGTTTTAAATTTAAATATAAAGCACTAAAAGAAGGCTTAATTTTTATTTCACATTACTTCCAAAAATATTTAAATTATAAGTAAAAATATATTTATTTAAAAAATATACACATTAGTAGTGTAAATAAAAAAAAACAATTAGAAAAGAATAATCATTTATTCGGATAAACTTAAAATTAATGAAATTACATTTACTACCATAACACTCTATGGCTCAGTCAGGCTCTGGGCTCACGCAGCCGAGACGAAAACAACAAAATAAAGTAACCAAAATAACAATTTATAATATAATTACTAATTAAACGTAGTTAGCGTCATAGTCATACATTCATTAGACACTATTGGTAAAGAACTATCTCTTTGTATTTTAACATAAGTATATAATACATAGCAAATAGCACCAACAATATTCATTGTTATTGTATTGTATTGTATTAAATGGAAACTTTAAATAACGTCACTTCGAGTTATCTCGTACTTTGGTTGATTAAGTAGTGCGGTCGCGGTTTGTCGAACTCGTTATGACAATTTGTACTGTATTCGTATTAATATGTTTTTGCGAGATACAATATGTTTTCTTTAAGTAAACTCTTAATTTTTTTTATAATCAAGATCCAGATTTAAATTCAATTTAAGATTCTAAATTTTATCATTTTCTTATATTGATCGTAAAATCATAATATTATAAAGTTATATTTTTTTAGATAGGTATATGAAGCAAAAACTAAACGAATCTGAATGACTACTGGCACAATCTTAGAATTAATTCTGAGACGACACATTTGATCACCGCTCTAAACATCACATATCGGTATAATCGGTAAATATAACCGTGATAACATCGTTTACAGTGTAGTAAACAATATGTTATAAACAACATTGAATATGAAACTTACTGCAATCATCTCAATAAACATTTATACGTAAATAAGCAACGGAATCCCACTTTGTGCACTATGCACTTTGAAGTACCCCAGAAAATATTTACAAAGTGAAGACTCAAGTGAAAACGTGCTACGACGTCAAATTATTTATTAATGTAAACTTATGAATAATAATTAACAATTTGAGTTCTAAGTTGTATAGGTTAACACTTATATATGTATATATTTGGAGAATGTAGATCTATGTATATACAATATATACATGTATTAACAGCCCTTACAATCTGCGATAGTTTTACTTTCTGCCTCTTCCTCTAGAAGAATGGCCGCCACGTCCTGGAATTACATTTAAATAATATTTCTCATTAACAATGATCATAAAGTGAATCAATTGCGCAGTACATTGTACACGCGATGGTTGGAGGCCAACGCCTGAGCAAACATAGGGCAGGGTAATATAGTGTAAAGTTACCTCCAAGTCGAGGGAACTCCTCCTCAGTGAGCTCCGGAGCCACGCGGATACGCTGCGAATCTGAAATACATAATTATATTATAGTACCGACCTAAGCGCGACTTCACCCGCTTAAATTTACATTATATTTGTTACATTATAGCAAAATTATACAAAATGAATACTCTACAACATAAATACTCTAAGTCTATGTGTTATTCTGAAGTATAAGTTGGATTACCGTAAAGAATTAATCTAAATTCATTCAGCAGTTTTTGCGTGAAAACGCCCATGCTTTTGCAAAGCTTGTGAAAGCTTTTACATTTAAAGTATTAATAGGATACTAAAACTTTCAAAATTATTTAGCTAGCTGCTTAGAAGAATAAGCAGAAGAAATCTGGTGTTAAGAAACTCTAGTCCTAATAAGGCACTTCCGTTCCCCACTTTCCGCCGAATTCTGGAGACATTGTGTCCGTGACATGAATGACGGAAATAAACTCCGCCTGTTAAAAATTACAACTTTAGAAATAATATAATTATATAAACAATTGATTGTTACATGAAATAACAACAATGTGAATAACTTACAATCAGTAACGGGCATGCGCTGCGGCGTGTACGTGCGCTCGCCACGAGACACTGCAAGAACAGAAAACAAATATTATATAGACATTTCATTCATGAAAAAATTATAGAATTGTTTTGTATGTCCGTACATGTGTCCGTTTGTACGTATATTCACAAGCTCGAACTTACAGCATTCCACTAGAGACGGCACGACGACACGCTTGTTTTTACCGGTAATAGCATGCCATTCTGTTAGCACATACTTACTCAGTCGGGTTAGTCAACAGCCGACAGACTCTTGGAAGAGCGCTTTTATCAACCCGATCTCGAAGAAAGGCGATAGTTTTGTTTCATCTAACTACAGGCCTATTACTGTCATAGGAGAGCATCATAATAGCCAGCTGTTGGTTATCTGGAGGATCACCGAATGATCAATGACAGTTAATATGGCTTCCGCCATGATCGCTCAATTGGTCGTCTTCTGGTTTACCTAACCCACCGCGACCAAGGGCGGCTACGACGACGGCCTGGCAGTTAGTATAAACATGGTGACGGCCTTTGATCGAGTGTGGCAGTGTGCTGGCATGGGGCGTTCCTTGCAAAATTTCCCTCACGACATTGGAAAAAACCCTTAGTTTGCGACTACAGCCAGTTGAAATAAATAAATACACCAAAATCTTAAATATTATGAAATGAGGGACTTGTATTGTCTGGAATTAAACAAATAAGCAATCTGATGAGGGTAGGTGATAATAGTAACTGTGAGGGCGACAGTTGTGCTCATCCTGTTGTACGGTACTCACATTCCATAGCATTGAGACTGCTTGTGGTGGAGTCCAGAGTGGAGTCGTGGACGATGGACGAGTTGCAAGACGACGACGCCGCCTGGAACCGGTGACAGTATATTGAAATATATTTAACCTAAATTTAATTTAAAATTGATATATATATAATAAGATTTAATTTTACCCTCTTAGATTTAATTAATTTTAAATGTATATTACCATAAATCCAGCAACAGAGGGCCCCATTCTATCTTTTTTCTGTTCTTGATAAATTTCTATGCCCTGAAATATAAAATATAAAAAAAATACTGGCTTCAACTCCATAGAAAAATAAAGAGCCACACTAAAACAAGTTAAATAGTTTAGATTATTTGTTCAAATATACTTTTGTTGTAGGAACATATCGCAACCATCGGCTTAGAAGAGCAGGCAAGAAACAGTTGCTCTTTAGAGTAGAAGATTTCAAATAAGAGGATTAACTGCAGTCATTGTAGTTTTGGCGAATTTGGTTTGGTGGTAATATTTAGAATTAGTTCATCTAAGGGAGCATTAATAACTGCTTGATAATTAAATATTCATGTATAATTAATATCATTTATTCTAAAAAGTCCACTGGTGCTGGTGACACTCAGTATTTAAATGGGTTCATCTATAAAAACAAAAACATTACATCGCTAGTTTAAATTGTTTTACATTGTATCGCTAGCAGAAAAACCAAACAGATTGGATCTCTAAATGCTATAGTCATTGTTTTGGAACAGTGATTATAATGTACTGTGCACACTGATTATCTGTCAAATAGTTTAGGGGTCAGAGGGCTTTGATAGTTTCCAAAAGGCAAAGGTTTGTTTGTTTAGTTTTTATTAACAATGTTAGCGAGTAGTGTGTCGGTACCTGCACGTCATAGTCGTGGGGCAGGTGCCGGGCCGGCACGGGCGTGGTGCCGGCCGCCGCGCAGCACGAGTCTAGCAGCGTGTAGGCGGCGCGCTTGACGCGCGCGAGGGTGCATTCCGTCGAGAGATCCGCTTGCACGTGGTGCTGGGATATGCATTGTTACATTTATAATCTTTACCTGATTTCTTGATACGTATTACAAAACGGTATTTTATAGAAAAATTAATAATACCTTAAAAAAGCTGCTACAATTATTATTAAGGTTCAAAATTTCACATAGGTTTATATTAAAAACCCAAAAAACTTCTAATTAAGTTAAATTAAGATAAATATTACAGACGCGCGCAAGGATATGCAAATATAATAAAATCCTATACATTTCTATTAAAAACAAAAATAATAAAACAATCTCTATCAGAGAACAATTCTCATTCTCTAGTATGGCTTACTAGTTACTATTAATACTTATAATGGCTTTAGAATTATAGAGACCTTTTAAAAACATCAAGTTTTGGGAAACGTCAAATAAAGAAGTGTACAATTATATTTTTGTACAAAAATTAGGCTTACAAAATCAGTTTAGATGATACACTAGTAAATGCTTCTTAAATTAATTGTTCATTTATTTATCTATATATCTTTTTACTTTTTTAAAATCAAGGTTCTTTTTGTATTAGGTCACTATAATTCTAAAGGTGCGAATTATGTAGAAAACAAACTACTAAGCCATCCATGGATTAATCATATAGATGTGGGTGCCCCCTGTACAACTCACCGGCTGTACTGTACATACATACCTCACAAGCAATGCCAGGGCTGTATTTAAAAGGATCTTTCTTCAACAATATGCCAGCGAGGCTCTCCTTGGGGAAGCCCTCGTCGGGTCTCGTCTTCAGAGCATTCATCAGAGTAAAGAATAGCAAATCCAGTTTGTATATGCGGAATAGTGTCTCATCTTCACCTAAATTATTTATTATAGGGCTATAAAATGTTAATAGAAACTATGTGTTCATGAGATAAAGTCTGGTGACACATGGATGAACAGTGGAGTCTTAGTAACAGGGTCTCATTTTACTTTTTGGCAATTTATATACAAGTATTTAACTTTATTAATCTTATTTTAATATTTTAATTTTATATATTTTAACAACTATTGTTAGCACCTTATCTACCTAGAACATGCAAAATAATTTAAAAGAAAAACAAAAAATATAGTTAAAAATTTAAAGGTAAGAAGAAATTGAATCCACAACCTTTGTGTCAACATCTAAACTCTTCTTTATTGCATCCTAAAAAATTTTAAAATGTTAATCAAAATTACATAATATGCAAAAAAAATATAAGAGCTACCTACCAGCTCTCAAACACATTCGTTGTATAAAATTCTGTACTTGCTGTACTTTTTCTGGCAAAGCAAATATGGGGGGTAGCACTTTTGCTTTTTGGTTGGTTTTCAAATAATCTATAATATTGGCCAGTATCTGCATGTAGTTGCTGCAGGGTTGGCTCTCATCTGGCAGGTCGAGACCAAACTCCTTTGCACCAAGTTTAATGTCATATGAATACCCTATTGGAGGTTGACCTGTAATTTCAATATTAAAAATAAAATTGATATCTGACTGTGACCTCAGAAAAGGAAATATGATGTCTATCAGAGCAGGCAATTGAAATTAATTTATTCACTGGTGTGGGGCATGAGCCCACAATTCCAATGAAACACTGTTACACAATGGTTATAAATTTAATTTTCTTAAATAAATAAGCCTTACCAGGATTAATCAATTCATGATATGTATCCTTTATACCATCTTTAATATTAAATCTCAATACTGTGCTCTCTCCTATTATGTAATTTTGATCTACTTTACAGTAACTGTTGACATCCATTATGTAGACATCCATCGTTAAAAGACCTTTAAAATAAAGTTAAAAACAAATTTCAAATTTTTTAACCAACTTCAATAAAGGAGATAATCAGATAGGGAAATATTTAAGTGTGATGATCTATTTAGGCTTTATAAAGTGTTTGAATATTTGTCAACAAATATATCATAAACACAAAGTTATACTGGTACTATGTTTTATATTTAAGGATCAAGACAATGGAAAAAAATCATTCCTTTGAGTGAGAATGAAACCCACAAACAAAGTGTTTACAGTCAAAGACTGTGCTAAAATATCCCAAATGTTTCATTTCTTTGTCAATACTATTTTATATTGTGAAAAATAAAGTACACAATAATACTTCAAAAGTTCATTATAATTAAGAAATAATGGTTATAACTGTAACAAAACTCACTGTTAGTAACCACTCTAGAATTCACCATGTTCTTAATATCTGCTCTTTCAAGTTCTTTGTATTCTTGAAGTTCTTTCTCAGCATTTTCTATGACACTAATAGGTATGCCATTTGAAGTAAACTTTTTCTCATTATTTCTAAGTTTTTGTTTATGTTTGAGGGCCATGTTATCATATTTTGCCTTTTCTATACCTGACATAGTCTAATTGAAAAAAATGCGATAACTTTACTTTCAGTGTCTACTTATTATTAAGTTATAATATACACCTCTATGATCATTTTAAAATTAACAAACCTCACACAATATGTAATCATTCAAGTAATTAAGAGGAAACTTATACCTACTTTAAAATAAATATTTGACCAGAAACAAAATTACCCGCCACACTGGATCTGCTGCGTTAATAGCTTTATTAATATGATCATATATTATGCCTTTTTGTTTTTGATCTTCTCTGAAATCGACCACAAATAACATGAAGGCATTTTTGACTCCTTTTTTAGACATCTTGATATATATATATATGAAGTTAATTTCTGCAAAGTGCAAGTATGCAAGTAGACAAAACGAAAAATATAAATTAAAAACGACTCATCTCAAGGAACATCTCATCTGTCTCATATTATGGCAAGACCGAAATAGTTGTTAGTTGTTATTATATAAAATTTTATGTTAAATTAAATATAATATTTTTTTCTATTCTAAGCCTTTGTATATCGTAAAAAAATAGATATGAGTATTAAACGAATTTTAATTTAAATACTAATAACTTAATATAATTTTATAATTTAAATTACATAAGGAATGAAGTGTGAACAATTTACTGTTGTCTTTTTTTATTTAATATCCCGACAAAAAATATAATTAAAATATATTAAAAATTACAAATTAGATATTGACTGATTAATTAAATAATTTGATAATATTAATATTTTCTTATTATATTAAATTTATAAACTAGTTAGTGTTGCTATAATTTAATAGGCACCACGCACCACTTATGTAGTTAGTTGCTAATGGCAACATTTATATTAGTATAGTTGACGTGACGGAGAAGAGATGTCGAATATCGTGAATAAATTGACAGATCTCGATTCAAGGTGGTGACGGTCGTTCTTATACTGTATACTATACACTACAGTTGACTCTACTCTACAGTCGACACTACAAATCGATGTATATTGACTTAACGCAGTGCTATATTACTATTAATTTGTGAACTTATTACAAAACGTGTGTAACATTCTTAATAAGTTTTAATTTATACCTCATGTTGTTAAACATTGAGGAAAACCTTGAGTGACAAGTTTTTTATTCACTTGTAATTCATATATCAGACTGCTTAAAACATTGATCTTAAAGCACAGTAAGTAAGCTACGAAGCTAAACATTTATTAATTCTGTTCTTTATATTTATTGTTAGACTAGATATACTACTTTAAACTGAATTTGTAATGTGTGTCGCTAAAATATTCTTAATGTAAACATTTAAAATTATGTTTTATCATAATCAATTTAATATTTTTATATTAAATTTAACACTAATATATATTTTTTAATCGTAAGTTTCTATCTATCTATTCTATCGTATCTATTATTTAAATATATCTATGAATTTATAAAAAATATTTCCAATATGTATCTACCAATTACATAGTAATTAACATATTTTTTATATTTCATTTTCTTGAAAAAATAGAAATGTTTGATTGATATATTGTATGTTATACAGTACATAAAGAATGTGCAATGCTCTTATTATTTCAAAGACATTGTTCATAAAATTTGTTTGTTATTGCCATAAAGTTTACTAATATGCCTGTGCTAAATTCCTTTATAAAATAATAGCTTATGAGTAAACTATGTTAGATAACTTTTAATGTAATAGTAATGAAAATATGATCAACAAGAAAATATTCAGTAAAAAGGTTTTAATTCTCAATTTAAATATTAATGTTATAAGTATAATTTTAAAAGACAATATAAAGTGATTTTATAGGCTATACTATTAATTTAATTTCTAACATAACATTATTAAAAATATATATATTTGTTCTACAATTTTCACATTATGATAAATAATTTAGAATAGCCATGTTAGAAACTATTTCCCAGTAAAGTTCTAACATTAATTGAAAAAAATAATAATAAAAATAGTTCAAATAGTAGGTATATGTAGTTGGTCACTAACAGAGTCGAAGCAGTTACTGTTTCAAATTATCAATTAATTAGACAAATACTGCACAATGGCAACAGCTAATGTGTTATAGGTATAAATTTTTTCATGTAAGGATATTAAAATATTATAACAATTTTTACCATATAATTCTTGTAGCATTGATTGTGGGAAAATGACTTTTGTTTTTAATTATAGATATAATTATGTACATACATCCATTTAGAAGGTAGAGGGTGTTACACTTGGATGGTTCACATGATGATTGACCTTTTGACATTTGACATAAGATATGTCATGTTGTATAATATATGTTAACTATGATTATGTATTTAACTGGACCACTCTTAAAAACATGCATTTTTCTGTTGTGTAATATTATTTTGCTTTTTTTACCATACAACCTCTTTCGTGAGTTTTCCATTCAATGTGACACTGGCGAAGTGATTTTGTGCTCAACTGGCACGCTCGGAACGCCATATTAGAAAGAACAGAACAGATTATGTATTTATAGGAAATTTGTACACATATATCAATATGAAAAATCCAAAATAATTATACTATGATAACCTTATTACAAAATATAAAATTTGTCATTGATGTGCATAACCCGAAAATCCCCATTCCAGTGCCAGTTCAGCACTAATCACTTCACCAATGTCACATTGAATGGAAAACACACAAAGGAGAATGTACGGTAAAAAAGACAATATTACGCATTAGGAGAATACATGTTAAAAAGAGATCCAGCTAAGATACTGCCTTCACATATAAGTAAATATATATAAATATATATATGTCAAACTTTGTCAAAGTCTGTTTCTCAAACCTTTAGTTATTTTTTCATTTCTTTTTAATTTATTTATGCACACATTTTACTAAAAGGTACTTAACTACGAGGTTAATAAAGCTAGATTTATCTATTATTCAATTATTTATTATAATTCAGAGGATTCTGAGGAACTATCAACTACATTAATGATGAAACGGTCCACCATATTATCTATTATATTATTAATTTTTGCATCTTTTGCGCTTCCTTTATCCCATGGTCAATGCACCTTTGCCAAGCCTCTACTGCTAAAGTTTTTATTAAAAAAAATAACAAAAGTAACAACAGCATCACGAAAATTCAATAAAATTAATTGAAAATGGCGAATACAATCTGACGGATGACAAAATATTTTAATATAAAATGTTCACTCGTCATAATTACAGTATGTTATTTATTTTTATATTAAAATATGACTCAAGTTTGAGAAGAAGTTGGCTTTTTTGTTGGAAACACACCTGTGTTTACATGTCAAGTATTTAAAAATATTAAATTTCAATAAAAAAAACAATCTTTATTTTTCATTTATTGTATTCGTTTCTTTTTACGTACTTCTTTTCGTATTCGTTTCTTTTAACATAATTAAATGTTTTTAAGAAATATATATTCAATTTTATAAAATTTTAAAATATAATTATAAAAATACCTTCATCAATATCCAGAAATTTAAATAGTAATTTTAATAATCAATATTGATCTTAATTACATGACATAATTAAGATCAATATTGATTTTACACAGCAATTCAACCGACGTGACGTGATTGATTCGTGACACGTGACGTGATCGTGACGTGACATACGTTTTGCACTTATTTTACCTTTCTTTAACTGTATTTTAGAATTTATTAACGAAAATAATTGGATATTGTAAAGTTAAAAAAATTTGTGAATTTTGTACTACATATTTTTTTTCGAGCTTTACCGGTATTCTATTTCTATAATAAGATAATATTATTTACTTTGCTATCTTTCATTCACTTAGTATATTACTTCCATAAATACATAGATGAACATTTTTTTAAAATTAATATTATAACTCCATCAAACCTGTCATGTAAAAGAACCTTTTTTTGACATGTTTATCTTTTATATCATGCCTTCGTGAATCGAGTATAAATGCGAAAATAACAATTTCAAAGGTTCCTGACCGATAATTGTAGGTTCAATTTTCAATCTAGGAAATTAATTTCCTCGCTCTGGTAAAAAGAAAAGAAACACTTAAAAATATTACATACGACATTTTGAAATATAGCCTAATATAAAAAAATATTTTACTAATAAAAGATTTTACGATCAAATAAATAATTTCTGTATAGCAACACAACGCGTGTAATATTTAAAATATAAGTGTTTCCCTATTCTATAAAGACTCTTGAATCTCGAGTACGACTCCATGTTAGTCACAAACTATTGTAATAGCAGTTATTAGACTGTCAATATTCATCTAACGATTACATTTGATGTTATCCCTGTAATATTTGATGTCTTCTTGTATCAATAAAACACAGCTTTAATAATTAATCTCTGGATATGCAACGTAGACAGAACGCCGAGCACGCCAGCACGTGTTCACGATCGGTGCGTGAGTGAGACGCATTCGGGGTTCGCATACACTACATCCCTTCTTTATTTTATTATTTTTTTTTTTAATTTACAATAAATTATTTATTAATCTTACATTTACTTACTTATTTTAAATACAAAATAACATGAAAACAATAATTAATCAATACAATTCTGACATAAATAAATTAATTTAAATCGTTATTATGTTCTAAATGGTTTAAACTATCATTGTTAACATTTTCATCAACCACAGTCCACGAATCATTAACTTTTTTCAAATGAACTATATTTCGACGATATTCTCTCCCAGTATCATCGTTCCGAATATTAACATCGCCACCAGCCACACCAGTGACTGTATGTGTAGTGGGATTAAAAGTAGTGGTCAACTTATTATCTCTGATTACATTTTTTACTAATACCTTTTCACCTAATTGTAAGTTATTGTCTGTTGCTCTTCTTTTTAAGTCTCCATACACTTTCCCTTTTTCTTTTAATTGAAGATCTCTGTCTCTTACATCCTCATCAACTATTTTAAATTCCATATCTGGAGCAGACGGGATCTTGTCTCTAAACTGCCTCCTATAAAATAACTCTGAAGGGGATTTTCCTGTAACAGAGTGAGGTGTACTATTATACATCATTAAATAACTAAAAAGGTCTTCTTTCCAGTCCCGACTTTCTGCTTGACAAATTTTTAAACGTTTTAAAACATCTCGGTTTTGCCTCTCAACTTCCCCGTTCATTTGAGGCCAATAGGGTACTGTATTATTTACAAGGATGCCACATTCTTTACAATATTTCTGGAAAACCTCACTGGTAAACTGATTTCCATTATCACATGTTAAAGTCGCCGGGTAACCTAATCTGGAGAAAATTTCTTTCAGGGCCTTTATCGTGTCCAAGGAAGTAATACTACGCATAATTTTTATTTCTTTATATCGACTATAGTAATCGACAAGTATTAAAAGGTAATCACGACTAGGGAGAGGTCCTAAAAAGTCCATCGCTACATCAACCCAAGGTTCAGCAGGAAGTGTTCGTCTCTTCATTGGATGCGGTGGAGTAGGATTAGATACTAGAGTACAACCTCGACAGCATTTTACTAATAGTTCAGTATCTTTATCGATCCTTGGCCACCAAACCTTTGTTCTAAGACGAGCCTTCATTGCTACTATACCTGGGTGTCCTTCATGAGCTGCTTCTAGTACACGTTGACGCAAATTATGAGGAATAACTATTCTCGTACCTCGGAGAAGGATATCACCATTAAAGCATAGTTCATTTTGAATTAATTTATAATTATTAATGGAATCGTGCCAATCATTGTAGTAGACACCTTTCTTCACTTTCAAAATTTCTCCATCTTCAACAGAGCCTCCTTTAATTTCATGTAATGGTACTGCAATAGGTCTGCTATAGTTTACAACGTAGTTTATATAATTTTCAGAATCGAATGGTTCTGATGGGGAAGTTTTGCCGAGTCTCGAAATGGTGTCAGCTATGTTTGATTTGCCCGGACGATAAATTATTTTATACCTATAAGCCTGTAATCTAAGAACCCATCTCTCTATCCTAGCGCATGGTTTAGACGTTCTTCCAAAAATGGTTTCCAATGGTTTGTGATCACTTACTAGTTCAAAATCTTTGCCAAACAGGTATATTTTAAAATGTTCAACAGCCCAAACGAGTGCTAACGCTTCTTTTTCTGTTTGGCAATATCTTTTCTCACAATCTGTTAGAGCTTTATGACCAAAAGCGATCACACGGGGACCATCTTCGCCAATCTGAACTAATACTGCACCTAAACCCACAGGAGAGGCATCAGCAATAACTTGGGTCCTATCAGAAGGATTATAATAACCTAATGATTGAATATTAGATAAGCTTCTCTTTAGAAGTTCGAATGAATTATTTTGCCTAGCTGTCCAATGTTTTTGTATATTTGCTGACTTTCCTAAGCCTAACCGTAATATTTCGCGCAAAGGTTCAGTAAGTGTAGCTAAGTCTGGGATCCATTTACTAACGAAATTAACCAATCCCAAAAAGCTTTGAATTTCTTCTATGGTATTGGGGGTTCTACTATTTTTTATTGCGGTTAAATATTTATCTAGTGGTCTGACTCCATTACCTGAAAGTTCATGACCAAGAAATTCAATGCTTTTGGTTTTATATATGCATTTTTTTTCATTTAATAGTACGTCATTTTCTTTCAAAACCTGTAATAACTTTTTTAACCTTTCGTCATGTTCTGTTTCTGTGGACCCGTGAACTATAATATCATCGATAAAATTAAATGTTCCTTCACAACCTAATAACATCTTTTCCAAAATTTTTTGGAACATTTCCGGAGCACAAGAAATTCCAAACATTAGTCTTTTGTACCTAAATAGACCTTTGCTAGTGCTAAAAGTAGTAATATATCGACAATCTTTATGAATTTCTAATTGATGAAAGGCATGTTTTATATCAAGGGAGCTAAAGTATTTAGCTTTGCGGAAATGAGGAAGTAGTTCATTCATTGTTGGAAGGGGGTGATTTTCTCTTATAATAGCTTCATTGGCTCTCCTCATATCCACACAAATACGTACCTCTTCTTGACCTTCTTTAAGTACGGGAACAATTGGAGAAACCCACGGTGATGGTTCATTTACTTCTTCAATAATATCAGCATTTTTTAGTTCCTTTAATTTTTTAGCAACCTTCTCTTCTAAAGGAATAGGAATTCTTCTATGGGGTTGGACCACTGGCTTAACGGATTGATCTATTGGAATCTGAACAGTCACTCCTCTAAATTTAGGGAACGGTTTCTCTAAATATGGCTTACTTATAGCATTAATTTGTCCAATTTTAAGCACATTTAATGAAATCGCAGATTCTTTGCCTAATAAATCACGTGTCCCATTTTTTATTACATAAAACATTGATTTTATACCATTATTACCAAAAACAGAAATTTTTGCGTCAAAAGAACCCATAATGTCTAAAGGTTTTTTACTGCCGTAAGAGATAAGTGTCTTGTTAGGATTGCGTATTTGGTTAGAGACTAGTACACTATTGTTTTTTAAATATTGCCATGTTTTGTCAGTGATCACATTACATTTGCTTCCCGAATCTATCAACATATCAACAATTACTCCTCCAATGTTACACTTTATAGTTTCATCATCGTCCAGATGAAAGATATAATCAATTTCAGTCTTATCAGTGCAATTTTGCGTTTCTGTTTTAGGTTTTTTATGTACAGTCTCAGTCCTGTAGTTAGAAAATTGTCTTTTTTGCCTGGTTCTACAATGCTCCCTAAAATGTCCAATAAAGCCACATTTCATGCATCGTTTGTCCCTTGCAGGGCATTTCAAGTCATTGGATGAATGTGTGGAGCTACCGCATCTACCACAGCTTGTGTTAAACGGTTTATGTCGGATAGGTCTGCCCATTTTTTTCTTGCTATCGATTTTGTTAATATCTGTTTTGGTAAAATTGTTCATGTTATGTGTATTCTCATTTTTAAATTGTTCTAATTGTCTGGCTACAACTTCTAATGCATTTGCTTTACTAATAATTTCATCAAGAGTAATTGAATCACCTATTTCTAAGATTTTTTTCCTCAGCTCAACTAACCGGCACTTTTCAGTTATTTGGTCGATAATATGATCTTCTTTTTTATGAAATTGACACTTTTCAGCCTGATTTCTCAATCTTAATAGAAATCGTTCGAATTGTTCTCCTTCTTCCTGTTTCATAAGTCGGAATAGGTATCTTTCATATATTCGACTCTGTTTTGGAGCAAAATAACTATCTAATTTATCTAAAGCTATTGTATATACATCAACACCATCTGCTTCTTCAGAATGAGCACCAGGTAAATTATAATAAACTTCTTGGAGTGATAATCCCCCTAAGTGAAGAAGTGTCGCTCGTTTTTTTAAGGGTGTCTCAATATTAGCAGCCAGTAAATAAATTTCAAATGCCCTCTTCCATTTTACCCAGCGAGTTCCGACAGATGTCGGATCGCCTTCGCAATCAAAATGGTCTAAGTTTGTGAGTGTGAGCGATGCGTGAGACATTGGGGCGACCTGCAAACAAATGTATCTCTTATACTTGCGTGGCTTTTACTTAAAATCAGTAACAGTATTTATCTGCATAGCCCTATTTTATTATTACAATTGCACATGGCCTTTTCTATTTTGTAATTATACTCTTTAAATAAATTACACATTTGCATAATATGTATAATTTGTACATTTTATATTGTAATGTGCATGGCCCTTTTATTTGTCATTAACTTATTGCGTGGTTCTAGACCTTTACTGTAATTACGATCTTCTATATATTATTATTATGTTAGTATGCAATCAAGTACATTTTAATAAAACAAAAATAGAAAATAATATGAAATAGCAAAGTAATAAAGTAGTAAGTAGGTAGAATTGAATGTTTCATAGTAAAATATCAAAATAATTCCAATGAAATTTAAATATTATTTTATTGTTTTGATTTTATGGTTCAATTATGTATAAAATTAGTATTAATATAAGAATAATAATATCAATAATAATCTCAATCAATTAAGTTAACCAATGTGTTCGGAAGTACTGTTAGATTGCATACATGCACAATGTTCAGTAATCATAATCATCATCAGGTAATAATGTCATAATGTCGTAATTACTATTACTTTTATATTTGCGTGGCCCTTATCTATTCAGATCTAATGCGTGGCCCTTTACAGTGACAGATGAATGAACGGTTATTTACGTATCATCTCACTTGATACAGGTATAAGATTCAAATAAAAACTGTTTCTTAAACACATGTACACAGTAGTTTAAGATATAAAAGTAAACATCGTTTTGTCGGTTAGGTTATAATAATGTTTCTTTTCTTTTTTTTTTTTTTTGTACTCACTTTTTTCCTCGTCGCCACTTGTAATATTTGATGTCTTCTTGTATCAATAAAACACAGCTTTAATAATTAATCTCTGGATATGCAACGTAGACAGAACGCCGAGCACGCCAGCACGTGTTCACGATCGGTGCGTGAGTGAGACGCATTCGGGGTTCGCATACACTACAATCCCTATCCGTATGTACTTGTGCTACGCACTTGCATGCACTTGCACGCACGTTATCTCACTTCTACAACTACGACAACAAATCTGCATAATTTCCTATTGTTGTTTGGTTTCAGGGTTGTAGAGTGAAGTGTTGTTATCGTTTATGTATTACAATCGCCACGTTGTTATTGCATATATTCGATTTAAAATAAAGTTAATGATTCATTTTAATAATGTCTTTAATTTTCTTACGTTTGTATCAATTGTCAAATTTTATTTATTCATATAAACTGGGATTTGGATAGAAATTAACGTTTCACAGAGAAATAACATGGTCGTACACAGTTTAACTACTCAAACTATTCGGAGTTATTCTAACACTTATAACTTACTTGCATATTGACTTTGGACTATTTATATTTGTTATTCGCAGTCTTAAGTTACTTCAGCAGACACCTTACTCTATGTTCATCGGGGGCTAGAAATGTATCGTTAAACCTACTTATGTGAACTGCAGGAGCTCCTTCACCCGTGGTGCCCATCAAGTTGGGTAAAGTTAATAAATCAATAGACGGCGCGACGTTGTAACAGGACAGTCTGAGTGTCTACTCCTTGCAAGTTTAGTACGCGGTAAGGGGAGTCTCTGTACTCTACGCGCCGTGTTGAGTGACGGAACACAACCCGCGTTGCGGCACACTTATTACCTACTTGTTTTTATTTATATACTTATGCTCTAAATAATTTCTTATTAAATGAATTCCTCGATCGTAACTTCATCTCATCACAAATTAAATGAGATTTTCATTCAAAACGGGAAACACAATGAAATGGTATAGTCAAAATGAAGTAGCCGTAAAGTAGCCCAGTCCTGAACTCCTGACAGCTGACCATCTTTACGAGGGCCCCGGCGGTAACTATAAGCTGGTTATATTATATGGTAACTATTAGATGATATTCACATAGGGAAATATACATTCATGTATTTATGTTTATTTTATTATAAATAATATAGAGTCAAGCGCCTTTCAGAATATTTAAAAAGCGTAGATCCGGCCACACCGCCGCCGTACCGCAGCCGGCTGTACTCAACATTATAAGTCTTTAGTCATCTAATATTTATAACGAATTTCAGATATTGTTAAAACTACTAGTTTGTCTACTGTCTAATTTTTGTATCTCTTGTAGTCTTACTGTAAAATAAATAAATATTTGACTTCCCCGAGTGGGGATCGAACCCACAACCCTCTTTGCACGACGTCTTAGCGTAGCCTAGCTGATATTTTGCAAAATATACATTGTATCTACAATGTATAGTATAAGTATAGAATCTATTTATACGTATTAGAATATCACGATATTTATATAGCAGCTTTTTATAGTGTATAGTTGTTGTAAGACTACATAAATATAATTATCATCTTTCTCACGTAAACAAAACAAAACTATATATAATAGAAAATCTTGTACATATAAATATGTTATTTTATACACAAATTTTATGGGGGACAATTTGGTCCTTTTTTAAGCTTCACGCTGTATCCCGCACGACGCAGTGAAGACAGAGGGAACCTGGAAACGAATTAAAAACGAAAACGAATTCATAAGATGTTGCGTTTACAATCGCAGCCTGGTTCCCCTGCGCCATAACGGGCCTCATGTTATATAGTTCGTTCCAGGGATTCGAACTCGCTAGCAATGTCCTAGTGGGGGCAGAAGGATGCACCGTCCACGATGAAGCTCTACGCCAGCGGGTCGTCGGGGGTCAATGGTCTGTTTATGATGTACCTGTCGAAATGGAAGCGGGTGACCGTCGTCCTGCTGCTGGTGTGGATCATTGTCACCTACCTGGTGATATCGCCGCTCAGGTCAGTACATCTGACATGTATTGTGCGATAACAATTAATCTTCTAATGATAAGCGACAATTTTAGGAACCTATCTATTACGAGACCGTCGCAGTGCAGTGACACGGCTTTAGACTGTAAACGGCGTTGAGTTCCACCACTTAAGATGCAATGCAATATGCTACTCTATACAGGTATAGCGTGAAGCGCGCAAGGGCACAAAGTGCGACTGTAAACGCCACTCGTTGTGGGTTCGATCCACACTCGAGGAAATGAAATATTTATTATATTTATATTTTCATTTCTTCGCTCTGTTGTCGAGGCAAAACGTGGCGTTGAGCTCCGTCACTCAACACATAATGCATCCAGAATTCGGTGGAAAGTGTCTTAACGTTAGGTTCCCTATGCCTACCCTGCTGAGTGAGGGATACAGCGCGAAGCTGATTTGAATTAATAATTTTTATTATTTTGAGTTTGCCTCAACACCAGAGCGAAGAAGAGCGAAGAAGTGAAAATATTAAATACATATTTAATTTCCTCGAGTTTGAATCGAACCCACAATCTTGTAGGCTATTGACATTAGGTATTATTTTAGGTTTTTTTTTTAATACCGAATACTTTAAATGTGTCTCATTATCAAAGTAAATTGACCGCTTCCTTCCGCAGAGGTTCACACGAGTATTCAACTCCTACTCTCTCCCTCCCCTGGCGCAAGAGATAGATTTTTTCAAAGTAGATTTTTATGTCATGTACACATTAGTTACGTATTTATTCCTACCCGGGGCGCAGTGTACGTCTACAAACGCGACAGGCTGTGGGTTCGAATCTCACTCAAGGAACATGAAATGTTATTTTTTCATTGCTTTGCTCTGGTCACGAGATGAAGCGCGGCGTTAAGTTCTGCTACTTGACACACAATGCTTTATGAATTTGACAGAAGTGTGTAAATAGGAAACGGAGTGTTTTAACACTAAGTTTCCAGTTTATATAAACATTAGCGCAGTGGTGCAAGGTGCGGCCTGCCCGGCCCCTTAGTCGACCATCAATCTTGAGTTATTTTAAGCTGAAAATTTAAATACCAAGTAATACTCGTATATTACAATAGGTGTTTGATTAAGGTCAACAACGGCATCTGCCACATGAGGGTGCATAAGGGGGTACTGCGTGTATCTAATAACATTACTGTTGCATATCAAGTTCCTTCATACAGAGACATGAAAATACACGTAGAATATGTAAATAGTACTTGCAAATGACTGAATAAATGAATATAATAAGTTTTTCAGTTAGGTATGCAAATTTCCTCGCTTTGGTTATTAGGAAGCGTTTAAAATTTAATTCGCAATATTGGATATAACGAGTGTGGCGACGCGACGAGGGCATAATGGGGCTGAAACGAAGTTTCGCCATTATGTATGGTGTGCGGGTCTTTGAATATAACATCATGACTAACTTGTGTTGGGCCAGTCGTGGTGCAGGAGCACAAGGCCGGCCGTGCCGACATTACATGTTGCGGTCGAGTCTGTCCGTGCATATTCTCCGTTGCTGGACGTAGACCTCTCCTCTCCTCTCATGGTACGCCACTGAGCTCGGTCTTCACTTGTAAATGTCAATCAAAGCGGTAGGAACTGAACAGCGAAAATATTTTTAGTAAATACATAGTGTAGAGATAAATGCATAAAAAGAGACTTTACTAAAGGTAGGTATGACATAAATAAACAATGTTGGGCATGCTCCCTTCATGAAGTATTTTCATTTCTCTGCTCTCTCCCGAGGTGTTGTGGCGGTACTAAAGCGAGGTGTGTCTCAGGTGCGAGGGCAGCACGGAGGAGGCGACCGACTTCCAAGAGAGATTAAAAACTGTCTCGCAGCAACTGGAGTCTCTGAAGCAACAGCACAGCAACCTCATCTCGCAAATAAGGAAGTCCTCTGGGTATGTTATATTACATTATTACACTTTTGTGATTGTTTTGTGTGTATTCTTATATACAAATTTGAATTCTTGTATACTAAATGGAAAATGGGTTTTTGAGAATGATGTTTTTTAATCTCGTAGTGTCGCCTATCATCTAATTATGAAGTATTTATCTTACAACCTAAATGTTTCAATATCGTCTAACCTTGTGAGATTAAGTATTTAAAAGAATTAACTTGTTTCTATCGACATTGTCCTTTATCATATAATAATTATGAAATTTTATTTTTATCACAAAAAGATATTTATCTTTTTCAGTAAATTTAAGTGTAATGTTTTCTTTTTTGTATATTTAGTGTAAACCTTAACGGCATAGATACGTCGGCGTTCCATACCGTGGGCGGCCCCAGCGAGGAGTACGAGAGCCTGCGGCGGCGGGTCTACTCCAACACGAAAGAGCTCTGGTACTTCGTGAACCACGAGCTCAGCAAGCTGGTGAACGATGACGTGCAGACGGATAAGATCAAGTCCATTTTGGATCAAGTTGCGGACAGGAAAAGGTAGATGAGTTTTCGGTTTCAGTTACATATTTAGGGAGACTAGCCTATTGTTTTTTATAAAAATTGTAAAACGGTTCGTTGTATCTATCTGTTTTAAAATAAAACGGTTGTGATTATCGGAAGCACGGAACATTCGGGTTCAGCCAATAAAAAATAGGAAAAATATCTTCAAAATGTTTGCTAAATGTAATCTAGACTCCATACATATACCTAATATTATAATTGTAACAAATATCTGTCGGTACATAGAAAATAGATGAGAAAATCTATGGGGACTGTAATACAATCAACATCAATGTAATACAACTTAAAACAAACATTTTTGAACAACGCTACAAAATTGCTACATCTTTTTATTGTTATAAAATAATTTGTTATAAGAACTCGAAATTCACTCAGATTAGTAAATAATTGTGTATTTCTCGCGGGCGAAGTCGAGGGTAGCTATTATATAAATATATCAAAATAGTATCTGGTTACTTTTCATAGTTCTATCTTACTAGCTTTGTCAAACTAGTTACAAACAAAATTGTTCCATGTTACGAGGAAATACACCTAAATACACAGTGATAGGGTTGATTTTAGTTTAGTCGAATATAGTGCTGTCGACGACGTACCGTAGTCACGCGAAGCAGATAAGGTTAAGTAACATAATGATGATAGCTCATTGGACCCGCGGTAATAACAAACTCCTATTAAAATTTTACTAGCACTTTAATACAGTTATAAAACATGTTAATACACAATGTACATTACAGAATACACTCCCTAAATCCTTACCCGCATATTTGTTTCTGTTCTGCTTGATGCTTGTTAAGCACCGTCTACCGCGCCGTAAAGTTCGTCATTCGAATGACCCGTGAACCCATGAATGGCCTGTGAGGTGAAGCAGACCAATGAGATTGCTAGTCATATCACCTTATTATCTCTGCCCTGTGAGTGATTCCCTCGAGTGGGAATCGAACCTCTAACCGTTTCCATTACGGATAGACATTAAGAAATTTGTTACATAAACCATTTGTTTTCAGATCTTTACTATCAGACCAAGAGAAGTTACCGGAACTAGACGGCTACCACGAGTGGAGGGTCACGGAAGCAGCCAACGTCAGCGACCTCGTGCAGAGGAGGCTCAAATATCTCCAGAACCCCTCGGACTGCAAGGACGCGAGGAAAGTCATATGTAATTTAAATAAGGTTAGTGTAGAAATTAATTTAATTTTAATTGTTAATGAAATTATACTCGGAATTGTAATTGTTATTGGAGTAACTAAATACTGATGTGTGCTTCTTTACAATTGCAATACTGATTATTTTTAATAATTTATAACAAAAATATAGTATGACTATAACAATGTAGTGACAGAACCATAAATAAAAAAAAAAATGTATTTTGAGACCGGTCGTGAGCGTACAGGCACTTGGGCACGGGGGGGTAAAATGTAGAAAATGATTCGATTCCCACTCGAGGAAATTAAATATATCATATTTCCATTTTCTTCGCTGTGGTGTGTTGGCTAAATTGGGCGAAAAATGAGAAACGGAGTGTTTTAAACACGAAGTTCTCTCTGCGTACCTGCCGTGTTCTCTCTGCGTACAGCGTGACATACGAGTGCACAAACACTTTAGTAATTTGTTGCTGACAGTGACACGTTATCAGGGGAACAAGCGATGTTCATTCTATAATATCTACATTATCTATATCTATCTATATAAGGGTCGGTGTCTGTACTTGGAAGATATTAAAAAGAAAATGTTATTGGGAACCTTTTTTAACCTTATAGAAAACAAAACAATGATTTTATAATTTTTATCTGTTTGTCCGAAAACATATAGGGTTTATTTTGTATCGGTTCGGTTCATAAATAAAAAAGTTATGTCAATTTAAAGTATTTAGTTCGACAAATTTGCTAATTGCCGTGACAGTTATTTTATACAACTGTTTTACTGAATTGACTGAATGTTTAGTTTTCAATTTGTTTAGTAATATTTCTATATCAAGCGGGCGTAGCCCCGCGCGGGCCCACTAGTATGTATATACATTAATAAAAATATGATCTTTTTCATATTATACTGAGTGCGCCCCGTCCATACACGCTGTATCGCTGTAAATGTATTAAATGATCTAAAATTAAGAGTATTTTACTTTATATGTATGTAGATGGTAAATTTCTACAATTTCATAAATAAATCTAAGAGTACTTTTAAAATGAAGGTAACTCGCCTTTCTCCATCGCACATTGTCTAATCAAAGTAATAAAGAAAATGCTATAAACACAAACGTTTCCCTGAGTGGGCTTTGAACTCACAACCATAGCACATATATGTACAGGCGTCCCTCGTATAACACGGTACTTGTACAACACGGTTTCGATATTACACGGTCCAAGAATTGAGACTAATATAACACGGTTTCGATACTACACGATACAAGAAATGATATTAGTATAACACGATTTTGAAAAATATGCATTTTAAATTTGAACTTTTTTTTCGTTCAATAAGCTGTTTCTACTTGTTTTATACGATGTAATTATTATTATTAGTCTTTGAATATATTTTATTGTTGTATTTTTTCATTTTTGTATTTCATCATAAAATAGAATTTAATTTATTTTTCTTAATAAAACTTCAAGGTAACTTCCTTTTTCATTTATGTAGTATTTGGAACGAAATTTCAGCTATCATAAAATTTTACACCTTAAGATTTGGTTTCGATGTAACACGGTACGCATTGCCTTTATTTGTATTATTTCAAAGCTTCTTATAACACGATTTCGATATAACACAAGACAAGGTCTCAATACTACACGGTGTACAGTATGGTATACCTGGTTTCGTATAACACGGTTTCGATATAGCACGGTACGAATTAACCGTGTTATACGAGGAATGCCTGTACTCAAATGGAGCACACTTGAGGGAATCACTTGTTTTTTTTTTTAATTTCTCGATCTGGTAACAAGACATAATATTCCAAAGTAGGGCGGTGCGTGGGGCGTCTTTTACCAGTCGGTTCCCTCTGGCTACCCTGCCATAAGCGGAATTCAGCATAAAACCATATCACTTTAAAATGTCGTTAGTCGTCTAGAGTTCAAAATTAGTGGAACTTCATCGGATAGGTACACTGTAGGGCTTGCGACAGTTGTTCCTTTTGGGGGTTTCGCCGTCACGCCGGTTTCGACATGTGCTCGTATTTGATGCATGTGTGTTAAAACACTTCGTTTGGCACCGAACCCACAATCAGTTACGTTTACAGCCACATTTTGTGCCCCTGCGCCAAGACTGGCCTCAAGTTAGTTGTATCGGCGTTATTAGTTTACGTTACTAGTACTAACAATGAAGTATGGTCACCTCACTACTCATTATACGAGTACAGAAGGTGGTAAATTTGTATTTGCATTATATATTAAACTAGCGGACGCGCGCAGCTTATCTTATTTGGGTACAAATAAGCAGGCGAAGATGCTTTATAATAAACCATTACTATAATATACTAATAAACCATCAGCATTATAATAAACCATAAAACACTTGTGCAAAGAAATATTTTTAAGTCTAAATTTCAAATTTTATAAAAATTTTATAAAAATTTTAAAAAAATCCACACAAACTATCAACCCCTATTTCACCCTTTTAGAGTTATAATTTTTCAAAATCCCTTCTTAGTATCCAGATTACGAAAGTAAACATCTGTCCAAATTTCACGTTTCTACGCACAGCGGTTACAGCTGTGCGTGCGTCTTACCTCAGTCAGTGAGGACAAGTCCTTTTATATATATAGATACCATACGATCTTGTCTAGCAGATACACATGCTATGAACAAATAAATACTACTAAACACGTATAAACGTTATATAAACGTGCGGTATGTTGAAAATTTGGGCTAAAGGAGTAAACGGCTATTTCCAGTTATAGAGTGTAAGTTCTAAACCGTGAGTACTACATGGTTAAACACTTATAAATCAAAATCAGCTTCACGCTGTATCCCGCACACAGAAGGGTAGGCAGAGGGACCCTAGTGTTAAGACACTCCGTTCCCCACTTTCTGCCGAATTCTGGAGGCACTGCGTGTTGAGGGGCAGAACTCAACGCCGCGCTTTGCTTCGACACCAGAGCGAAGAAATGGAAATATAAACGTAAATAAATATTAGACTTCCTCGAGTGGGGGATCGAACCCACAACCGTCGCATTACAGTCACACTTAAATTACATTAAATCGTAATTATCGTTAATTCATACACGTTACGTAATTAAATATTTAGCTTTTTGTTTCATTTTTGTATTATAGATTATAATTAACGAAATTGGGGCAAATGTTTCGACTATCGCGATAATAACTCAAGGCCACGTAATTATTTGAAAACTTTATCACGACAAAAGTGTTTATCACCTTTATTGATTTACTGGTATTTGAAAATGATAATAATTGTAGATATAGGTATGCAGTGGCCTCTTGCCGCCGCCAGTGATTGCAGGAAGAATGCTATTGACACGTCCCCTCATCGAGATCGCTGCTCCACGCGGGCTCGGGACGGTTGACCTTTGTTGGAGATTAGAGTACTCAGTAAACAATGCAATATAATAATAAATACCAAATCTATTCAATTTAGGAACGCTCTAATATTGGAATTTGCTTGTAAAATTAAGGTTTGGGAAATTTCAGTCTGTTAGTTAAAATTTCATCTAAATATATTAATATTTTTGTCCAGTTTCGGTGACAATACTTATAATATTATAATATGAATTTACTACATTTTTAAGCGTTTTTTTTGTTTTCCTTAATTGCCTAATAACCAAATAAGGAAAAGTAAATAACGGTTATTACGTACGCGGTTGTCACAGTGACAAACTAAACACACGCTAATTAAAGCAACTGAGTAAACGTCCACATTATCTCGTTATCGGGACATTCGTCACCACTCCACGGCGCTGATAGCCTCCTCTGCTGTGTGCGTGCTTTACCAGACTGCTAACTAGACGGTTGTGGGTTCGATTTCGTTGAGTTGAGTTGAGTATCTACAATAGTAGGTTCATGGCTATTATAAGTGAGTGAGGATTAAGTATTTGATAAGGAAAGTTTGTATTAAATTCACATATATTTGTGCCACTCAACACGCAATGCCTCCAGAATTCGGCAGAAAGTGAGGAACAGAGTGTCTTAACACTAGGTTCCCTCTGCCTACCCTGCTGTGTGCGGGATACAGCGTGAAGCTGAATAAATAAATAAATTTAAAAATCATAAATTACAAATAAAAGGTAACAGACAACTCGATGAAGGTTAATATGGTGTTAGTATGGGAGTATTAACCTTTGTTAATAGAAGCGTCGCTATACTATATCGAAGTAAACAGGAAAATGTAAAAAACATGCAAGCGTTGAAAGAGCAGTTATCTCGAGTAAGAAAAACCTTTTAACATTATTTCGATAATTGAACACGGTGGCAACTCCAGGGCGTTCTGTGTTCAATGATACAATTTAACTGTGGATAATATATTTAGAAATTACATATCTAGACAAAATATCTTAACAAACACGTGAATTATAACGATTTTTACTCTTTTATTGTTTATTAATTTTGTAACGCCTACGTTACAAGGGAAAACCGTCATCTCTTAATTCTGTTCAGATATACGAATAGTATATCAAAAGTAACCGTACACAGTGTTTTATGACTGGGAGTGTTCTATCTATTGTACTTATAATTAAGATATAGATAAGATAAGTTACGAGCCAACAGTACGTATAAGAATAGATAGAGAATTATAAGATAAAATATTATTTCTGCTTAGATTTTTACTATGAACTGGCCACGCTTGCGGCTTCGCCCGCTTAGTCTACATAATTATTAATTTAATAATATGCATTAATTTCGTTTACTAATAATAATATCATTTTAAAAACAACATTTATATCTAAGTATGTTGAAAACTAAGATTTCACCATTATTTATAGCAATTTCGTCGGACAAGTTTTTTTAAAAATGATATAACTTATTTATTTATAAACCTATTGAAACAAACACTTAATGTTAAGGATACAATAGTGAAAACTGTATATAAATCGGTTAAGCCGTTTCTGAGATAACCATGGACAAACGCACATACAAACAGAAAAACAGACATTTTCTTTTAAATCGTTAATTTTGGTTTAATTAGGTTTTCAAATATCATTACTTCCATGTACGGACAACGAGCTTGGCTTTAGCGGCGTCGTCCTTACTTGATAAAAGGACACAACAACCTTTATTTTAATACACAAACTCTTCAGCTTTATAACATTCGTATAAATTTGTAACTATTTCGAATGTCATTCATACAGTCAGGCTGGCATCCATTTAATATGCGAGGACACAATTTGAAACGTTTCCAGGGCTGCGGTTTCGGCTGCCAACTGCACCACATAGTGTACTGCCTGATATTCGCGTACGCCACCGAGAGGACCCTCATACTCAACTCCAAGGGCTGGCGGTACAACAACAAGGGGTGGGAGTACGTGTTCCACCCCATATCGGACACGTGCGTCTCCGTCTACGACGACAAAGTCGTGCAGTGGCCAGGTATTGTTCTTTTGTTTCCACTTGTCTTTTGTGTGTCTTTTGTGTTTGACGTTGTTTCTATGATGATGTGTACGCTAGATTAGATAGAGGCGGTCGTGGCGCAGACGCGACATGCGAACAAACATAGCCACGTACAGTCAGATATTTCAATACTTTACATGTGCAAGGTGCATTAGCAATATTGGCATAGACACGCATACGTACTAACTGCTATACTCGTATATAATTGCTCAATTTGTATCTAAACAACTTAATAATGCTAAATACTAACGGCGAGCCTATTGCCCTTGATGGTAATTGCGTACATTATGTTGTTATAACCAGTTATGTTTACTTGGATTCATCCTCCTAGGCCGGCGCGCGGCGCGGGCCGTAGCTCAATTGATTTGAGCTTTAAAATCACAGAAAGCACAAAATTTTTATGTAGGACATATTGGTTGAATTTGTAGAACTAAAACCAGAAAACCTTGTGATAACTTATTCACTTCTCTTTTTTATCCATTCTATGATTCTGCGAGTGTGTGTGTGTGAGTGTGGATACAATAAGAAAACTTTCCCTTAAGTGGAGTTTAAACAATCATCGGGGGAAGATACAGTACTGAATTCTTTTACGATATAATCCTAGTATCCAATAACAGTTAAATATTCCATATGTAAATAATTTCAGTTTGAAACATCTTTCGACAGCAAAATAAGCAATTGTAAGTTTTGGGTCGCGAAGTTGTAGCTCGTAGGGGACATTGTGGATATTTTCTGTACATATTTATAGAAGTGAACTTAAATACCACGTAAACAAAGTAAATTGTCTTTGGAATAAATTCTAAACACCATATAAAATATTCTAGCGACATGTACTTTTTAATTAAATAAAAAGTCGTCGCATAACACTGACGCTGACCGCTCGTGTGCGCGTGCGGCGTCTAACGTGTAATAGTAAATTGTAACTAAATAAACGTGATAATATGAAACAAGTGCACTTCAAAAAAAAAAGGCTTTTACTTGTATCACTTAAGTGAATACAACAATAAGTGCGATGTCGTGTACGATTAAATGTAACAGTTGCAATATTGTGATAGACGAACTGCTATCGTATTTACAAAATAAAATATCGATAGCTGACGAAGAAACCTTAGTGAAGATATGTGCTTCGACGTTCTCCAATGAACAAATAAATAGGTCAAAGGAGTTACTTTTTGAGTCAGTTCCAACCGATCAACGTAAAACGATTAGAAAAGGCAAGGGAAAAGGGAATCGTGCTTTATTTGATATAATCAGCTTTTTCAAAGTAACTGATCCTGACCTACTCCCAGTATTCGTAGCAAGAGAATTGGAAAAACTACCTCCTATTTTGTTTGATCACCTGGATACATCCAAGCTCCTAAAGGATTTGGCGCTGGTTCGTAGCGAGATTGACATTATTAAGTCCTCTTATGTATCTATCGATCATTTGGAAGCTGTAAAAAGGGATATTTTGGAGTTACAATGTGCGTCACCCCGCGTTTCTACTGCCAATGTCAACCTTAAAAGGGGCGCGTGCCGGGATAGCGGTCCTATAGGCTTAATAAATGTGGACGAGTCGCCTATATGCTGTAACGAAAACGAAAATCTCAATCTCAATTTAAAAAGATTAAATAATATAACCGCGGGAGGTAGTAATAAAACAATTATCAACAAAAGTGTATTAGTGCGATCGGTAAGCGATGAGTCACTTGACGACAAAGACTGTCAGCTGAATGAATGCGATAAGACAGTGCAAAATAAGTCTTATGCTATAGTCACAAAGTCGCAAGCGAAACCCAACTCGAATGAGGGGTGGAAACTAGTTCATAAAAAAGGACGGAAAAGAAGGAATCATATTGAAGGGAAAACTGGGAGCGTGGTAGTTGATGCAGAGGAAAAATTCAGAGCGGCAGAGCGGTATACACCCCTGTTTATTACCAATGTTCATAAAAATACTTCAGAATCGGATATTACTACGTACATACATAAGAAAACTCAGGAAACCGTTAAACTTGAGAGAATATCTATAAGACGAGAATGTGAATATAGTGCATATAAATTTTTTGTATTACAAAGTAAAGTTTCTTTATTCTTGGATGAAAGTTTGTGGCCTAAAGGGGTTATTTTTCGCCGCTTTATTAATTTTAAAGTGTCACAGAGTAAAAATATCGGCCCTAGTATAAAATCACAAAATGGATAAAAATAATAATATTTATAAGTTTGCTACATTTAACTGTAAGAACGTGAAAAGATCTATAGATAGTATACGTGATTTATGCAAAACAGCTGATGTAGTGGCTCTCCAGGAGACATGGCTGTTGCCAGATGAAATACCTTATCTCAATACCATCAGTGACGAGTTCAGCTGTACAGGCGTGTCAGCTGTTGATACCTCGGTGGGAATCCTGCGTGGTAGACCTTATGGCGGTGTTGCCCTACTGTGGAGGCGTAAGATTTTTCAAAATGTAACCATTGTGCAGTGTAATAATTCACGTATATGTGCAGTGAAAATGGTGTTGAATCAAAGGACAATATTAGTATTGAGTTTATATATGCCAACGGATTCACTGATTAATTTAACGGAATTTACGGATATTTTGAGCTCGGTAAGTGCAATAATAGACAATTCTAATGTGGACTGTGCTTACATTTTTGGTGACTATAACGCTCACCCTGTTGAGCGATTTTATGACGAGCTTATGGCCTTTTGTAATGAACAAAAATGGTTATGCATAGACTTTGAAATGTTAAAATCAGTTTCTAATACATACACGTTTATTAGTGAAGCTCATGGCTCTAAGCGATGGCTCGACCATTGTGTGGTGACCAAAGCAGCCGCTCAAACAGTTAAAAAGGTGTATGTAAACTATGATATGACGTGGTCGGATCACTTTCCATTAATTGTTGAATGTAATTTGAATGTTATTCCAATAGTAAAAATGCAATCTAGTTTAAAATGCAACAAAGTTGTGTGGGGTGACAGGCACCCGCAACAAATTAAAACTTACCTAGAGGAATGTAATAAAAAGTTGAGTCTTATCGATTTCCCACATGAACTTCGTAAATGTGGCGACATTATGTGCTATGATCCGAGTCACAGAACTATCATAAATAACTTTTATGCAAATATTGTAGCGGCTTTAAGTGAATCTGCTATTATAAGCTGTGTACGCAGGAGGGGTGGCCGGCGGGTAGTACCAGGCTGGAATAAACATGTCGCTGCTGCTCACACGGATGCCAGGCTACAATTTGAGCTATGGTCGTTGCAGGGAAGACCGTCGAATGGTTCTTGTTATCAGAGAATGTGTGAGGCTAGGAGAAAATTTAAATCGCGTTTAAAATGGTGCCAAGACCATGCGGAACAAATTAAAATGGATATATTAGCGTCACATCATATAAATAAAGATTTTCGTTCCTTTTGGAAGCAAAGCAACAGATTGCAACCGAAGCCGGGTATCCCTGTGAGCATCAGCGGTTTCACTGATCCTGAGCAGATTGCTAATCTTTTTGTAGATCATTTTTCAGTGAAGTCACCACTTGGTAGTTCGAATCATATGCAGGATGATGAGGCCGGAGTGAACAGGTTGACAAAAATAACAACTAAAGGTATTGCTGAAACTATAATGTCAATGACCAGAGGCAAGTCACCTGGTCACGATGGTC
>JAEBDU010012809.1:0-10222 GCA_016802625.1 Heliconius numata
AGCGCGAACGAGTGCTGTGGCTTCTTGTCCTTTACAAATAAAAAAAACATATTATGTATTTTTTTCTTTTACAGTATAATATAAGAAAATTATAAATAAATTAAAGATATGAAAAGAAACTGGATGTTTCAAATGACTGGATGGTTCAAATTTCAAAACCTGCTGCTGAGTTCCTCCACTCAACAGGGAATGCCGCCAATATTCCGCGGAAAGTGAGGAACGGAGTATGTCAACACTAGGTTCCATTTGCTGATTTATTTTGAGTATTTTGATTAAGATTATATTGCCAAGCACCGTCAAAATGAATTCTATAAAGTACTCATTTCTATTTTTGACAATCTCAATTTTATATACACAAAATAAAACAATACATTTAATCCTGAAAGCTTGTAAAAAAAATCAATTGTTTTTCTTTATTATGATTCAGGCATGCGTGTGATTGTTTCACGTTTTTCGTTCGTATAGGATTGACGTAGTGCCTACATTGAAAATACTCAAAACGACTTAGTGAAAAAGCTGAACGTAAAAATAGCCTTTAGTGGAAAAGCTGTAAATGGTATTACTCGCTGATGCCGTTATGCAATGGCCTGGCATATCTGTGATGCGTAGGTGGTACCATTCAGTTATTGTTCTGCGTACTCATTCCAACGAAGTCATACGATCCTACGTAGGTGCATCCTAAAAAAACCCAAAAAATCCTTTAATCTATATATGGAACAAAGGATTTTTTTGGTACAAAGGAATTTTTCTATCAATATTTTGCTAGCGGTATGATAGATGGTAGTATTTGTGTGAACTTTCACTATTAAAAATTCAACCATTTAAAAGCAGAGAGAGAGAAAGAGAGCGTAAAGTTGAAATATTATATTTTTTAAAGACATTTTATTTTAATATTACTATATCAACTTTAATAGTCCACTGTTAAAGATATTGTATAAATAATGACTATAATTATATACTTTTTAACCGACTGTAAGAAATGGAGGTTATCAATTCGACTGTATTTTTTTTTACTTACCACACGGCTCGTGTCATCGGGAACAATCAGGTATGTCTCAATATTGTGGTCCTTCAGGTAGGCGTTGCGCTGGCCTCCATAGCCGGGCTCTACCTTGTAGTCGTCGCCCAGGCATCGTAGGGTCTCCTTCGTGATGTGCACGCGTCTTTATAATTAATAAAAAAAAAATGAACAGACAACAATAAAAAGAAAACTGTTGAGTTTATACTAACATCATCATAGAGTTGGCAAAACTAGTGCTTAGACACTCTTTTTCACATTTTGATTGACCATTCCATAGATATTTCAGGTGGAGGAAGTCACAATACCCTTTCATCGAATTATACCGAGAGAATGAAAATATTTTATATCGACAGAATCTATCTTTCGAGCTGATGGCTCGTAACGTCCTGTAGGACTGAAACTTTCATCAAAAGAGCTTGCTGACCTAATTTATACTTCTTTCTTAAACTAAATCAAATCATTTTTGTTCTTCACAATTATTATTAGTACAGGTTTCCTTATACCTTAAAGCATAAAAAATCCCTTACCCAGCTACACCACCGCTCTCCATGTAGTTGGCCAGCGTGACATCATTTGACCAAACATCGAACTGCCACTTCCTCAGGCCGAGGACCACGCAGTGCACGCGGCCAGTGTGGATGCCGACGCGCATATTGACATTGACGGCCATCACCTCGCGGACCAGGCTATGAAACGTTTTTCACGTGTGAAACTCAACGCCGCACTTTGTCTTGGAGCGAGGAAGTGATAATATTAAAGAATTCATTCCCCAAGTGGGAATCGAACCTACAACCGTCGAGTTTACAGTCATACGCTTGTGCCACTGCGCCGCGATGGTCAAAGTGGGTCCTTATTATATATATTTTTAAATTTGTGGATAAATGCTTGTTTATAATTTGTATACAATTAAATTATATTATATCTATAAATTAAATTTCTATTTATATGTAAAGTTCTTATAAATGTTGTTAAGACAAAATTAATTAGGATACTTTTATTCAATTTTTTTCGTCCGTCTTATAATCAAATATATTTTCAATTACTAAAGTACGAAATAAACCTGTAATATAAAAAAAATATGATTTTTTTACTGTCTTTAAACTGTATATTACTTGTAATAAAAAATTAAAGTACATATAAAGTAGACTGCATTTATACTGCAAATTATATTTTTTAACGTATAAATACGTTCAAAAATATATATTTCACAGTATACGAATGTTCATCATTGTTCAATTTCTTGGCGTTCCAAGTAAAAAAAACCTAATGAAACTAAAGGTTAGTGTCATTATTTTTTTAAATTAAATTAAAAAAAAAAACAAATCTTCCTTTCTTTTCTTTAAATATAAAAAAACTATACTCACGCAATAGCATCGATCATGTCGAGCCCCATCTCTACGCAGCACTTGGCGTGGTCGTCGCGCGCCTCCGGCAGCCCCGACACGCAGTAGTAGCAGTCCCCGAGGAGTTTGATGCGGAGACAGTGGTGTTCTGCTGCCAGGCGGTCGAATCTATATTACAGATGGGAAAATAAATAAATGTTGGATATTCAGGATAGGCAGAGGGTACCTAGTGTTAAGACACTTCGTTTCCATTAAGGTTCTTCCGTTTTCCGCTTTCCGCCAGATTACGTAGGTATTGCGTGTTGAGTGGTGGCACTCTACGCCGCAATTTGCATTGTTACCAGAGAAAAGTACAGAAAATGATTAGATATTATAAATATATTATTTATGAAAATTATTCTGCTTAAAAGAATTTATAATTGCACTTTGAATCGTATATACTGTGTAATAATTTATTACATACAAAAATCATCATCATATCAAATTTACTTTTATTTCAATTAAAAAGATACAAAAAGATATATCTATTTTGTATACATGCATCTCAGTAGCAGGTGCTACGAACCTGCAAGCGCTACGAACTGGCTACGCCTTGGTTAACTTTTATTATAGTCATAACAAAATATAACGAGTTTAAACCAAAAAAATTAAGTGTAAAATGGACGGTGCAATACGTAAAGAGATTGAAATTGACCGGTGAATAAAAAATTTAGTAGCTATCTCATATTATTATGATTGGGAGAAAAACTTAATAAAAACCATCCGATGTTTTTATTCAGTTTATATAACACTAGCGGCCCGCTCGCGGCTTCGCTTGCGTCTCCATGAGTACCTACGTCCTATAAGTGACGTTCATGCAAAATTTGAGACTCCTAGCAATTGTAGTAACGAAGTTTCATACAAACTTTCAACGTCAAAAACAACCCCTTAGAAGTCGAATATTACAAATTCCCGTCTTAGCGAGCACCTACGTCCTTTAAGTAACTCCTATGCAAAATTTGAGATTCCTAGCACTTGTAGTTTCTGAGATTTCGTGATGAGTGAGTGACTTTTCGATTTTATATATATAGATTATATAAATGCTAGAAGTAAATCGCGGCAGGTGCGTAAGTGTACAGGTTCGATAACCACTCGAGGAAATTAAATATTTAATAGTTTCATTTCCTCCTCCTGGTAAGGGAATGGAAAGCGCGGCGTTGAGTTTCGAAACTCGATTCGCAATGCTTCCAGAATTTGGCGAAAAATGGGGGACGGGAGTGCCTTAATGGGAACGGAATGTGTTAACATTAGGAATCTAGCCATGTTCTATGCGGGATAAATGCTAAAAAAACTAAATAAAACAAGTGATATAAGGCCCGAAACAGAAAAAGAAGGCGCGCGCCGATAGGTCTCAATTTTTCACAATAGTCGAAAGTCCATTCATATCCACTCTACGAATAAGATGTGGCTGAAAATCGATGGCATATATTAGAAAGGATAAAATATTCATCGGGGCAAAGTAACCGCCTACGTGGGCGCGCGTAATAAAATGTTATACTCGAAGTAATTCGATAAAGATATCCGTATCATCACCACAGTATGGAAATGTTATCATTTGTACTGCTATTTTCGCTTTGTAAAGTGTATAAGGCCGTCGCGACGGTTGTGGATACGATCCCCACTCGGGGGAATGAATTGCTGGAGCCGGTGTTTAGTTCCGCCACTCAACACGCAATGTCTCGAAGAGTTCGTCGGAAAGTGGGCAAAGGAATGTCTTAACACTAGGTTCCCTGCTCCCTCTGGAATATACAGGATACAGCTTGGTGCTGTTTTTTCACCTCTGTTAGAAGTTGTTAATCGCGAATGAAATCTGAGCTACGCACCATTATGAGTGCAATAAAGCATGGGGAAATATTACAGCCGCGCGGCACGAGTTTTTTACTGACACTAACACTTTTATTGCAACCTTTAATGTTTGATTAAATCATATAAATGCTTAATAAAATAATAGAATATTTTTAAATTAGCCACCTTTTGTTATACACATATAGATATCCTATTATCTTATAAAACAAAGTCGCTTTTCGTGTTTGTCTGTTGTTTCTAACTCTTCTTCTTCTAAACCACCCAACGGATTTTTATGCGGTTTTCACCATTAGGTCGAGTATTTTTCGTAGAAGGTTTATATATAGTTTATTATTTGTACATTCTTATGAAAATTAACATAAATACGATAAATATGTATAAAGTCCTATCCGTTGAGACACTTTCGCGCATGCGCTGCTTTAATGGTAAGTACTACACGAAAATAATGTACTGGAGTATTGTTCCTCTTAATAAGATCTACAAAAAAATCCGCGAGAGCATATTCGTATCTTTTAAAAATAACGCGTAGTGATCATTTTTCTGTCTAAAAATAATAATTTCCATATATTTTTTTTTGTGAGTCATATTTTTCCATAATGGTATTAATCCTTATCCTTTAAAATACTTTATTAAATTTTTACATTAAACGAAGATAAAATTTCCTTTTAACACTATTTCGAAATTGCGAATAGTTTTAGAGAAAAACGCATTTAATTGTTGACACTTCACGCCGTTGACTCATCAGCTGTATGTTACTCAAGTTTCACTTATCCCTTACTCTCAGCATATAAATAAGTATATTAGTTATGTTGGCCATTTAATGTAGATCAACACTGTCTTTTACTGTTTTTCATCTCAGTAAAGTACTGATTGTACTTTAGAAGTTGTTACAATATCAAAAAATACCGCGCCCCGCGACGTTTTGCTTATACAAGCGCGTCCGCCGCGCCCGCCTGCCTTACACACATCTGTGGTTCAGTGGTAGAATGCTCGCCTGCCACGTGGGCGGCCCGGGTTCGATTCCTGGCCGATGCATTCTATTTAATTTTCCTCACAGGCAGCCACATTTTGCTTGCTTTTCATCAGGGACAGAATACCCTCTTCAGCATTAATCACAAGCTCGAAAAAAAAATCCGCCTGCCTCTATAGCAACGAAGACTTAGATGCGTTTGCACGTATTGGATAATTGGAGTTGAATGCATTATTTCAGCGCGATATATTTGGTTTCATATTTTTTGTAGTAGTTATTAGTAGGTAGGTTTTTGTTTATAATTTATCCCGTTTAAAAATAGTCATTTAACTATATTTTAATAAGTACTTGAAAAGATTAGTAGCACAGATTTAAAATTACGGTACCTACTAAAAAATCCTTGCTGTGTAAAACAATTGGAAAATCCTTATTGAAACTACGAAAATGCGGGTTGCATTAGGGTTTAATTAATTTTCACATTATTTTAAGTGCTTTGCAAACATACATTATATGAATAATCCAGTAGTAAAAGCGGGCGAAGCCGCAAGAGGGTCGCTAGTTTAAAATAAAATAACAATATAGTTTCGTTAGGGAGGTTAATATTCTACTTAGCATGTAACTTTTTTGCTTCACGCTGCATCCCGCACATAGGAAGGTAGGCAGAGGAGACTTGGTGAACCTAGTGATAAGATTTGCTTACTTCTCGAGGCATTGAGTGCTAAGTGGCTGAAAGTAATACCGCGTTTTGCCTCGCTACCGAAGCCAAAAATGAAAATATTAAATATTTCATTCTCCTGAGTGGAAATCGAACCCACAACCGTCGCCCTATTAGCCACACGTTTGGGGTGGACAGAGTTGAGCATATCAGATAACTTGATTTTGTTTTGGACTAGCTTTTACGTGCGGTTTCGCCCCCGTCATCAAATGGAAATGACGAAGAGTTGTGTATGAAACATGGAACATTCTGAGTGCGGGAGGTAGCTAACTCTAACTGCTCCTATAGCGTGTTACATCAGAGCGCTTCACACAATCTTTCTCTCCAAGACAAAAAAAAAATTAAAAAATTCAAACCAGTTGTTTCTTAGATCAGCGCGTTCAACCGAACAAACAGTGTAATTGTATAAGTATGAAAAAAATATAGATAGAACATAAAAAAATTGCAACATACCCACCCCTGATTTCAATTCAAATAATTACAAGAACTTAAAGGAAAGTATTTACATTTTTTTCCAAACAACGCGAACATCAGTCGTTTTGTTTAATATTACTGACTGACTGTCTATTTTATATTTCGTTATTAAAGGAGGACCACAAAGCCTCGTCGAATTACTTTCGCCTTTCCCTCAAAGCGTTCATAACTTTTCGTAGCGCTCGTTGCTCCTTTGCCGGCATAAAAGACCTTCTTTGTTGCGTTCGTTTAACAAATGATTTTACCGTCGCGATTTAAAATTTTTAAGGTGGATCCGAATAGAAATGTAACTTTAATTCTGATATGTGGATTTTGAAATTTTGATTGATCTTTTAGGGTTCCGTAACTTAAAAGGTAAAAACGGAACCCTTTTTCATTAGCTTGTTGATCACTTTGTGTACATTTGTCCGTCCGTCAAGACCATTTATCTCGAGATCGCGTAGAAGTAAAAGTTGAAATTAATATCAAATATTTAGATCTATAGCCCTTCGAAGCACAGAAAAAATGAAGCTTCTAAGTCTACGCAATCAAATGATACGAGCATTTCTGCATTGAAAATTCATAGGTATTTCATAGAAAGAAAATCATGACAAACTTATATTTGGAGTTCATTTCATACAAAATTAGTGAATGTGCCCGAAAGCCCTAAGTTTGTTAGGTTTAATAAGTTGTACTTCCCGTTGACCTACAATCCTGGAACCCTGGATAGGCGAATCCTGGGGTCAAAGCTACAAACTACAGTTTAGTATATGAACCTAAAATGACATTTAAAATATTCTCTTTTATGTTATGCATCAAACTGTGAGAAATCTTTGAAATGTAATAAATACCTATTAAACCTTGAAAATAAACTTCGTCACCTCATCGTAACGAGTCTTTAATTGGTTGTGTTAATAGTTTCCAAACAAAGGGCTGACTTTGTTATAGAGTTTTCGAAACCTTAACAATTTGTGGCAAACAAAATGTAATGTTAATGGAGAAACGGAAAGATTTGTCACTACTTTGGCAACAATTTTTTTCCATTAGGCCATGTTTTTTTTCACCCCAGCCCTGACTGAAACTGGCCTCCATTTTTTAAAAAATATTTATTTAAATAAATAAAAAAAAGCATGTATATATTAAATAGTATTTAATAACGAAAGCAATTAAAGCTTTCTATGTTTTCTGAATTGACTATAAAAATCCGTACTATTTTTTATTATCTTATTATTTCTAGAAAACAAACAAAAACTAAGCCTGAAGATGCTTGAAGGAGTTTTTTTCTATATTTACAAAAAAAATAAACTCTTCTGTCTATCTGATATTCAACTATCGATTTTCAGCCAAGGGGTAAAAATATGGGAATGTTAACGAATTTTTAAGTTTCGACAGAACGTTAAACGTTCCAGTAACATACTAGGCCTCACTTTGTGACAGCTGAATACACTGCTGTCAAAAATTGTTCAAACTTTCGTGTATATGAGAAATGCCTTTGAGTAATTTTTGGCTTGTGTGTTTAAAAATAGTATTATATTTCTTTTTTTCAGCTCCACGCTGTATTTCTCTAGCAGGATAGGCAGAGGGAATCTATTGTTTAGACACTCCGCTCTCCACTTTCCGTCGACTTCTGGAGGCATTGCATGTTGATTGGCGGTACTAACGCTTACGTAGTATTATTAATGTGGTGCAAAATATAATCATCGGGGCCACCAACTAGGTGCATTGAATTATTTTCATTTCTCAGCTGAGGTGAGACAAAGGGCGGCGTTGAGAACTGCCACAGAAAACTCTTGGCAACGTCTCGAATTCAAGCGAAAAACGATTTTTTTAATCTACATAGTTCTTTACTACTATTCACATATAGACATTTCTGAAACGGCAAGTAATTTTCTAAGCATTTTATATAAGTCCTTTGAAATTTTAATGACTGTCTCAAGTGCTTTGTTTTTACTCTCATTATATTTTTTTAAAATGTGAGATCTAACAGTTCTAGACGGATTTTGTTAATTTCATCTAAATATCTAATGAAAATAAAATATTGTCGTGACATAGTAGGTTCTTAGTATTTATTGTACGAGTACCAACAATGATTATGATTTCGTTAATTAAATAATTTTCGTTTTTTAAATATATCGTTATATAATACTTCGTTTTTAGACAAATGGCACTGTTATTATTCCAACGTGCAAAATGGCTAAAAAGTGAATAAATTCGTATAAATATATTCTCTATTAATTATATGTTTTAAGTATAATCCTCAAGTAGACATTCGAAGACAAAAAAATAATAAAAAAATACTATTATATAAAATTATATTGACAAAAAATAAATTATATTTAAATTAATATTGTGCAACATAACCAATAGGTACAATATATACTCGCATTACATAAAACACCTAAATAAAAACTTTTAAAAGTTACTATAAAACTGTAAAAAATATAAACTGTCAACGAGTCGACTGAAGTTAGACATTCTAAACTTTTGCGGAATCAGAAAGAAAATAATCAAAAGTATAAAAAAAAGTCCAAAATTAAATCTGTGCAGCCGTCTACAGCTTACTTCAGAGCGGTCACGACTTAACCGAACTGCAACTTACCTCGCAAATAGTTCATTGAGAAGGCGCACCAGCTCCTCGGCAGTGCACTGGTCCGACAGGGATGTGAAGCCGCAGATGTCCGCGAAGAGAATGCTGAGTACACAAAACAGTGCTTTAGAAGATATTGAAACTGTAATATTCGAACGAATGTTATATTTTTTTCTTTTAAATGTAGATACCAAAGAGAATGAAAATTAAAAACTTTAGTATATACATATTTTGTTCAAAGCATATTTTATATACTCGTATATTTTTAAAAAATATTGTATAAAACTTGTCATTGTTGTATTTGAACTGAAATATTTTTAGCTAACCAAGGGGATCGAGTGTGTATACTGCTTGTGACATTACTCAATTCTGTTAATTTTTTTAAATTTGTGATCTAAATCGAATCAAGACCAATGTCAACAAATCTATAATAAGCTTTTATCGGATAAGATTAAGCTACATACTTTCCAATTTATGATTTAAATGATAAAATTAAAACGTAATTTTTCGGGTAAAAAAAATAATTATTTTAATGTATATTTATTTTGGTCTGGTAACATTAACAATCATTCAACAACAAATGAAGTGAAGCGTGAACTGTGAAGCCAATGGCGCCATTGGCGCGGAAGTGGCGCGAAAATGAACGATTTTCATTGGTTGTTGAGTAATAATGTTCATCGACGTACATCCTTTATATTTTGTGATATTTTATTCTCCTATGGATTTTACTTTTGTTTTCTGTTTTATTTATCTTTTAAATATAAAGATATTTATTATAAATATCCATCCAAAAGTATATTTCAGTAAGTTCGATTCGTCATCTACTATTTTAACGTTTATAGTATAGGATGATATTTTATAAACTTAAGATCAACACAATCTAATATTACAATGAATTGTTAAGGTATTATTATTATTGAATAGATCCGATAGACGGGTTTAATATAACAAAAATACAAATTTATAAAGCTATCTATTAGAAACATTGTGCTCTAGAGCTAGTAGAGAAATTTTAATTCAAAAAGCCGCAACCATTTTCTATTAACAATTTTACGAAAACAAAAATCATACCTGCCTAAAAATTAAAATGTAAAAAGTTAAAGTTAAATGTAAGCTTAAAAAATATATAATACTAGCGGACGCGCGCAGCTTCGCTTGCGTCTTTGGGGGTGAATTCTAATAACCCATGAAACATGTATTCGATGAAACATTTTTAAGAGTCTAAATTTCAAATTTTATAAAAATCGGTGGCGATTTAAAGATTTTTCCATACAAACTTTCAACCCCT
>JAEBDU010012809.1:10232-48824 GCA_016802625.1 Heliconius numata
ACTTTCAACCCCTTATTTGCACCCTTAGGGGGTGAATTCTAGAAAACGATGAAACACGTGTTCAATTAAATATTGTTAAAAATCTAAATTCCAAATTTTATAAAAATCGGTGCCGATTAAATTTTTTTTCCATACAAACTTTCAACCCTTATTTCACCCCTTTAGTGTTAAAATTTTTCAAAATCCCTTCTTAGTGGATGTCCAGATTATGAAAGTAAACATCTGTCCAAATTCCACGTTTCTATCATTAGCGGTTACGCCTGTGCGCGCGTCTTACCTCAGTCAGTGAGGACAAGTCCTTTTATATATACAGACTAGCGGCCCTCTCGCGGTTTCACCCGCGTGAACTAAGTTATTATTAATTTCTGTATCCATGGCTACGTCCTAGTGACGTCTATGCATACTAGTAACGAAGTTTCATACAAATTTTCGACCCCAAAAACAACCCCTTAGAAGTCGAATATTGCAAATTCCCGTCTTAGCGAGCACCTACGTCCTATATATAACTCCTATGCAAAATTTGAGATTCCTAGCACATGTAGTTTCTGAGATTTCGTGATAAGTGAGTGACCTTTCGATTTTATATATATAGATGTATAAGTTTCATTCAATATGAATCCATTCCTGATTTCGTTTTCAGTACATACGAGTACATCACTATAAGTAAGTCAACATTATATAGAATATTCGAAGCATTGTTGTGAATTGAAAGTTACGTATGAAATGTTGGGTTTATCCCCAGCGCTATTAATAGATGATTAGTTTTGCGAAGACCCTGAGCCCAACCTTACCTTAACCCAAAACTTAATTTATCTGACAAGCTAATGGCAACAAATTATATACATTATATTATGTACAAATAATATTTTGTACTTTGATTAAACTGTTCAATTAAACTTTTTAAATATGTTATATTATACAGGGTGGAATTGTCAGCGCCACTTTAAATGAAACCACAGTTTTAACTACTCTTTAAAAGCCTAATATAATTCGGAAAAAAAATAATTCTCAAAAATGAAAAAGTTTTTTTTTCAAACAAAATAAATAATAAAATTATCGTTTTAAAATAAAACGCCATTTGTAAAATATAACATAGGCACGCACACACTTACCTGTCAAAGCGGCAACGTCGCATACGTATGTGTGCGTGACACGAAATACAGGTATGGATAAAAATCGTGAAATGAAAAAAAAATCCTACGTCCAAACCGTTGAGGTGCCTTGATTATTTTTTTTAATTCTGGGTTTGAAATATTTTACCCTATATGCAGTTTCAGTTAAAGAAGCGCAGCCTCTTCCACCCTGTATACATTGTAGTGATATTTTTATAAATAAATATAAATAGAAAGAAGCGGTATCGCTAGGTAAGTTAAGCAATTTAAGTTCAAAAACTTGAAATATGTTTAAATTAAATAACACCATTCTGTACACTCAAAAATCTCAATTTGCAAAGATTTTTTATACTAACCTCACATTCTCATATCTCTGGATGTATATCTTGTGGAACTGTTCCTGTCGCGGCTGGCTGGCGATGTCAGCCTTCATCTCCATGGCAACGTGGCGGGGCAGCACAGACAGCAGCAGACGCTCCTATTCAACACGAGAAGACAGGACTTAAGAGACCAACAAAAATAAAAGTTTCATTATAATAGGATTAGCGTTGGACCCCGAGTGAGCGTGCCGAGCTGCGATACCGAGGCTATGGTCTGTAAATCTGTCGTTGACAGAGGGTTATACAAGATTCCATACCGCTTAGACGTTGTATACAAGGTAGATGGTGTTTGAACGTTTATTTTCTATTCAACTTCTAAAGTTCTAATATAAATGTATTTGAAGATTAACGTTCATTAAGAGTATGAAGCCAGGTGCATATGCATGCGACTGTAAAAGCGACAGATTGTGGGTTCGATTCCCTCTGGAAGAAACGAGAATATTTAATATTTTCATTTCTTCGCTCTGGAGTCGATGCAAAAGTGCGGCGTTGAGATTCGACTCTAAAAATCGACGGATAGATTGTAGCGGAGTGCCTTAACACTAGGCTCTCTCTGTCTATTGCGTTACATCGTGCATACAGCGTGAAGCTGATGAAAAAAAAACACTATTTATTATTTTATGTAATATTACTGTATACACCTTATTTAGCTTACAACCATCAAAATTAATTAACAAAATAATCAAGCATACTAATTCAACATTGAAAATTATAATCTATTTGTGCATCAACAGTATCAAAAGCTAAATATATAAAATTTTATTTGAATGTTTATATTTTATGAATCAATTTAATTAATTACACGCTGTATCCCGCATACAGCAGGGTAGGCAGAGGTAACCCAAGTGTTAAGACCCTCCGTTCCCTACTTTCCACCAAATTTTTCGAGGCATTGTGTCTTGAGTCGACGCCGGACTCTTGCCTTGGAGCCAGAGCGAAGAAATTAAAATACGAGTATTAAGAAGTAATAATTCATTCCCTCGAATGGGGATCGAACTCACAAGCGTCGCGTTACAGTCACACCCTTGTGCCGCTGCGCCAAAGCGGCCTTAATTATTAATGATGTACCAACACTTAGTGAATTACCCTGGCTTCACTTTAATTAATCATTGATGACTCGAACGGGTGACGGCCGCCCCTATCAATTATCGATCTCTCCAGCATCCTCCAGCCCGTCGTCATCGTCAAATTATCACTTACCGCGCCGCTATCACTGACAACGGTCGAATGGCTATTGTTATATTGCATCGATATATTGACAAAGACGAGATCGTATCAGTATTGTATCGGTAACTGTATATAATATATATCTATATATATAAAATCGAAAGGTCACTCACTCATCACGAAATCTCAGAAACTACAAGTGCTAGGAATCTCAATTTTTGCATAGGAATTATTTATAGGACGTAGGTGCTCGCTAAGACGGGAATTTGCAATATTCGATTTCTAAGGTGTTGTTTTTGGGGTCGAAAGTTTGTATGAAACTTCGTTACTACAAATGCTAGGAGTCTCAAATTTTGCATAGACGTCACTAGGACGTAGTCATGGAGACAGAAATTAATAATAACAAAGTTCACGCGGGTGAAACCGCGAGCGGGCCGCTAGTTCTATATATACACTACTAGGACTCATTAACATTCATATGATATGTTATGTACATATTAGGCGGTTTTCAAGAGGTGCCGGGTCAAATCCCGCTACGTCTAAATTTTTATAAAAATTAAAGCTCAGCTTCACGAAATCAGCTTCACGCCCTATCTCGCACCCAGCAGGGTAGGCAGAGGGAATCTAGTGTTAAAAGTGATGAAAATGCCAGAGAAAAAAGTAAGAAAAAAAAAGAAAAGGAAAATATATCTTTTATTTCTAAAATGTTCAAATAGGACAACAGAATTAAAATAAAATTAGTCTCTGATATCACGCAAGCAATATTCGTAAAATGACAACTTTAATTTGTCTGTATTTGTAATTGAAAATGTCTGTTAATCGAAGTTGATGTTAAAGAAAATTCTATTGATATACTGGAAAACGTAGAAGCTAACAAGAAATAATTCTTAAGAAATTTCGCAACAGACTAAATATTATTATCACGCATCAATCAAATATGATTCAAAACAGTCCTATATATACAGCAGATATGAAAAGTTTAAAAATGAAAGATTATACATGTAATAAAAAGGTAAACTCTATTAAAATTATCATATATATATATTTTTTTAATTTAGAGGCCAGCCGTGGCGCAGTTACACAAGCATGTGACTGTGAACACGACAGGTTGTGGTGTTTGATTCCCACTCGAGGAAATATTAAATATTTCCATTTCCTCGCTTTAGTGCCAAGGCAAAGCGCGGCGTTGAGTTCCGCCAATCAACATGCAATACTTCCAGAATTAAGCGAAAACATACACAGAGACAGATTAAAAAAAAAAGATAGAAACTAGATATCAGCCCATAGCGTGCACCAGTCATTAAGTAAATTGACAAAGACTTATGCACTTTGAGGCTACGGTCATCCCCACGTCACTAGCACAATGCAATAAATTGACGCAGCTTTGATAGCACAGTACGTATAATTGATATCCATATGGAGAAGTGATTTATGGCGAAGTAGGCGTGTAATTTATAACGTTTGTGGACAATCACTTCAAAACAATGATAATAAATAGCTGGTGGTTTTATATTCGTAGCACGGTTGAAGCAAAAAGAAAGAAGAAGAAGAAGAATTCTTAGCACTAATTCGAACATGTCTTAGAGTGGAGACCCCTTACAAAACGACCGGTGGGACGACCCCCATGCCAGATGGGCCGACGACATAAAGAGGTTGGCGGGAAGCGGATGGGTCCAAAAAGCTGAGGATCGAGTGTGGTCGCGAGAATTGGGGAAGGCCTATGTCCAACAGTGGACAACAGATGGCTGTTGATGATGATGATGATGAATTTGAACATGTGTTATATTAGTAGCAAGTTATATTAGTATGTGAGTGTGTATAGAAGTGTATGATAAACTCTACACTTATAATAAACTCAAAATCCAAACCAATGATATTTTTTCTTTTTGTCTGTGCGTTCGTTCACTCTAATCTCAGAAACGGCTTTACCGATTTGATTGTAGTTTAAACTATTTTATTTTGGCCAGCTTTCCTTAACATTTAGTGTTTGTTTTATTTAAATTGGCATATAAATAAACAAGTAATAGTTTAACTTTTAAAGAATATTGTGCGACAAAATGTCTATAAATAATTGAAATTAATTGAATATGAATTGGCTAAAACTTGTCTTTTCAATATACTCGTATAGGTACATATATTGTTTATAGAATGATATTATTATTAGATAATGAAAATAACGCAAAATGTGGATCCCTAGTTTAAAAATATTATTCTTTGGTTTTGTAAAGTTCTACGTAGAGCTCTTAGAACGGTATTTCTATCTTAAAACGTTTCTTGATATTTATCTTACAATCTTACAAATAACACAAACACAAAATGCTATTGTAAGAGCGAAGTCCACGTTTACAATCACTTTAGTCTAGACCGAGGACAAACAAAGGTTTTTAATCAATTTAACTCTCTGGTATTTTTATTGCATGTTTTTTTTAATATTCCTTCTTATTTTTCTTTGGCTTATCACTGTATTCCGTATACGACAGGAAAGCAGAGACTGCCCTAGTAACAAAACACTTTGTTTTCTCTCTGCATATTGCAAGTTGAACGACGGAATCGTGGCATAGTGTGTATTCAATCAAATCAACTTTCTAATCAAATTATAATGAATAGCTTATTCAAATGGGTATTTAAATTTTTCGTAGTCGTTATAATTAAAAAGTCATTTTTAATTAAAAATAAATAGTTAATAAAGTTCACGAACAAATTTCAGCGTATGTGTCACAACGTCAATTTCTATTCATACCACTGATACATGGTGTTTACATTTTTAATGGATTGATTTCATATTTACGACTTTTTTAATTGAACAAATGTTCTTATAAACTTTTAACATTAAGACGTCACAGACTAGCGAGCAATTATGGCGCTTTTAGTATTAGATTAGTTTTATCATTCTTAAATATTTTTTTATATGGAAAAAGACAAGGCATACGAGCGTACAGGTCACCTGATAGTGAGTGATTGAAAGCCTTCACCATGTCCAAACTAACTGCCAGGCCCTTTCCCTTGCTTTCGATAGCCACATCCCAGCGGTGGGTTAGGTAGAAAAGAAGATCATCGGTTAAACGACCATGGCGGAAGCCATATTGACGGTATCCAGATAAACCAAGTGCTTGTGCTGGCTATTTATACTGTCCATTACTTTTGAGAGCCCCTAGGAGGACAAGAGTGTTTTTTTAAGAGTCTTAAATCATTTATTGTTAATTTTCACAATTATTTATAAAAATATGATAATTTTTTTTTTTTTTTCAGTAACTCTATTGTAAATAATGTTATGCATATATAACGAATATTTCATTTATTCTTCCAACAACAACAAAAAAACGTATAAATGCTAATACAGAAAGAAGGAGATTTTATTTGTTTTTTTCCAATACAATCTGAGTACAATGCGAATAGAAAATTGAACGCGTATTTTCTTTGGGTCGCACCTACTATCCATTAACTGATTATAATGGTTTCCGTGTGAAAAGACATAAAGGCGTCCTTACAAACTTATTTTAACACTAGAGAAGTGATAAAAGGACACGAAAATTTCTATATAATTAGTATTGTTTTAATTAGGTTGTTAAAACATATAAATGTGTATTGTTTTAATAGGTATACTTGTTGTTAGTGAATACTAGTGGCCGTCCGTGGAGTTTACGCTCTTCTACTTGATTGTATTTTCCAACCGTTGCGATATGCAAGTAATAACAGAGAGCTTAGTGTTAAGACAACCCGTTCTCATTGCTTTCTCTTTAAATTCAAGTCACTGGGTGTTGAGTTGTAGCAAGTTAGGCAGAGGGAACCTAGTGTTAAGACCTTCCGTTCCACCGTTTTAGCCTAATTTTCGAGGTATTACATGCTGACAGAAATGAAAATATTAATAAATAGTCATTTATTCTCTCAATCTTCCTCCATAGTATCACGGCGGCCTTGGTTGGACCTTACCACACTTCATCTTTCGGGAGCGGTTATATAAAAGCAATTTAAATATAACTAATTAATATCTTGAATGGAAATCGAATTTACAAATATCGCGATTACAGCTTTCTGATTGTGATATGGTAGCTAAAATTTTTATGGTTTTTTTTAATGAAAATTGCTCTCATACTGAACAATATTCTTATAGTTTAGTTGGACTAGAAGTGATCAGACATTCCAGATCTTTAATTCTTGTATTAATAATGTCTTATAATTTAGTTTGATCTTTATGGTACTACATAAGGTTTACACTCCTCGAAATATAATAGCAAAATCATCCTAGATACTATCCAGGCCTAACAACTTTACAACAAAACAAATATAAAAATCCGTCCAGTATTTCAGATGATATGTATATACAAATGGACAAACAATGAGACAAAAATTTTAATTATCATAATATGTTCCAGTTCAAATACTATTTTTATAACAATCTAAATTACTTTTTGCAGTACAGATACATTTTTCTAACTATTTAATCATATTAGGTTATAGAAAATATGGCATTGGGTTAGATTCCCTAACTCTTGATACTAGTGGCATTGGGTTCCACCACGCAATACTCAAAATCTGACGACAAGAGAACAGGGTATCCTAATTCTATCTTAAAAAAAAATGTTTTTTTCAACTAACCTGTTGTTGGTTCTCCCTCTGGGTAACGAGACGCGCCTCAACGCAATCTCTGGTCTCCAGGAAGGCACGTCGCTGCGCCAGCTCTCGCGGGTAGTGGGTCAGGATACCGGCAACGTTGCACGCAATCAGTGTTACCAGACTACCGATGATCTGTATAGAAAAAAATCCTACAGTTACAAAATTATTTTATTTTACAGTCGAATATACAACTTCACGCTGTATCCCGCATCCAGCAGGGTAGGCAGAGGGAACCTAATGTTAAGACACTCCGTTCTCCACTTTCTGCCGAATTCTGGAGGCATTGTGTATTGAGAGGCGGGAATCAACGCCGCCCTTTGCCTCGACACCAGAGGGAAGAAATGGAAATATAAATATAAATAAATATTTCATTTCTCGAGTGGGGATCGAACCCACAACCAATTGGTTTACAGTCGCACTTAGTGCCCCTGCACCACGACTGGCCTCTGAACAGAAAAGCAGATTCTATGCAAATGACAACTAGTAATAACTAAAAATAATAATAACAAAATAATATATAAATGTCACTTTGAATTTATCGAATGAATAATATTATGAAAGATTCACAAAGAGACATGGGTAACTGTCAAGTACAAAGTAAAATGCTATGAAAGCTTTGAGATAATTTCTTCATCTGTGATTTTCAGTACTTTTACAGAAACAGTAAAGAGATGCTTCGTAGTTATAATAGAAATTAGTTATTATAGTTTCCTATGTTCTTTTAGTCAATACATTCACTTTATATAATACTAGAGACTCAAACACGGCTTCGCTCGCTTAAACTTATTTTTATATTATAACCAAAGGACAATATTAAAAAAAATAAAAAGTACATAGATTACTGTCTTTTCTAATCTAAGAATATATGTAGATAGAACGAAGAATACATGATAATCGCTTTTGTACAAACATTCCACATTTATAATATTAGTTTATAAGTTTTTAGTTTTCACCTGGGAGTCTGAAGATTTGGGCATCATCAGTTGAGCACCGATATTGACGGCAGCCAGAGCGAAACCGCCAATCATCGCCTCGTGTAGTCTCAATGGGAGGGTCGCATACGTCACATATGTGAAGAAAGCGCAGGTGCCGGAGCTGATCTCCAGTGATCTAAACATACACACTGAGTCATTACACTGTATCCCGCACACAGCAGGTTAGGCAAAACCTAGTGTCAAAACACTCTGTTCCTCATTTTTCGCCGAATTCAGGACGCATTGCATGTTGAGTAGCGGAACACAATACCGCGCTTTGCCTTGACACCAGAGCGAAAAAATTAAAATGATAAATTTTAATAAATATTTCATTTCCTCTCGTGGGGATCGAACCCACAACCAGTCGCATTTACGGACACACACTTGAGCCCTTGTGCCACGATTAGCCTCATTAAAAAAATGAAAAAAAAAAACATAAATAATATTAATCTAAAATTATAAAGTGTAAGACAGAGACAGATAGTATATTGTAGTTTCGGAGTGCTTTAACTTAAATAGAAATGATATAGACAAAGGCAATAGACATCCAAAAGAAGAAAGAATAGAAGAAGAAAAGCATTCAAATAGCAATTTTGCAGTGCCGACGTTGAAATTTGAGTAAGCATTGAAAAAAAAAACTCAATCGTTCAGTTTTTTCATTATATATAGTTTATAATGTTACATAGTTTTTTATTTTTTAAATTACTTGATTTCTCCATTACAGCATAATACAATTATTATGCTCTAATGTCAATATGCTAAAATGATATACTTGTATACATTTAAGTTAAACCAGGTTAGGTTATATACTCACCTCATACTTATTTATAACCTTCCTTCCTTAAAGAAAACATTATTCAAAAAAAATAATAATAATAACAAAATTATACGCGACATTAGGGTGTGAAATTAACTTATTTATATACTTTACTTATTATTAGCATAATTGGAGCTTCTTGTCGAGCATAATGAGTATATGAATATTTTAATTTTACACCACTTCAAAATCATTGAAAATTATCTCATACGACGACCCAAAAGTTATTTACATACATTATAAACAAGTATCTAAACAGAAAATCTCTACGAAGCGTAAATACACGGAACAAGGCCAGTAAAAGGTTTATAGAGGAAAATTTCGTTTTAGAATGAAATTTGTGAAGTTTGCTTGAAGGTTTCTAATCAAGGCATTGTTAAAGCGTTGACTGTCGACAGGTAAAATGGAAAGTTACTCGGTGATACATTTTTAATGTGACAAAGTTAAACTTACGATTTAAAACGTATATAAATTAGAATAACCAATAATAAATTTTAATATTAATTTAATAGCAATAGATACCTCAACACAGCAGTCGCGGCAACAGAGAGCTCAATCAACAGAAATGTGACGAGTACGATGTAAGAAATGGTCAGGAGGTAGATCTCGTTCATTGCTGGTCGGCTGAGGCACGCCAGCAAGCCTGAGGGATGGACAAAGTTATATTTTTACTGATATATTTATTTTACTTCACTCCGTTTCCCGCACACAGCATTGTACACAGAAGGAACCTAGGAACCTAGTGTTAAGTTGCTCCGTTCCCATGAAGACATGCCCATTTTTCGCCGAATTCTGGAGATATGGTGTTTACGGAACTCAACGCCCCGCTTTACCTCGATACCAGAGCGAAGAAATGAAAATATTAAATATTTCACTCGTCCCGGCTCTATGACTGGCCTCAAATACTTATTACACTTATACATTTATATTAAAGAATAGCTTTACGCTGTATCTCGCACATAGTAATGTAGGGAGAAAGAACATTGTGTTAAGACACTCTGTTCCCTAAGTTCCTACCAATTCTCACGACATTTCGTGTTGAGAGCCAGAACTCAACGTGTCAAAGGTGAGGAAATGAAGACCATGTATCCATGCCACCATGCGTCGTGACTCGTGAGTGGGAATCAAACCCACTACTTTAAAGTTACTTTATCTATATATATAAAATCGAAAGGTCACTCACTCATCACGAAATCTCAGAAACTACAAGTGCTAGGAATCTCAAATTTTGCATAGGAGTTGCTTATAGAACGTAGGTGCTCGCTAAGACGGGAATTTGCAATATTCGACTTCCAAGGGGTTGTTTTTGGGGTCGAAAGTTTTTATGAAACTTCGTTACCACAAATGCTAGGAGTCTCAAATTTTGCATAGACGTCACTAGGACGTAGTCATGGAGACAGAAATTAATAATAACATAGTTCACGCGGGTGAAACCGCGAGCGGGCCGCTAGTTTACTATAAAAGCACTCGTAATTGTTTGCTGATCCAAATCAATTAAATTAGCTAGTAATTTAAACCTGGTAACCATTTTTTCAATTATCTAGAGATTTACTGAAACCTGCGTCTGATGAACGGGAGCGTGCCGTGTCACTTACAAAAGGCTATACGGCGTTTTGTCAAGCTTTTCAAAGGGCTCAACTGTATATAATAAACGGCTATCACGTTTTCACACACAGAAATCGTATTCAAGCTAAATCCTATTTAAGTATTTAGACTGAGAAATTTTAATAACAATGTAATTATTGTATACAAATGAAATGTTTAAAAATATTGACTATGATAATATTTCAACCATAAATAAATAACATTAATATATTAACATATATAATTATTTATTAGCAATTTTTGTTGTACATAGATTCGATTCTCACTCGGGGTAATGAAATATTTAATATTTTCATTTCTTCGCTCTGGTGTCGAGACTAAAGTTAAGTTCCGCCACTAAGCACGCAATGCCTTTAGAATTCGGCGCCAAGTGTTTAATGGAGTGTCTTAACTCTCCTTCTGTCTACCCCGCTACATTATACTGAATACAATGTGATATATAATTATAAGGTAACTAGCGGCCCGCTCGCGGTTTCACCCGCGTGAACTATGTTATTATTAATTTCTGTCTCCATGACTACGTCCTAGTGACGTCTATGCAAAATTTGAGACTCCTAGCATTTGTGGTAACGAAGTTTCATACAAACTTTCGACCCCAAAAACAACCCCTTAGAAGTCGAATATTGCAAATTCCCGTCTTAGCGAGCACCTACGTCCTATAAATAACTCCTATGCAAAATTTGAGATTCCTAGCACATGTAGTTTCTGAGATTTCGTCATGAGTGTGTGACCTTTCGATTTTATATATATAGATATAAAAATAATTGAATACTCACAGGTGTAGACGACGGACGTCATACCGAAGATGGCAATGTTGACGATGTGAGCGATACGCTCTTTCTCATAGTAGATTTTTTTGATGCTGCTATTCCTGTATACAGATGGGTCTAAGTAGCTCATCGTCGAGAATGGCGGTAGAGCTGTTGCAAATGGACTGTGAAAGGGTTGCCATGTTAACATTTTTTTTAAACTGTATTTTTACATTTTTAGGATTTTGTGACAACCCTTGAAAATATCCATATTGACAAAAATATAATAAACGAATACCAGAAATAAGATTTGTACTCGATACCGCCCGTACAATAATAATTAATTTTTATATTAACACAAAAATATAATATAATAGTATATTTTTATATACGTACTCGTATTGCGTTTCAAAATACGTTCCCTCCGTAAAGGAGAACAGTCCGCGGATGAAGTTCTGGACTATAATCAGTGTACTTATTTGCACGGTGGTGAGACCTACGGTCACGGCCAGCAGGAGTCCGAGCAGGTGTGTCATATTCGTTTGGTTCATGCGCAGAAAATAGCGCTGGTATAGCATTTCGACCTGGAACAAATAAATACTATTAATAAACTTAAACTTAACTTAAACTTACTTAAATATATGAGTGAGGCTATTAAGTGACAGCTTGTGAGTTCGATTCCCACTCTAGGAAATGACAATGTTTTACTTGGTAGACCCAAGGAGAGAACGTTTTTTTTTGTTTTTTTTTTTTTTTCGGACTTGAAGTTAATGCTGTTAGCCCTATTGGCCTTTACAGCGACACCGGGTGGGTAGGGCAGAGGGTACTCTGGCCCTGAAAATATGCAGGCACTGTGTGGCTGCCTGTGGGAAGTGCCGACGACGCAAGGGCGCCCCCTGCGGGGCTCGAACCTCGGCTTGCGGTCGTCGAGCGGACTGGGAGTTTCCCTATTCTAAGCAAAGCCGGCCGCGACACAGAAGCCGCGACCGGGGGATAAAATTAGACTAATCTAAGGGAGCTAACGGTCCCTAACCGCTGGACCCGAGGGCGCCGAGGCGCCGCCGGGCCGTGAGATAAGCTAGACTTCGTCGTCGGTTCCGGCGACGACGGTGTGTGTGTCGTGTGTGTGTATTATGTTTCCTACCTACGTACGGGCCGTTTGCTACGGTAATGGCGTCATCGGGGTCTAAGAGGAAGCTACGCGGGCGTCTACGAATCGCGTGAGGCGTGTAGTTACACGCCTCTACGACGAGGGGGTTCGCGTGCGAGCCTGCGCGCTCAAAGTAGCGCTTCGCTAAGCGTTTGCAGTGCTCGTGAATCGATTCCAGTTCAAAATCTCTATGTAGGTCGACATTACGCACGTACCAGGGGGAACCTGATGCGATACGCAGGAATTTATTTTGTACTTTCTGAAGGGGAGTAAGCTTGGTGTGCGCGAACGCAACACAAGCGTAAGTAAGGACAGGTCTAATACAAGTTTTGTATAATGTCAGCTTATTTCTAAGTGACATTTTACTTTTCTTGTTTATGAGATAATACAATCTATTGAGAATATACTTTGCTTTATTGCAAACTTTTGTTATGTGGGGTTTGAAAGTTAATCTAGAGTCTAGAGTGACACCTAGATATTTGACCTGTTTTTCCCAGGGAATGGGTTTATCTAAGAGATGGATGGTAGAGACTCTTATATGTTTTCTGAGAGGGAAGATTATTGCTTTACTCTTCTCGGGATTGACTTCGATTCTCCATTGGCGGAACCACTCACCGAGTGCGCGGGCCGCTTCCTGGAGTCGATCTTTTAATATGATAGTACAACAAGATGTTGTATAGAGGGCTGTATCGTCGGCGTACATAGCCAAGTGAACACCCGGAGTGAGCGGTATGTCACTGGAGTACAACGAGTACAGGATTGGACTGAGCGTAGAGCCCTGGGGCACGCCTGCGCGGAGGAGGCGGGGGGAAGAGAGAGTGCCTTCGACTCTATAGCGAAAGTATCTATTCGTGAGAAAGTCCCGCAGGATGTGTACGAGACAGTCTGGCAAGCCGTAAACGGTGCGCAGCTTGTAAATTAAGCCGTTATGCCAGACTTTATCGAAAGCTTTCGCTATATCGAGAAAAATAGCAGCAGTATTGCTGTGAAAACGGTCCCTAAGGTTGTGTCGAGCGATATGCTCTACGACACGGTGGACTTGGTGTATGGCGGAGTGTTTCTTTCTGAAACCGAATTGCTCATTACAGAGCAGAGAGTCGGCCTCTACCACCTCTGTGAGTCTAACGAGAATGATTCTCTCGTAAATTTTACCTAAACAGCTGAGAAGGCTGATAGGTCTATAACTGGAGGGGATATTCCGCGGCTTATTAGGCTTGGGAAAGCCTATAACTATAGCCTCCTTCCATTCGTCGGGGAATGAACACGACTTAAGAAGGGAATTGAAAATAATGACCAATAGAGATATGAACTGAGCCGGTAGGGACTTGAACATTCTATTAGACAATTTATCGGGCCCCGGGGCCTTTCTATCTTTTAAGTTTTTGATGATGACTTTGACCTCGTCTTCCGAGGTCGGGCGGAGCGGTTCCCCTTGCGGGGGCGTCAGCGCCCATTCTGCGACCGCGGAATCCACATGCGCAATGTGACTCGGGTCGCAGGGCTGACTACTCGGGGTATACTGAGCCTCTAAACTGTCAGCGAGACATTCCGCTTTTTCGGTGTCATCGGCGGCAATTGATAAATCGGACCTAACGAGAGGAGGCATAGTCGAGAGGCAATCGACTCTAAAAGCTCGCGACAGCGCCCAGAATGCCTGGTGCGATGGAGCGAGCCCCTCGAGCTTCTTATCCCACGACTCACCGCGCAGAAGTTCGAATTCGAATCGAACTCTCCTCTTTAAACTGTAATATTCCCTACGATTGTTGTCAGTCGGGTAAGTGTCGTGTCGACGCATAGCTGCGTTCCTACGTCTAATCAATCGCCTGAGCTTTTCTGAGATATCAAACCTACCGTCGGGCAGGTTTGTTACTTCTTTCGAACAACTCTGGATTGTATTTTGAATATATTCGGTGAATTTATTTGCCGCGTCTATTGCTAGCTCCGCGGAGTCGGCGATGCCAGGTATTAATTCCTTAAGAGGGGATTCATTTGAACGGAGGAGCTTTGCAAATCTCCTCCAGTCGACCACAGTCTTGGTGGGAGGGCCTGAGGGGCGCTCATCACCTAATTTGAGAATGACCGGACGATGGTCCGAATCTAAGTCGGGAATGGTATCCATTGAACGTTGCGTGAGTGCAACGTTCGAAAGTATAGCAATATCGAGTACTTCGCCTGTGCCGAGGACACTAAAGCGAGTGGGAGAAGGCGGGCCTATAACACAAGCGTTATATTTCTCTGTGAAGGCTAGAAGCCTCTTGCCGCTGACATTAGTCACCGACGAATTCCAAAGTGTATGTTTGCAATTGAGATCCCCGATCAGAAGGACCGAGTCACCCATACTAAGTAGCGCCAATATGTCGCTTTCTAAAATTTGCCTATTAGGCGAACGGTAAATTGAAGCTATAATTAAAGGCTGATGGCCTGTGAGGAACACCTGACACACCGACGCCTCGGCTGCTTCAAGAGACGGAGGGTCGAGTGGTATACAGTGTAAATTCTTCTTGTAGTAAATCATAGTGCCTCCACCGTGGGTGGCTCTATCATTTCTTACAATCCTGTAGTTCGCAATGCCAGGACTACGAACCGCAGGTTTAAGAAAAGACTCCTGTATACATAAGATATCTAATTGATGGGCGTGCGCGAAGGCGCACAAAGCCTCTTTTTGCCTTTTGACACCGTTTGCGTTAAAAGTCGCTATTGACAGGGCTCTAGGTTTAATACGCGCGAGATGCGAGTCAGCGGGCCGTGGGGTGGAGAGAACGAAGAAAGAACTCAGATGTAGGAGAGGTAGACTCAGATGTAAGAGAGTGGCGCAGTATGGCACGGTCTGACTGTAAAGCGGGATTTGTCGGCTTGATCATCATTTTCTTCTGTTTGGAAAAGCGTGAAATCAAAACGCTACTCTAGTGAAAAATTGCTTAGAGTTTTGACTTTTAGACTGTTTTAAGAGTACAATCTTATAAGCGAAAATGTATAATTGGATATTATTATTCGGCCATTTTGATTTTGATTAATTGTTTAAGAGAAAATAAAAATCCAAATGACATTTTGAAATGTGTTCAATGGATTTAAATTTTGCTCATATTTAAACTCTCTCAACTCCTCTCATATTTAAACCAGACTTATCTCAGAGTTATGATGTTAAAATATGTTTTTTTTCTTCAAATAAATAAATTTAAATAATTTCGACTGTATTCCTACAATTAATATTTTGAAATAATCTATTTCGTTTGTATGTCCATTTAGGATTATTGAGGTAGATTTTCTGTTTTTTTTTTTTGTTAATAATTATTTTCATTAAAAGTTCAACAGATAACTTTGTTTGCATGACAACTTCAGAGATACAATAGAAAATCGCTACCCTACTACTCCCTAACCCCCTACAAAATGCCAATATTCAACATTCTAAGTCCAGTTTGACTGTGCGTTGACTGTCAATCAGTAACGAAATAATTTTATATATACTTATATAGATAGATATATTTTAATTAAGACATTAAATAGATACCTACAAAAGATATAAACTGTTGGTCGTTCTATCGAGATCACGGTCCTTTTTCCACTCAACTAACTCTGATCAATAGCCCCAAGCTGGGCTCCGGTTAATAACTTAACACGAATACGACACATATTTCGATGGCTAAGTAGAATACAAAAAAAATTCAACAATAAAAGTAAAATTGTCATATATTTAATTTTAAATTATAGTTTATTTTTAACTTTGTAATAGATAACTAATACCTGTAAATAACTTTTTTCTGTTGTTTTTATTGAACATCTATAGGTGTATTTAAAATACAAAGAAATATACATTTTTTGCGGAATTCGTGACGCAATAGGACGCGCGTCTCATCACGCCATGTCTCGAAAATTGAACAGAAAACGGAGAAGGGGGTGTCTTAACACTAAATCCCCTTGGTATACGAGAAGTGCTAAACAGAACTAAAAAAATATTCAATTGCTTGTTATGAAATGTATTACTTCTAAAATTTACACAATTACAAAAAACAGAACTAAATACGATTATTTAATAATATTATCAGTATATACTTTTATCTAAAATAAGTACGCCACTACCAATATTTCATACTATGTAATTCCTTTGAAAAATCTTGGCATCTAGCTTTTAATATAATGTTGACTTATGTCCACGCCCCAATTCGCGCAAGACTTATTACTTAATAATTAATCAACTAATTACATCATTAATTTTACCGAGTCTTTTATACATTTTGTTTTCGTGATTAATCTATAGTAATATATAAAAAATGTTGTTTGTAGAACAACATTTAATTATAAAAAGTGTTGAAAAAAAAATATGATAATTATGTTTAAACTTAATAATTATTATTGCACGATCACTCTATGGCTAGTAATACCAGAATGATAAATAGATAAAATTAGAATTTTTCGTTCTACCAAAATTGTGCTTGCTATATACAGGGTGGAATTGTCAGCGCCACTTTAAATGAAACCACAGTTTTAACTACTCTATAAAAGCCTAATATAATTCGGAAAAAAAATAATTCTCAAAAATGAAAAAGTTTTTTTTTCAAACAAAATAAATAATAAAATTATCGTTTTAAAATAAAACGCCATTTGTAAAGTATAACATAGGCACGCACACACTTACCTGTCAAAGCGGCAACGTCGCATACGTATGTGTGCGTGACACGAAATACAGGTATGGATAAAAATCGTGAAATGAAAAAAAAATCCTACGTCCAAACCGTTGAGGTACCTTGATTATTTTTTTTAATTCTGGGTTTGAAATATTTTACCCTATATGCAGTTTCAGTAAAAGAAGCGCTGCCTCTTCCACCCTGTATAATTTCAATTTACGTAGAAAAGTTAATATGAATGTCAAATTTTGCTTCACGAGGTACCTACCATAGACAAAAAAATTCAGAGAACACGCATAAAAAAGGAGCTTCACATTTTCCACTGCGAAAGAGCGGGAAATGCTTAGGCGGAACAGACTCTCTTTAAATAAAATAAGTTTACATTTCCACCTGTTGGTGGAAGAGTATTGTAGAGAGAGAATACTCTCTCTCTCGTATTTTATAATTACTTCGCTCCGCTCTCTAGACCTGAGCGAGCTCATTTCAACTCTTTCCGTTCTCTTAGTCCTTTCCGCCAGAGAATTTATTGGTGGAAACACAAATATGTAGGTTACTCATGCGAGTTCAACGTAATCCTAAATGGGTACCCTCCACTCATGCTGGCAACCGGCTTTCAATTTTAAAGTTCTACGTTCCTTACTTTCCGGCCAATTTTCGAAAACTTACGCATTAATTGGCGCAACTTAACACCGCACTTTGTCTATCAATATGTGGAAATGAAAATACTTTAAATATAATCACTACAATCGCCTTTACAGTCATATGCTGTTGTACTGCACTACGAAGGCAGAACACACATGTATGTATACACAGCTTATAAATCCCTGTGCCGGCCCAAGCGGCTTGACCAGTGATTAAGTTTGACCAATTATCAGCTCTTGGAGATGCGCCCCAATCAATATGGCAAACCAATGCTGGTACCACGTCACGGTAGTCTAGTTGGAAACCTGAATTACATCTCACTACACCTAACAACTTGGTGCCTTGAAATCTGTGTATACGCTAATTGATTGTGAAATTCTAACTATATATCTATCATATACATATATACATATATCAGTATAGGGAATTGTATATTGCTTAGTCTTAAGGCTTTGAGCTAAAGCAATTAAATAATAATTGTCGAATGTACTTTTAAAAATTTTATATTTGTAGTGGATATGGCCTACACTATTTAGCTGGAGATTAGCGAGTTCAAATTCAAATTCAAAATATTCTTTATTCAAATAAACTTATTATAAGCACTTTTGAATCGTCGAATAAACATATGAACAAAAAGCTACCACCGGTTCGGAAGGCAGTTCTGCTGAGAAGAGCCGGCAAGAAACTCAACAGTTGCTCATTTCAAAATCAAAATCAATTTTTTTTTGTTGGAATAATAATTAGAATAGGAAAAAGTTGATAATGAAATAATATTTCAATTAAAAGTTGCATGCGCTCCGAGTATGCACTGCCTTATAATATTAGCGCCGGGAGCGTCAAAGGCTAAGCCGCGGTGTTCGGTTAGTATACTTGGACCGAACGTGTTCCTGGGCTTGGTCAAACATATGTAGCCTTAAGTAGGGTTATTAGAAGGTTTCCTCATGGAAGAGCTGGATTCAGAATTAACCGGCAAACAATCTTGCAACAATGATGCGTTTAATAAGACAGCGCTAACTAAGTAAAAAAAAAAATTAGAAGCAAAAAATCTTTTTTAGAAAAAGCTTTTATTTAAGCGCTTTAAAAAGGAGAAAATAAAGTTTTTCTCTTAAATATACTATCAACTCATAATCTTATTATACACAATTTATATAATCATAAAAGCTTGTCGCGTGATTTACTTGTACAAATAAACTAGTACTATTACTACTATACAACATGATTTCAATTACGTAAAAATATGTTAAGTTTAAATTTTTAAAGTTTCTATTTAATTAAATATTGATTTGTGTGCGCATTGTGTTCTCTTTAAGTCTAGCCTCTGTGCTACGTTTTCAGAAATAAGAGAGATTTTTAAGCTATCTGAAGATATGAATTTATCCCTATTTACCTTTATCTTAGCTGTTGATAATAATATTTCAGGTTCAGCTTCACGCTGTATCCTGCACACAGCAGAGTAGGCAGAGGGAACCTAGTGTTAAGACACTCCGTTCTCCACTTTCTGCCGAATGCCGAATAATAATATTTCTTTACAATTAACGTTAGGTAAATGTAAAATACTGATTGAGCGGTGATTGTTTTCCACATAATTATTTTTCGCAATAACTGTTGTTTGCTGTCCATTTGGCGTCCAATTTATTCGGGTTTCATGTAACAGCATGTGGTGGTGTCCATTGCAAAGGCGGCATCGTTTCAAAGAAATATACCGATTTTCGTTATGATTATACAAACAATTACACAATTGTTTTTGTGAAATAATTTATGGATATTCACCCATGGCCTTCCGAAGAAATAAGATATTTATTGCTTGCCCCGTGTGAAGATTTTAAAGGTCTTGATGAGTTTTGTGGCTTGTAATACTTAGTTGCTACGAAATGTATAATAAGATCTGCTGAGGATGATTTTTGTTTTTTTTAAATATTACAATGAATATTAGATGTGTCTTGTTTCTTTCTAATTGATTCGAGAGTAGAAAACTTCCCTTCCAAATACTTTAAAACATCTTCTAAAGTCGACAATCCTTGTGGATATTTTAAATATTCTATGTAAGACGTATTAGACGACTCTGAATCCAATTCTTGTGACAAATTATGCACAATAAGTGGATCCCATGAGCTAGTATCGACTTTGTGAACGGCGAAATTGCGAACCTTTTACCACTCGCTCTTGTTTACAAAATATATATATATTTTAAACTTCATTTTATCATTGTAAATCAAAAATAGTACAATCCACATAATATGTAAATCGTAGGTAAACATTAAATTAAATAGAAAATAGATGCAATTTAACGCTTCAGGCACTATCATTATTCAAGCTGTGTAAGCTATAAATAGACATATTTGTGTATAATAAACGTGTTAATGACTGGCAATATCTCGTATTATATGGATCGAAATTGTTTAATAATTCAAACAATAGAAAATCAATTAGGTAATAGACATACTGATGTGAACAACTAAGCAGGGTAGGCAGTGGGAACCTAGTGTCAAGACACTCCATTCCCCGCTCTCCATCGAATTCTCGAGGCATTGCGTGTTGCGTGGCGGAACTCAACGCCGCGCTTTGCCATGTTACCAGAGCGAGGAAAAATTAAAATGTTAAATATTTAATTTCATCAATTGAACCCACAACCTGTCGTGTTTACAATCAAAATAGCATTTAATTTCTTGCTCCAAAGTAAAAGTGTTATCATTATGCTCCGTTCAAGATAAGTAAACTCGCAGACAGAGCGAGTTGACGGCTCCCGTTATCCGATTTGAAACTTTTCAAATAACCAACGGAGGAAGCGTAAAATAAATTAAGGTTCCCAAGTTACCCACTGCATCAACTTTTTCTCTCTTGCCCCAATTTCGTGCCTCCTCGTCACTTGATTATTTCGGAGGACTTTCTTAACTAGGTAAAATTGAGGACGTTATAATTAGAACCTACGAGCTCTAAGTAATGACGTTGTGAGTGCGCAAAATTAAAAATTAATTTATTTAATTAATTTTATATGTTTTAAGTTCATCTATTACTAATTCGGCTGTGTGACTGTAATCGCGACGGGTATGGTTTCGATTCTCACTCGGGGCAATGAAATATTCAATATTTTTATTTTTCTTCGCTCTGGTGATGAGGCAAAGCGCGTCGTTGGGTTCTACCACTCAACACGTAATGCCTTCAGAGTTCGACGAAAGTAGGGAACGGAAGTATCTTTATGGGGACGGAGTGTCTTAACACTAGGTCACTTTCGTCCCCAATTTCCCGCTTAATTCTGGAGGCATTGCTTGAGTGGCGTATCTCAACGCCACGTTTTATGCCTCTTCACCAGAGGAACGAGAAAATGAAAATATTCAATATTGAATTTCCCCCATTGCGAATCGAACACAAGTTGTTATACTAGTTAATAGTTATTAATAGTTAATAGATCGTTAGTATTTCAATAGTCAATATCAAACCTATTTTCCTTTAAACGCCTCAATCGAGATTAACCTTTCATAGTATATTAGACGTATTGCTAATTTGAATGATATACGTGTTGTATTGGTGTTTACCTACGTTTCATGCAGAGCTGCAATCAGCTTTGATATTATACTGAAAGATATATTGATATTGGTAAATACTTTATTGATATTTTATATTATTGAAGCCAGTGGTGGTGCAGGAGCGCAAGTGTGTGATTGTAAACGCGACTGGCTGTGGGTTCGATCCCATCGTAAATTTATATTTTCATTTATTCACTCTGATATCGAGGCAAAGAGCGGCGTTGAGTTTCGCCACTTAACACACAACGCGTCCATAATGTTGCGGAAAATGGGGAACGGAGTGTTTTAGCACTATGTGCCTTCTGTCTATCAAATAAGAGCTGTGAAGCTGTGAATTAATTTATATATTTTATATTAATAAGTATAGTTAAACTGTTTTTTTTTTCATTTTATGTCTAGCGGGATAACTAGAGAGACCCGAGCGATAAACACTATGTCCTCTGCATACCTCTTTCAACTCGTCCATTGTCATCGATCCCATGTTTTTTAAGTGGACTGAATTTCCGAAAGTCGAGCTCTCCCCTACTTCTTATACCACTTACTCTTGCTCCATATATCTTCTATACCCCTCATTCTCACGACGTACCTGAGCACGTTCTTCACTCTCACTCTCACTCTCACTGTGACACTCTCTCTAGTACTGGGAGCAACGGCAATCTTTAAAGTAAGACACTTAAAATACAAACTTTCGTAGAACTTGCGAAACGCGTAATTTGTCCGAAGTAATTTTTTTATTATTGTTCATTATAGAATTGTGTCACTTGGGAAACTCGGCCAAAACTCGTTGAGTGGTCTCGATGAACCGTATACAAATGTATGTAACAAAAAACATGTAAAGCTCAAAGTTACATTACTTTTATCAACGTAGGTTGTATATTGTCTCCACACCAATAATAATCTTTTTGAAAATTACGATTACATTAGAAATCACTGTCACGAATACAAAACAGAGATGAAATGAAAATATTAATATATAATAATTCATATCCCCGAGTGGGGATCGAACCCACAACCACCGCGTTACAGTCACACCTTTGGTACCTCTGTACCAAGACGATGTCTCTAGACTACAATAAAGTGTATTAATAAAATTAAGTAAATAAATCATCATGTATTTCAAGCGGTCGAAGCTGCGAGCGAGTCGCTATTAATACAAATGAAAAATTTAACAAAATTGCCAATACCAAAAGCAATTAACTTCTTCAGTTAATATATAAGGTAAGGCATATTTCTTTCGATATTACTCAAAAAGCAACAGATAAAAGGGCTAGCGTATTTATCATTTAATATAAACATGTGGTCCGCTTGTATTTTATTTATCAAAAATGTCCGTGGCAGAAAGATTCGAGGACGGAAATGAGAAATACACAATACCTATATTATTTATGTGAGCGGGGATTTTGTATGTTACAATTTAAATTGTAATTAAGAATACAATCGGCATTATAATTAACGTATTTCTATGTAAAATATATTATTATAATATTTTGAAAATTAAGTACCAATATTGTTTATTTTATTATTAATTAGATACGTAATATTTTCATATCTGTGATAGAGGCAAAGCGCGGCGTTGAGTTGCGAGAATTCAGCGAAAAATGGGGAACCGAAATGTCTTCATGGCAACGGAGTATCTTAACATTAGGTTCCCAGGCTCTGCTATGTGAAAATTATGTGAAGAACAGAGTGAAGATAAATGAAAAAAAAATGTGTTACTATTAACTTTCACATTATGTATTTAATACCTTCTTTCACAAAAAAGAAATTAATAGTTTTCAACGTTAGCCGTATAGGATTAAACAAGCGAATATGTTCATAGACAGAATTTTTATAAAACATTTATTTTTATTTTGGTGACATGCAATTAACCACGAGAGTCTATTGAAAAATATTTATTTTAAAATCAAAGCTCAATTTAAGCTTAGTTTCGGTTTTTAGCAACATGAATATTCAATTTTTAATTGCAATTTTTATCATCTGGTACAGCCAAACAGCACAGTAAAACCAAAAGTTAGTTTATACTGAGTAGTTGTTTCGATATTGGTCTTTTTTTTTCAGTGTAGGAAGGGGGAGTCTAGTGTTAAGACAGTCCGCTCCCCACTTTCTAGTGAATTTTAGAAGTATTGAGTGCTGATTGGCAGAACTCAACACCGCTCTATGTTTCCACATCAGAGCGAAGAAATGAAAATATGAAATATTTTATTTCCCCGAATGGGAATCGAACCCATAGTGTGTCGCGTTTACGGTCACACGCTTGTGCTCTTGCGCTACGACTGGACTCTATTTCTGAGATAATATAAATATTCTAATAATAAAGACAACTTAAAGTCTTTGTTACTTCTCTTTATTTTATATTTTTTTATATATATGCTGGGCAACACAACTTAGTGTTGAAAACAACACTTGAAAATGAAAATGAAATCGAATCTACAACCGTTGTATAGATTGTGCGCAAAGACCATAGACTCAATGCATTCAACTGGTATCGATTATCTAAAACTTATATTATAAAATCGACTGTAAATCAGATCAGCTTCACGCTGTATCCCGCACACTGCAGGGTTAGGCAGAGGGAAACTATTGTTAAGACACTTCATTCCCTACTTCCGAAGAAGACTGACCTGACTGACCTCTAAAATTGATAATAATTTGAAAATTCACCTCAATTAATAATATTTAGCTATCTAAGAAACACGAATAGCTGAGGTTTATTTAGTGTGAAAACACTCAAGTGTTGGAGTAACACTAAGCTTACGAGAATTAGCCGAGCCGAGCCGGGCGCGGCTATAATAACTATTACGAAAGCTATTTGTGCAAACAAAGGGACGTGTACACTATGCACGTGCTGGTTGCGGTAGATTTGAATTTGTTACGACAGATTTGTGATTGGACATCAAATATTATAAAAAAATTGACTATTTCATATTAGCCTTTTTATTTTATATATTTAAAAAAAAAACTTTACTTATTTAGCTTCATGTTTAATTCGTAGTACCCCGCTAGGGATAAAGCAGAGAGAAAGAGCGTAACGCTACGGACACGTAGATACGTAGAGAAAGGCTCTTTCGTCTTGTCCATTGTCATCAACCTCTTCATACAAGCCCTCAGGAAGGATCCTCATGTTGTGTACATCGATGATACTGGGGGAAGTTAACCTCCAGTATCATCGATACTGTGTTTTCGTAGGTCCACCGACGTGGACCCTCGCCACGCCTCTTTCGCCACTCACTTTTCCTTCATAATTTTTTTTTGCTATTCTTTCATCGCTCATTCTTTTGACGTACCCAAACCACCTGAGCAAGTTGTTCCACATTCACCTCGTGGCATCCCTGCTAGTACCTGGCATCATATGTGCGGCTTCGGTCAGCTAAACTGACTTCGCATATTATCCTACGAATACGTTGCATGTCCACTGCATTGTGTACCGATAAACGTTCAGGTGACGTCTTGCCGCCCCATCAATGCATCTAAGCAATCCGTCTTTCGTCTTACTCGCATGGAGGTTTAAAACATTATATTTCTATAATTAATAATACTTTGAAAAAATAAAAATGAAAATTGATATCAAAAAGAAAAAAAAAACCAGACTGTCTAAGAGAACAGTAAGCCCAATAGTTCATTAGAATTAACATTAGGGGGCCCTTTTTAAATTTTGCGGGGCCCTATGGGAAGAATTGTAAGGTCCCCTAAGGTAAGGGTAGTTATAAAAGGGTATAGTAATACGGAAATGATAATCATGATTTATTTTTTCGAACCTTTTGTGTTGAGCGAAATTCGAAACGTTATTCGAAAAAAAAAATGTTTTTCACTAAGTACAACTATGACAAATCTAACGAGACCTCAATTATGTAAATCCGTTCAGCGGTTCTGTAGATATGAGGTAATAAATAATATTACATACATACATACATACAAGATACGCGCGTAAAACACAACCCTACCTTTGCAGTCGGGTACAAAGTTAGGTATATAACGTTAATATTCGAATGAATCGATAATTAGAATCGGCGAATCGATGAATTATTTGAATATGAATGTAAATTTATTTGTATATGCAAAATTATTCTCGTACTGTTTAAATAATCATTTTTAACGTTTATCACGTTATTTATTGTTATTAAAATAATAACAAAAGTGACAAAATAAGCTTTGAATTTTGAAACTATTTATGAAGTTAATTTGCATTTATATTAGTAGTGGGTTGATGATTAAATATTTCGCTTTTATTTAAGTGTTCATCCAGCGAACTGAAAGTTAAACATGAAACTCTATACACAAGACAAATATATTTTGACTGTCTAAATAAGTAATACATATAAACAATATCCAATTAACATAATATTAATGACTCTTGCGGCACTGAGTTCCGCCAATCAACACGCAATGCCTCGAAGATTTGGCGGAAAGTGGGTAACGGCGTGTCTTAACACTAGGTTCCCCCCTCAGCGTGAAAGTGGAAAAATAATATTAAAAACGGTGGCCGTAAATATAACTTCAATAGTATTTATTTTCATAATACAACCGTTAGCTACAACGAGGGCGGCTCTAATTTCAAGAGGACCACCCGGAGGTTCCCTTTACGTAACCGATCGTACATTTTACATTCAAACAGTAGCTTATCGCGGAAACTCACAATGCCTTTATTCAAACTCGTGTTGGGTGGAATTTTCGTTCTCATCCATTCGTACGAGTTATTGGCTGTAAATTCTTCACTTTATTGCTTTCGAGCACAGCTTTATTATGGCTGATTATTGACGTTTGATTTCTGTACTAAAATAGAAGAATATTACTAATCGAGTGTCGAAATATAAGTACTAACTTTCAAGAATTATATTTCTATCGTTGCACCTTATTTGCGTTACCGTATCGCTTATTTAGTGCAACAACGACATAATTACCATAAAAAAAAAACAAATTGAATATACCATGGATTTACCATTTATAAACATTTCTTACGTTTTCATTAATATTTAGAAAATTTAAAATATTTTGCGTAAAAATGGAACAAACATCCACCCAGACAAATTTTTTACATTAATAATATTAGTAGGAAGTAGTACTTACGTGTAAATTCTCAAATCTGTGTGTATCGCATACGGCGCGTATGGGGGCGGGGCACCTCTCGACGCACTGGTGACAGCAATTTTCATCTTCTTCAACCATGTCATTATTGGTAGCGCACCCTCCACCTGCTGGATCGTTACGTGAATCTGAACAGAGAAAAAAAAAATTAGTTCGTTCATGTCTTTTCTTCATTATTTCTTCTTTTAAGTGTTAATTATTTTTTATAAAAATGCTTAATTAATTTATTTTAATTTCTATATGCTATTGAAACACGATGGAAATATCATAAAAAAAAACCGCCGCTATAACCGAAGTAGATAATATAAAGAGTACAATAAAGAAAAAGGCGAATTATATAGATATCGGTATCAAGTGTCAATAATATTTAGTCATTACATGTAGGTCTGTAGACCGCAGGTAGTAAGGCAGAAGGAGGAAGAAGATAATCTAGTGTTAACACACTCCATACCCCACGGATCGCCCAATTTTTGAGACATAGCATGTTGAGTGGTAAAACTCAACTATATTTTATCACCAGAGCCAGAAACTAAAAATAGTTCCCCTAATGGGAATTGAACCACAACTGTGTGCAGACACAGGCTGTGCCTTTGCGCCACACCACTCATTACGTTACGTTACTTTAATTTCTACAGTACTATTTTTAATAAAACATCGAATATCTTCTGTAAGAAAAATAATTCCTGTTTTCCTATAAGAAAATCAAGGAAATTATTATAGCAAAAAATAAGGAAAGACAAACACCGAGCGAAGCTGTAATGCAAACGAGGCTAAACTTGATACATACAAATCTCAAGGCGTATGAAACGTGGAAAATGATAAAATATTCTTCCACCTGTTGTGGAACAACGTGTAATTACGTACTACGGTGGGCGGACTTACGTTATTTTATTACTTGATAATAGGGTTAGTTGTAATGATAAGTAAGGCGCGAATATAGACAGTTATTTAGAAAAAAAAGAATAAAATATATATCTTTTTCTAAACACTACAATCCACGGGTTAAATAAATATAATCCAGTAAAGCAGGGACGTGAGCATTAAATAACTATATTAAACTAAAATCAGCTTCACGCTGTATCTCGCAAACAGCAGTGTAGGTAGAGGAGACTTAGTGTTAAGACACCCCGCTTATTCGTTGTTGCCAGAGCGAAGAAATGAAAATATAAATATAAATAAATATTTCATTCCGTTGAGTGGAGATCGAACCCACAATCAGTGGCGTTTACAATCACTCACTTATGTTTCAAAAAAACATTTTTTTTTTTACTAGAATCTACGGCTTAGATTAGGGAGTGAAAATAAATAAGTATAATCTGTTAAAGCTGGGGAAGCGATCATTAAATAACTATACGACTATATTAAATATACCTAACAAAAAAACGTAATCCTATCCAACCTATATCAATAAATTTTACATGTCAATCATTCGGCCCTTTAAAACAGAACCCTGAAATAAAATTAAGGGGAAATGAGGCGAGGCATCTACCTGTTACTCAGTTGCAGGAAATAAAAGAGGGATATAAAATGGTTTATTTGGTTCTTAACCGAGTGATCATGGGGCCCCCTCACTAGGACGAGTTTACGGCGTTTAACGACGTGCTGGTATCTTTTAGTACGAGAACAGCAGTTAAATATATTTGTCAAGTTTTGGCCTTGTTTATTTCACCATGAGAGTTGCGTTAGTGGTGTAGGTACTTTTTATACTGAATACGTTTCATTTCACGTTATAAGATGTTTTTATATATTTTTCAGTCGATATAAATTATATTTTTTCTTATTATATAATAAAATATAAATTTTACTAAAATTAATGAATTTGAAGTGTGAAATTTAGAATTTTATGTGTAAAAAACTATGAATTTAGTGTACACTTACAAAATTTAAGACATAAGAAAATAGAGCAATTATTTTTGTCACGCTTTATCAGAGAAACAAAAAAATAAACAAATAAAAAATAAATAAATTAATGAAAATAATAGCAAGCTAAATATAAGAACTTCGACATCAACAATAATATAAGTCATTTTCACGCTTTCATTTCCTCAAAGGTGAATAAAGCGTCTGAAGTGTCACGCACTATGATTGACGTGACAAAACAGCGAGGGCTGTTCTCGCCAATCGATACAACATTTTATTTGCTTCCCACCATTTCCGTTTTCCATTTCCATGGAAAATTTTGACGTTAATACGTCAAAACAAACGCGAGATTGCAATATCTGGACATTATTAAAGCCATTCGCGACAGGTTGTAGGTTCAATTCCTATTCGAGGAAATTAAACATTTAATATTTTCATTTCCTGGCTCTAGTAACGAGGCTGAGCGCGGCTAAGTTCCGCCACTCAGCATGTAATGCCTCTAGAATTCGGCGGAAAGTGGGGAATGGAAGTGTCCTAATGGTTCTCAGGTTCCCTGTGCCTACTCTGCTTATAACTAAACCAAAAACATAAGACCTAATGGAACATTCTATTATTTGTGTTTATTACGTTATAGAATTTGATTGACATGTAAATATTTATCATAATAAAACTTGGTTATACCTGAATCTGGCGATACTTCATTCATGATATGGTGTCGCCGAGCTGGCTTGATGGCGGAGCGAGGAGTTGAATAGTGGAAATCTATAGCATGTGTAGTAGGTACTTGTTGCAGAAAAGCGTGATATTATAATTCTGAAGATCAATATTTTGCTAAATATTTTTAAATTATATAAACCCGAATAATTGTTTTTTTTTATGACATTAAACAGCTTAAAATGCGGGCGTTGACAAATGTAGCGCATTCTTAAGTGAAAACAGTTAAATATTATTTTTTACTTTCATATTACTAATATTGTACGAAAATAAACAGTAAGATTTAACCACAGTCAAAAATAAATAAATCAGCTTTACGCTGTATCCCGCACGAAACAGGGTAGGCAGAGGGAACCTAGTGTTAACTTTTCGAGGTATTGCATGTTGAGTGGTATTGCAACGTCGGGATCGTGCCTTGGTGCTAGAGCGAAGAAATGAAAATATTAATAAATAATAATTAATTTAAATATTAATAAATAATAATATATATTGAGGCCGTCATGGCACAGCGGCACAACGGTGGGACTGTAACGCGACGATTGTGGGTTCGATCCCCACTCGGAGAAGTGAAATATTTATTCACGTTTATATTTCCATTTCTTCGCTCTGGAGTCGAGATAAAGCGCGGCGTTGAGTTCTGCCACTCAACACCCAATGCCTCCAGAATTCGACAGAAAGTGGGGAACGGAGTATCTTAACACTAGGTCTGCCTATCCTGTTGTAAGCGGGATAGAGCGTGAAGCTTAAAAAAAATAATTAATGCATAATAATAGCTTAAGTTAAATTATAGGTATAGGTATTGTATATGTGTACCTAATTCAGAAGGGTATTCGGTATACACGTCTTCACTGAAACTCGTTTTATCTCTGACTGGACTTATTATTTATTAGGCAACGCAGACCCCACTACATGCACACACACACACATATAATAATATAATATATACATAAGTACACAAACACTAATATAATTGTGTCCCTATAGTAGCCCTCCTTATGACAAAAAATATTTACTTTACCAATTTAGAAAAAAATAACATAAACAATTTAAAAAAAACATATAAAATAAACAATTCTTACACATATAAAAAAACTAAGTTCATATATATTTACGACTAGTGGACCCGGACGCGGCTTTGCCCGCTTGAACTATACGAATATTTATTAAATATATTTATGAAATTATTTTCAATTTAGGAGGTGAATTACTAAAAAACCGTGAAACACGTATTCAATGAAATATTTTTAAGTCTGAATTTCTAATTTTATAAAAATCAGTGCCGATTGAAAAAAAATCGATATAAACTTTCAACACTTATTTCATCCCTTTAGGGTTAAAATTTTTCAAAATACCTTCTTAGTGGATGTCCAGATTAGGAAAATAAACAACTGTCTAAATTTCACGTTTCTACCATCAGCGGTTACGGCTGTGCGTAGAAACAGGTATATGTCCTTTTATATTTATATAGATTATATAACAATTAAGCGTAAGCGTATGTAAGATGTGAAATGTTTGGTGGTTGGAACCGTATGGACCTTGACCACCTTGACCACCAGTGGAGACAAACTAACAATTCCTGCTTCCTTGAGTTCTGGTCAAACACAACAAAACCAGACCACCAAGTGCCACAGCTACAACAATAAGTACAATTTCTAAGTAATTCACTCTCTTACCAATTACTTCATTTGACACTGATTGATTATTTTACTGGAGTTTACTTTGATTATAACCCATCTTGTGTATAAAGAAGTGCAATCTTCACAATAAATGTAAAATTAATAAACATGTATAGGTAAAGTTATATAAAAAGTATTTGAGTCGAAATATGAATGAAATATAGTAAAAATAAAATAGTGTGCGTGAACTAAAAAAATAATGCTAAAGTTTTAAAATATTTAAACACGCTTCAAATTCTATAAAAATCATATACATATATATACATATAATAATAAAATTCATTGAAAAATGCGTTCATAGAACATTCTTAACATTGTGCTACCTTACTCCTATGTCGGTTGACCAAGCAAAACACAGGGCTCTTAGATAACGCGGCCATATCGTATTGCTTTAGGAATTTAATTATTAATAATAGGGTTTTGCTTATTCAAATTAAAACTACCATTGTTAGAATAATTACATTGAGTATGTATATAAAATATTATTTTTAGAAATGTCTGTGTCAATAGTGCAAGCTGGTTTGAGCAACTTCTGTATTCACTGATAGTATCGTATTGATAGGCCTATATATAGGATAGGATAGGATAGTGATAGATAGGCCAATTTTTTTTTGTTTAATTAACTTTTTACTGATTTTGATGCCGGGATGACTAATATTCTAAATTCTAAAGGTAAATATGGTCTTATTTTATTACTAGTGGACCCGAACGTGGCTACGCCCGCTTGAACTATACGAATATTTATTAAATATATTTATGAAATTATTTTCAGTTTTCAATAGAGAGATGCATCAAGCAAGCTCATTTTGGGTGACGTTTTCTAACAAACTTTGCATATTGTTGTTTAGCAACAGTCGCATAGCGACGGTTGTTATTAACATGGCGGAATAAATTGCATGTCAAATTAATAAGTATTTTAATATATTGGTATATATCGAAAATATTACAAATATGAGAAAAAGAAGTATCGTATGTTCATCCCGAGACCCTCAAGTATCTCTAGATGAGTATTTTATCACAATTGAATTAGCAGTTTGGCCCTGATTGCGTAAAAGACAGACAGACAGAGTTAATTTCGAATTTATAATATAGGTATGGATTAGAAATTTCACAACATGCTTATCGCAGTTTGGAAGTGTCATTTGTTTAAACTGTAACCTGCAATCTGATACTTTCAAAGCTTGCATTAGGTACATGTCGGCGGACCGTTTGTCAGCTAATTCTGCGAAAACGAGTACCGTCGGGTGGCTTATCGTTTAAATTCTATATAGAGCATCCGCTGCCGTATTATAGATACCTTTAATATGCCGAAATACAAAATTATATACATAATCCTATATCTTATAAAACAAAGTCGCTTTTCGTGTCTGTCTGTTGTTTCTAACTCTTCTTCTTCTAAGCCACCCAACGGATTTTGATGCGGTTTTCACCATTAGGTCGAGTATTTTTCGTAGAAGGTTTATATATAGTTTATTATTTGTACATTCTTATGTAAATTAACATAAATACGATAAATATGTATAAAGTCCTACCCGTTGAGATACTTTCGCGCATGCGCTGCTTTAATGGTAAATACTACATGAAAAAAATGTACTGGAGTATTGTTTCTCTTAATAAGATCTACAAAAAAGTCCGCGACGGCATATTCGTATCTTTTAAGAATTACGTGTAGTGATCATTTTTCTGTTTAAAAATAATCATTTCAATACATTTTTTATTGTGAGTCATATTTTTCCATAATGGTATTAATCCTTATCCTTTAAAATACGTTATTAATTTTCTACGTTAAACGAAGATAAAATTTGCTTTTTACACTATTTCGAAATTGCGAATAGTTTTACAGAAAAACGCATTTAATTGTTGACACATTCCGCCGTTCACACATCAGCTGTATGTTACTTAAGTTTCACTTATCCCTTACTGTCAGCATATAAATAAATGTATTAGTTACGTTGGCCATTTAATGTAGATCAGAACTGTCTTTTACTGTTTTTCATTTTAATAAGTACTTTAGAAATTGATACAATATAAAAAAAACCTTGCTGCGAAACGACTCGCCACTCGCCATGCGTCCGCCGCGCCCGCCTGCCTTACGCGCATCGGTGGTTCAGTGGTAAAATGCTCGCCTGCCACGCGGGCGGCCCGGGTTCGATTCCCGGCCGATGCATTCTATTTAATTTTCCTCACAGGCAGCCACGTAGTGCTCGCTTTTCATCAGGGACAGAATATCCTCTTCAGCATTAACCACAAGCTCGAAAAAAAACCCGCCTGCCTCTATAGCAACGAAGATTTAGATGCGTTTGCACGTATTGGATAATTGGAGTTGAATGTATTATTTCAGCGCGATATATTTGGTTTCATATTTTTTGTAGTAGTTATTAGTAGATAGGTTTTTGTTTATAATTTCTTCCGTTTAAAAATATTCATTTAACTATCTAAAAATTGTCATTTAAATATATTTTAATAAGTACTTGAAAATATTAGTAGCACAGATTTAAAATTACGGCTTCTACTAAAAAAACCTTGCTGTGTAAAACAATTGGAAAATCCTTATTGAAACTACGAAAATGCGGGTTGCATTAGGGTTTAATTATTTTTCACATTATCTTAAGTGCTTTGCAAACATACATTATATGAATAATCCAGTAGTAAAAGCGGGCGAAGCCGCAAGAGGGTCGCTAGTTATATATAAGAAAGTTTAAGTATGCGCCTTGGACTTTCTTTATTACTATTAATTTTGGTAAAAACCAAAAATATTGGTTGTAATGGTTTGTGATCTGAAAAAATTGATAACTGTCCACCCTCTATTAAATATTTGAAATGTCTGACGGCTGTAAATACTGTCCTTACCTTTTCTTACTGTTACAATATGTCCTTTTATAAATATAGATTAGGCACATGCCCATACAATAGTATATAACAATATAATATATAAGATATGTACGCAAACACTAATATAATAGTGTCACATCACTTGTCAGTACTCATAACAGAATATTTCAATTTCATTCAATATTCTCAGCATCGGCAACTCTATTCACTCGGTTTATTATTAAAGTGACTTGAGGATCTCAATTATGTACGTTTAAGCTGTAAAGCGTGTTTCGGTTAGGATAATCCGTATTGCATTACTTTTCTTGTCCACAAATTAATTTATATACCTATAGTATAATATTATGTATGAATCAAGTTTCACGCTCTATCCCGCACACAATAGGGTAGGCATACATAATGTTAATGTTAAGATACTTCCCGTTGATTTTCCACACTGTTTGCCGAATTTTTCAAGCATTTTGAGCGGGGGAACTTAACGCCGGGCTTTTGCCTTAGTGCCAAGATTGTTAGTGCGAAAATGAAAAAATATTAAAAAATAACAATTCATTCCCCCGAATGGGGATCGAATCCACAGCCCTCCCGTTACAATTACTTCCTTATCTTCGCCCCTGCGCCGCAATGGTCTCATAATGTATGAATTTACTATTATTTTTGAATTGAATTTTACATTGCATAATTTCTTTGTAGGTATTACAAATACAATAAGTAAATAATGTTTTTTTTAATATAGTTGTTTTTATTTCATTTTATTGTTTGAACTACACCAGTTTGTTATAAAGCACCCGATAACACAAGCGAAATAATGAAATATTTACTATTTCATTTCCTCGAGTGGTTAAGTCAAGTTAAAGTTCATTTTTTCGCTCTGGCAAAAAGCGGAGTTAAGTTCCGCCGCGCTTCGAACGCTTTGGCTCAGCGTGAAACTAAAAAAATGTGTTTAACGCAATAAAATATCAACTAGGACGAGATAAGGTGAACGGCGACGGTGATTAAGGAGATTTTACACATTTTATGAAAATAAATATCTCTCCTACGAGGAACGCTTATAGAAGCATATAGGTAAACGAATAACAGTGCAGTTCCATAGGCCTATGTTATTATAATACGTCGTGGATGTTCCACCCTACTTGCTTGGCTTGGCTTGTGAAGTTGACAGCTGGTTAAAGGATCGCAATTTTACACGTTTATCATATTCTGTTGAATACAGTTCGTGGAAGGCGGTCGTGGTGCATTGGGTTCGATTCCCGAAATAAATTATTATTTATTAATAATAATTTCATTTTTTTGCTCTGGCACCAAGGTTGAGTTCCGCCACTCAACACTCAAGTCCTCTAAAAATCGGCAGAAAGTGAGAAACAGAGAGTGTTAATACTATAATTCCTCTGCCAACCCTGCTATATGCGGGATACAGCGTGGAGCTGATTATTATTAATACAGTTCGTGAATTCGGGACCTATATCTTATATGCGAGATAAGAACATAAGGTGTAATTTAGATTTATTACTTTTATAAGCTTTTGTATTTCATATCAGAAATTTACTCGACTACATCGTACTTCTGGACAAGCGAGGCTGTTTAATTACAGTAGTTAAATGAATTCTAGAACTAGTTCATTGAAGTTGTAATATTGTGTAAATTTACATATATAATTGAAATTGAGATCTATGAAAGTCCCAAACCTACTATTTTACAATAAATCATACACTAATCGTCGCCCGCAACTTTGTTTGCCACTTTAAGATGTCAAACGTGAACTCTCTTTTTTCCCTTCCAGTAGACTAACTACTAACTAATAGTAATAATAGTATCTAATTTCGAGAAATCCTCTCCTAATGCCTACACCTACCTACATACATATATCTCTATGCAATGTACATAATAATTTTCATTTTCCAAGTCCAGTAATTTCGCTTGTGCTTTGTAAGTTGTATATTATACAAAGCTCAAAACTATTCTATAAAATATGAATAATTAGATATAAATATTTATGAAGAATACAATATCGACTAATAACTTGTTATATATAAATCTATTCTTATTTTTGAGGATTTTGCACATCATAGCAACGATTTACGCGATGAGAGCGGAGTTATTTACGATAATTATTTTCACAGAGAGTGATTCATATGGGACTATATTAAAAATTCCTTACCGCGTGATTTATTGTTACGTACAATAATAGTACCAAATAAATTGGATAATTCTTGATTAATGTATATAAAAAATGAATTTCGGCAATTTTTTACCTAATTGTTATTTGTAGTGTTTTTGTTTAGGTTCACGCTGTATCCTGCACATAAAATATAGCATAAGTAGAGGGAACCTAGGAACCTTGTATTAAGACACTTCCGTTTCCCCAATTTTCACCGAATTATGTTGCGTATTAATTGGCGAAACTCAACACCGCGCTTTGCCTCGAGCGAGGAAATGAAAAAAAATCAATTAGCTAAATAACCTATTAATATATATATATAAAAAAAAACATTATATATTATAGTAGTAACACACTTATATCTAAGCGAGATAATAAACCCCCCCACAAGGGGCGGAAAGTGGCGAGCAAAGCCAACCATTGTCTCAACAAGTTCTTCAATAGTGCAAGTTTACTGAAGTGAGCGTACCAGGTATTATGGCCATACTAATTCTCTCATGGGAAATTTTAAATTAACTTAAATGAAATGTTTATTCCATACTTATATATTTTTTTTTTAAAATGTAAAATTTAATTCTTTTATGTAATAAAAGTATATAGTGTAAAGAAATAGAGTTGAGTCACAGTGGAGATAGAAAAATGTATGGCTGTTAGGAGAGTTCCTGATAGTGCAGTTTTATATTAATGATTTCATGTATAAATAAATAGCATTAAAGTGATGCAATGCTACATTATAAGGGTGCACTCTGTATATAACAAAACGTAAAAACCATTAAAAATACCAATTAAAAGGTTTAACCTTTAAAAAAAGAAATCAAATTATTTATTGCCACACATTTTATATTCAAGCTTTAAAGTACTGCCTCCTCTACCAAGTGGACGTATAAAGCCTTTTTACGCGTCGTCGAAAACGTAATGTAAATAGCATTTCAACGATATATTTGTACGATTTTATTCTAATTTACAACATGTTATAAAATTAATATAATATTATGACTTAAATTTTTAGGGTTTATATAAAATTAGCTGCGTAATCGAAACCTGTAGGATTTAAAATTTGTTACAAAGAACTTACAAAACAAATAAAGGAAAAAATGTGAGTTCATATACATGTAAATTTAAATTTGTCAACTCTATCAGGGCCATAATATCAGGGCCTATAAGGTATTTCCCGTAGATTTACAATGATGAGATTTGATAAGAATGGATAACTTGCAGTACACATAAAAGAAAATACCGAAAATCGAAATTTATATTTATATTACAGATAAAAATTATTAGAAATTTGTAATTGTAGTTCATTTCACACAAAATGAGTGCATACATACGCCCGCAAACTTAAGTTTTTGTTGTACTTTCAATTGACCTACAATTCTGAAATTTAGTACAGAGCCCTCAATAGGCGAGTGTAACTCACACTTGACCGATTTTTATTCTCGGGTTCTATAATCGCGACATTTTTGAGAGATTTGTATTCAGTTGACATAACCAATATAATTATGAAATAGCTAATATATATCAGCAATTAATATAATCATTATATTGTCAATATTAAAATGACTGGAAGCGAATATAAACAAACACTTAACGGCAAGTCTCGTATTTCCAAAGCTTATAATACGAAACTTAGCGTCGCTTTTATTCAAACCATTACACTACTCGCTGGAAAAAAGCAACCTTTGAAATTTCTTCAACCGTTCAAGTGCCAATCGTATAAACGTGTTCTAGAAACGAATAGAAATGTATTGAATAACGTAATGTTTGTGTAATTTTAATTTAGACACAATTTTTATTATATATTTCTAATATATAGAGGCCAAGTAGTGGCGCAAGTTGTGAGTTCGATTTCCTCTCGAGGAAATGAAACGTTTAATATTCGCAGTGCAGCGTTACGTTCTGCCACTCAACACGCCTGCCTCCAGAATACAGCGGAGAGTGGGAAGCGGAGTGTCTTGACACTAGGCTCCCTCTGCTACCTGCTCTATACCCTGCTACATGCGGGATACAGTGTAAAGTTAAAAAAAAAACATTTTTAATTAGCTTAAAAAATTGTTTTAAAACTTATTAAATACTCAGTTACAATAGTTAAAATGAACATCAGAACAAAAAGGAACCCTGTCATTTACTTACAATCGATTTGCATAATACTGTTATTTAATGTCCAATACTACTTAAGTCATTTCAAAGGCAATTTAGGAAACCTTTTGAACGCGGCAACAGGATTTCCATCAAACTATACAATTATTGTACAATTTCCTGGGGGCTCTGCGGTTGCTGGGAAAAATATTACTTTCACTTGAAATTTATAGCAAGGTTGAACGTGATACATAAATAAAAGATTAAGAAAGATTACATAAGTAATTCAATACTAATGAAAGAAAAACAAGTAAGTTTTTTTACATAGGGGAGAGCGGGGCCAAAAGTTCCGATTTTTTTTTAACCTCAAATATTGCTACGAATACTTGATTTCAGTATTTATACAATGTAATCAAATTGAACGTACATATCTAGACTTGCAATTAAAACAGTAATTTGGGGTATTCTTTGTAAGACTTTTTTATTATGAATTTTTTTGTGACTGAAGTCGGAAAGTAACAACTTACCCCGATTTGGGGCAAGTTGTTAACAGACCGGGGTAAATTGTTACCATATTTTTTAAAGCTATTATTTGCACAATAAAAAACAATAAATAATCGAACAAAGCCTGTTTATTTAAGGAATAATCAACAGTATCATAATAATCACCAGGCGCAAAAGCAAATCTTTTTTATCCGATTTCTGTAAGAAAAGGAGATTATCAATTTGACTGTTTTTTTTATGTAAGTATGTTACTTCATAACTTTTGATTAGGTGAACCGATTTTGATGATTTTTTTTATTTGAAAGGTAGTGCTTCCCATGTGGGAACCAATTTTTTT
>JAEBDU010012809.1:83824-142815 GCA_016802625.1 Heliconius numata
AAAACATATAGTTTTCTCAGGCATGCCGTATGGAGAATTAAAAAAAAACAAGTTGTCAATGTATGCAGGTCTTCCTGTATTTTTCTAAGTTTAATCACTTCTCCTGCAGTATCTCTGAAACTGCAAATACGTCATTGTTACACCAAACGAGCGATGTCTTCTAGATAGTTAACACAGTCAACTTCTCGAAATTATTATACACAAAGATAATGGATAAAGTAAAACAATTTACTTATCATTTTTGTTTCGACGAATGAACGAAATTAAACTATCGCCGCCGGGGAGAAAATAATTATTTCTTAAGAGCCGTGAAACGATTTAATAAATTAAATTTTGATCTGTTGAATAAAATATTGTTAGAAGTAAGAATTATTATTTTTTATCTTCACGCTTTTAGCATATATTAGAGTAGGCAGAGATAACCTAGTGCTAAGACACTCCGTTCTCAGCTTTTCGATGTAATCCGTACCTGCTCTGCTAATAATTACCTCGGGAACTTAGAATAGATATGTTAGTATGTTCTTATTTAAGCCCAGTCGTGGCCCAGGGGCACGGAGTGTGACTGTAACACTGTCTAGTTATGGGTTCGATCCCCACTCGAGGAGATGAAATATTTATTTAAATTTATATTTCTCAATACTCAACATGCAATGCCTCCAGAATTCAGCAGAAAGTGGGAAACAGAGTGTTTTAACACGAGGTTCCAATGCCTACTCTGCTGTGTGCGGGATACAGCGTGAAGCTCAAAAAATATATTATTTCTTTGCATTTGGCCTAGGGACCGAACCCGGAGGAGCCACAAAAGTAAAATTGGAATGGTAAATTGAAATGGTAAGCTCGTACACTGTTACTTGGCAACAGACTGTATGATTCAATATGGTGGTAACCGTTCAGTCAGGCCCTAAGGCAATAAGTAATTTCTAACGTTCTCCTTTATATTTTAATAACAACAAGCTTTTTTATATTAACCGTCAAAATAAGTCCTCAGAAGTTTCCTAAGATGAATATTAATATTTATTAAGCTTTCAAAAAAAAAAGAGGAATGAAACGAATAAATCCTTATTAATATCGTAAAGTCGGTAGTAACTACGCCTAATCCCTAATACAATGTACAATAATATAAAATTATTATAGATATCTATTGTGTTCCAGATACGCACTGAGACTTCTTTTATTAACCGACTTCTGTAAGAAAAGGAGGTTATTAATTCGACTGTATTTTTTTTGTCTTTTTTTATGTTTGTTACCTCATAAGTTTTAACTGGGTGGACCGATTTTGATATTTTTTTTTGTCTATTGGAGATAATATTCATGCAAGCTACTAAGATTTTTTTTTTATTTATAGTTGGTAAAATTAGGTAACTAGCTAATTTTGCCGTACTTGTTTATAAATATTTTAATTGTTCAAATATCTATATTTATTTAAAATATAAATGAAACAAAGTTATAAATTTTTTAATACCTACAGAGTATCTTAAAAGACAATGCATAATTAAAAAGCGATAAGAAATATGATATTCTTTTTACAGTATCTACATAAACGAGGCCATCGTAGCACAGTGGCAATGATTGTGGGTTTGATCCCATTTCGGGGGAACGATTTGATTTTAATTATTTCTCCGCCAGTAGGCAAAACCCGGCGATGAATTTTGTCTACCGAAATACCTTACAACTGTATTAACACTTGTACGGGAAATGTGAAACGTAGTGTCTTAACGCTAGGTTCTCTCTGCCTATCGTACTCTGCGGTAAAAAGTGTGAAACTATAAATCTAACAAGCAACTTATACTGAAAGTTACTTTTCAAAATTTCAACATTAACTTATTTAATTTATTTAATATATAATTTAATCAGCTTCACGCTGTATCCCGCACACAGAAGGGTAGGCAGAGGGAACCTAATGTAAGGGAACATTAACTTATTATAATCAAATATACGACTAACACGTTTCAAAGACTGAGACTCGAGATATTCATTTCAGTAAGTGTCAACGCATGTCCGGGCACTAGAGTAGCTATTAGGGAAATGTACTTGCAATTTAATTATATAAGTCTTCGGATTGACGTTATCGCAACCCATCTCTGTGCTTCTACATACGATAGGTATATCCATATATAATATATATACTATATGAAATCCCGGCTTCGCTCGGGTGACATGTGACTGTGGTTCTCAAGGAATATTAAGCAAGCCATAGACTAATATAGCATCGTTCATTGTATTTAATAATTATAATGAATTAAAACTGCAATCGTTTTTATATAGGTTTTTTTAATTTATTATCAATTTTCAAAATAAAACAACAAAATAAAAATAAAGAACTTTCAAGACTTTATTCTCTCCATAGTCCTCTTTTTAAACAGTCAGTCAGTACAATTCTTCCCCACTTTCCGCCCAATTTCCAAGACATTGCGTAACTTAATGCCGCACATTGAGTTACGCCTTGAGTTTGTTACCAGAGTAAGAAAATGAGCATAACTTATTTTCCCTGCCTCAATAAATGTTAATTGAATAAATGTTAAATATATATTATTGAGGCCAGAGCCACAAGTGTGTGTGACTGTAAACGCGACCGGTTGTGGGTTCGATGCCCACTCGAGGAAATGAAATATTATATGAATTTATATTTTCATTTCTTCGCTCTGGTATCGAGGCAAAGAGCAGCGTTGAGTTCCGCCACTTTTTTCTTTTAATTTATTATTACAATAGAAAGCAATGACAAAGTAAATTATGCTGTCTTACACTGTTTATTCGCAAGGCCTCCCGAATTCGGCGGAAAGTGGGGAACGGAGTGTCTTAACACTAGGTTCCCTCTGCCTACCCTTTATGCGGGATACAGCGTGAAGCTGATTATTTTTATTTAAAATGTAATTATATTTTTGTATGTACATCTATATGAATATGTCCAGTACAATAATCAATTGGCTATATTAGAGAAAGGCGAATAATTAGCATATGCAAGCTGTAATACATAATTAATTAAATTATTATTACACTCGATGCAGTCGTAGTGCATTGGGACAGTTTCTTAATGTAATCGTGAAAGGTTGTGGGTTCGTTACACTATCTCTTTTTTTCTCTCTCTCTCTTTTTATTTTTTTATTTATTTCTTTCACATATATCAAACGTGCCCTTTTCCGCTCTTGCCTGGTTTTAAGTTTATTTTGAGTATATCATTCATATCATTACAGATGTGGAGGCAAAGCGCGGCGTTGAGTTCCGCCACACATCAAGAATTTGGTGGAAAGTGGAAAACGGAGTATCTTAACTCTAAGTTCCTAGGTTCCCTCTATCTTCCCTCCTTTGTGCTATTTTCATAGGCACGCATAGCAATATAAAACAATACTTTTAAGTATAAGCAACGTCTTGAATTCGAACGGAAAGTGGACACCTAGAGTATTTTAATACTAGGTTTTCTCTTAATATGGTGGGAAAAGGCGAAGCTGCTTTCTAACTAAATGAAAAAATATTTATAGCCAGCATATTTCAAAGGTATCAGGGTCATAAATAAGCAATTGTTTATTAGTAATTTATTGTTTTTGAAAACACAAAGAGGACATTTCAGTTTCTTCTGCCTTGTCTTCTCAAACAGCCATTAGTTCTAGTGAACTGGTGCTAAATTAAAGTAACTAACTTTTGAGTTTAAACAAAATGATTAAACTTTGACTTTATTATGTGTACATTGTTATAATAGACTTTTATATAGGAATTAAGACTATTATGCTATGTGCGGGATACAGCGTGAAGCTGATTTATTTATTTTTATTTATATGTAGAAATGTAAAATTTAATAAGATCACCACAACAACTTCAATAAATGTTAGGCGCAAGAAATATAATAAAGCAAAATATAATTATAATTTTCTAAGAAAATTAATAAATTCCACCATTGAACTGAAGCTCCTGAATGTGTCTATAGCAGCGCATCTTTTCAATCTCTATTTTCCGCCAGAGCAATTACGTGACAATTTCTAAAAACGACAGCTTCTGTATCATTTAACTTGACGTGACAAGTTATGCCGCGTGACATTTTACGTGAAGACGTAATACACAATGGGAAGTAATTTTCATTTAGTTTTTCTCTTCTCAGGGAAACAATTTTTGCGTTTGGCTTCGTCGTAGCTAAACGTGTGGAAACAAATTTGTACATATATTAGAATTCATTAATATTTATGTATGTATGTAGGTATATTATTTACACAAAACTATCCTTAATATTCATTTACTCTTTGTCAATTCCAATTTAAAGTTTTTGACTGAAATAGATAGAGGGACGCTCAAAAGGAATAATAGAAAGCAACAACGTTCTTTTGAATTTTTTGTCTGTCTGTCTATAGGGCGGAGGTTGAGCACCACGATCAGAGAGAGAGCTTAGCCCTGGAACCGTTTCCCCTCTTTCTCCGCGGGAAATTGAGAGAAGAATTTCTGTTGTATGACTCTTAATAAAAATATATATTTTCAAAGCACAATTGTTCAAAGTAAGAACTACAAAGTAAACAAAATTGAATTGTTGGTGAAGGTTACATTCTTAACAGTTAAGTTTAAGTCGTAATTAATTTAACACAGAGATGAAGAACGACTTAATGTTCTAAGAAATATCCAGTAAATACATAGATTTTTCGATTTGTTCGTTCGCTTGAAATAAATTGTCTTTATTTTTTTAGAAAACGTACTCGTATAAAAATTTAAAGTAACGTATGAAAATTTGAAAAAAGTATATACATATTTAATTTAAATAGGTTTATATATTACATTTCAAAAGATGTGAGTACAGCGTTGGTTTGTTGCATCGAGAACGATAGTAAATATAAAATCATATATCAATATATAATTGTTTGTAATTTAATTATATATATATGTATATATGCGTTAACTGTTACTAGGTTCGTAACGAGTTTGAATTACGTACCTAATCTATTTCTATGCATTTGCATTGCAACACCAATCCCAATTATCTAGTGTAATAAATACTAGATTAATTGTATTATTGAGATAACATTACAATTGTACTAACTATATAGAGATAGTTGTTTATTATGTTTATCTATATACTAGCGACCCGCCCGCGGATTCGCCTGCTTGTGTGATGTATATTCATTTTTCTAAATATCATTGTTTAAGAATAATTTTTTTTTAGCTTCATTCTTTATCTCGGGTAAGAGATTAGTCAGAAACAACTTAAAGGTATCTGATTTTTTTCATTTTTGCTCCTGAAGATTTTAATCATATATGATCTAGCTAGGCTACCATGAAATGCACATATTCTTGTACATATACATATGTATATGCTATATATGCTTAGTACATATACATGTGTCATATTTGCTTAGTACCAAACAATTTTTTACTGACCAAAATAAAAAGGGAATCCTCTCAGAGGAAGTGAATATAATTTTTCTATTATAACCCAAAAAAGAGTTCAGTAAATAGAATAACATATAATTTTTGAAATAGCGCTTTATAAATTCAACTCAGGCCTATGATCCACTACAGGCATTACCATAAACAAACACATCACGTGTACTCTTCAAATATTTGTTTAGGTTTAGTCGTTTCAACATATGGAAGCAAAAACATTGTTAATATTTGTACTTTGTTAATATATGCAGCATACTATATGTATATCTAAATGTTGTATGCGTTTTTCAGTACTCGTTCCGTAATTACACTCTGACAGGTGGGGATTTTGTATGACATTTGTGACACGCCTATATGAGATTCATGAGGGATATATGGGGAAATTTGTTTCGTTTTACGTAAATAATTAATAATAGTGAGCTTTGATTTGGGCGATTACAGATTTTCAAAGTGAAATGATAAAAAAATGTGGTTAAGTGCGAGTCCGCCTCGCTCATCGATGCTTCCGTACCAATTTCAGGATTGTGGGCACACGCACTCATTTTGTGTGAAATAAACTACCTATAGGATCCCTTTGATGATATTCTGTTCGTTTGTCAAGACTTTATTTCAAGATCACGTGGAGGTCAATGACCCCTTGAAGTACAGAAAAAATTAAGCTTCTAAGTCAAATATATAAAATATTTTACTTTATTTTTATTAGACCGCGGTAACATTCTTGGTAAATTCAATTTGACTATTAAAATAATAATGTCTATAAAATATAGCTATTCTTTTGTTCAGGACCTTTTCTTTTATACACCTTCTTATCTAATTAATTTTGTATCTTATTTTAAAATATCAACAGAAATTAATACAAATAGGTGCGTATAGGTTTGAGGCCATTGTTGGGGCATAAGCGAGTGACTGTAACGCGACAGATTGTGGGTTCGATTCCCACTCGTGGAAATGAAATATTTAATATTATCATTTTCTTTGCTACGGTGTAGAGGCAAAGTGTTGTATAATCTTGCGCCACTCAAAACGTAATGCCTCCAGAATTTGCGGAAAGTAGGGAGCGGAATGTTGTAACACTAGGCTCTCTCTCCTCTCTCTCTACAACATGCGGAATGTACAATGAAGTTAAAAAAAAAGATGCGTATAAATAATGAATTGGTAGAAAAATTTGTTGTACGGAAAATTGTAAATCGGAGAGTCGAACACATATCAGTGTACGCTCTCGTACCGCTATATGTCAATTCTATAAATCAATCTTTCTTTTGTATTATATTTGTATCAATTAAAAATTGTAAACATTTCAAAAAGTTTGTGAAATGATTGACACTATGTTGAATAATCTCAAAACCGGTCCAACTATTTGGGTTATTGGAAATCGACGGCAAATTTTCAATTTCAATATTCCTATACACCAACCACAAATGAGGTTTGTAATTTGAAATACACCAATATTATATAGCTTTTGTTAATAATATAATTATAATATTTATAAAACATTATTAATTTTCATGATTTTCATAGCTATAACGACAAAGTATAGTGGATGTAATTAAAATATAATACAAGTAATACGTAATACCTTTTTTTTAGTTTCACGCTGTATCCCGCACATAGCAAAGTGACAGGGGGAACTTGGGACCTAATGTTAAGGAACCTAATGTTAAGACACTACGAATTTTGGAGGCATTGCGTGTCAAGTGAAAATATTAAATATTTCATTTCCTCGAGTGAGAATCGAATCCACAACCATTCGCGCTTTCACTCACACTTTCAATATATTAAATCACATTTAACGATTGTCGTCTAACACTAATTGTTTCACTCACAGAACTGAAAATTCCATTTGAACATGCCTGACTAAATCACGTTACACCAAATAGTTCCACTTCACGAAGTAGTTCCTGCATCTCCTCTGAAAGCTGGTTGCGGCCAGTTTTACCGTTTCACATACACGTTTCAATGAACACATACTACGTGTTTACAACTGGTCAAATTAAAATAGAACATTGAATTTACTGAGCTAGAAATGTAACGCTAATTTTTCGTTCTTTTGAAACTTTTAATGAATAAAAATGAGTATTCGAATTTAATATAGAAAGCTAAAAATTCATTTGAAAAATACGATGCTCTTCAGTATGATAGTAAAACCGAAAAAAATATGAAAAAAAGTGTATTGGTAAAATAATTGTAATAGCATTACAAAATCGTATATATTAAAAATATGAAAAAAACAGTTCGCAAATGCATATACTCGTACATATTTATCTCTAATGGAAGGCCGTAGTGGCGCAGCGGTACAAGGGTGTGACTGTAACGCGACGGTTGTGGGTTCGATTCCCAATCGAGGAAATGAAATATAATAAAAAAATCATAATTTGTTGGCGAAACGGAAGGATTAACAATTGGGAAAATTTTTAATTTAGAGATCCTTGGAAAGATTTATAGAATTCTATTTTGCTACAAGAATCGTCAACAGCTATTAATATTATTTTGAGTACTACAATAAATAAGTAATAAGCTAATTTATATCAGTAAATCTGTAACACTAATATATTCAACAAATAAAAACCTAATTGAAACTTATTGATAAAATCTTTCATTTCGGCCTGAGGGTGTAGATGGTATCAATTCATTTTCAGCGTTACGTTTATCTTGCGGAAATTATTATTTTCACCATTTTTAAAGAAGTTATTTCTAGTTCTCAGATTATTTTACATTACATAAGTGTGGATTGTTATTTAAAGAGATTTTCCTTCTGTAAATCTTCCGCATATATCAATTTGGAGCGCCAACAGACAGTGGATAATTGAAATTAATGGATTTTCTCAGTATTTTACTTCAGTAGCGCTAAAAAGTATCCTATCTCGCTATACCCTGAAGCTTCTCCAACATATTGTTTCTGGAAATGATCAGTAAATGTCAATACGTAGATCAATCACAGTTAAATATAATTGAATGTAGTTCAATCTAAGCTGACAGTATAACGAATCGGTTATGGGTACGACAGCATTGTGGCTTTAGTGCCCGAAGTAACAGACAAAATTGGTACAGATTTCGTTATTGTTTATGTAAACTTGCTTATGTTGAATTTACATAAATTATATAAGTAAATATAACACATTATGTTAAATATACATTGTTAGGTTATCCTATCCTATCCTATATCTTATAAAACAAAGTCGCTTTTCGTGTCTGTCTGAACTTTCTAACTCTTCTTCTTCTAAACCACCTAACGGATTTTGATGCGGTTTTCCCCATTAGGTCGAGTATTTCTCAGGGAAGGTTTATATATAGTTTATTATTTGTACATTCTTATGTAAATTACCATAAATACGATAAATGTGTATAAAGTCCTACCCGTTGAGACACTTTCGCGCATGCGCTGCTTTAATGGTAAGTACTACATGAAAATAATGTACTGGAGTATTGTTTCTCTTAATAAGATCTACAAAAAAATCCGCGAGAGCATATTTATATTTTTTAAGGATAACGTGTAGTGATCATATTTCTGTCTAAAAATTGTAATTTCAATATATTTTTTATTGTGAGGGATATTTGTCCATAATGGTATTAATCCTTATCCTTTAAAATACGTTTTAGAGAAAAACGCATTTAATTGTTAACACATCACGCCGTGTACACATCAGCTGTATCGAGTCAAATTTTACTTATCCCTTACTCTCAGTATATAAATAAGTATATTAGTTACGTTGGCCATTTAATGTAGATCAAAACTGTCTTTTACTGTTTTTCATTTTAATAAGTACTTTAGAAGTTGTTACAATATCAAAACATCCTTGCTGCGAAACGCGCCCCGCGTCGTTTTGCTTATACAAGCGCGTCATGAGCAGTCATCGGTGGTTCAGTGGTAGAAAGCTCGCCTGCCACGCGGGCGGCCCGGGTTCGATTCCCGGCCGATGCATTCTATTTAATTTTCCTCACAGGCAGCCACGTAGTGCCTACCCAACCGGTGTCGCTGTTTTAACAGCATTAACCACAAGCTCAAAAAAAACCCGCCTGCCTCTATAGCGAAGAAAATTTAGATTGTGTTATTTATTTGTGTTTATTTTAAAACAATTGGAAAATCCTTATTGGAATTACGAAAATGCGGGTTGCATTAGGGTTTAATTTTAATGATTTTTCACATTATCTTAAGTGCTTTGCAAACATATATTATATGAATAATTCAGTAGTTAAGGCGGGCGAAGCCGCGAGCAGATCGCTAGTATCTTATAAAACAAAGTCGCTTTTTGTGTCTGTCTGAACTTTCTAACTCTTCTTCTTCTAAACCACCCAACGGATTTTTATGCAGTTTTCACCATTAGGTCGAGTATTTCTCAGGGAAGGTTTATATATAGTTTATTATTTGTACATTCTTATGTAAGTTAACATAAATAAGATAAATATGTATAAAGTCCTACCCGTTGAGACACTTTCGCGCATGCGCTGCTTTAATGGTAAGTACTACATGAAAATAATGTACTGGAGTATTGTTCCTCTTAATAAGATCTACAAAAAAGTCCGCGAGAGCATATTCATATCTTTTAAGAATAACCTGTAGTGATCATTTTTCTGTCTAAAAATTGTAATTTCAATATATTTTTTATTGTGAAGGATATTTTTCCATAATAGTATTAATCCTTATCCTTTAAAATACTTTATTAAATTTTTACGTTAAATGAAGATAAAATTTGCTTTTTACACTATTTCGAAGTTGCGAATAGTTTTAGAGAAAAACGCTTTAGAAGTTGTTACAATATCAAAAAATCCTTGCTGCGAAACGGCTCGCCACTCGCCATGCGTCCGTCGCGCCCGCCTGCTTTACACGCATCGGTGGTTCAGTGGTAATATGCTCGCCTGCCATGCGGTCGGCCCGGGTTCGATTCCCGGCCGATGCATTCTATTTAGTTTTCCTCACAGGCAGCCACGTAGTGCTTGCTTTTCATCAGGGACAGAATACCCTCTTCAGCATTAACCACAAGCTCGAAAAAAAACCCGCCCGCTATAGAGGCATCGCAACGAAGATTTAGATGCGTTTGCACGTATTGGATAATTATATATATATTTTGTTTCATATTAGTATATTTGGTTTTATATTTTTTGTAGTACTTATTAGTAGGTAGGCTTTTGTTTATAATTTCTTCCGTTTAAAAATAGTCATTTAACTATCTAAAAATAGTCATTTAAAAATATTTTAATAAGTACTTGAAAAGATTAGTAGCACAGATTTAAAATTACGGTACGTACTAAAAAACCTTGCTGTGTAAAACAATTGAAAAATCCTTATTGAAACTACGAAAATGCGGGTTGCATTAGGGTTTAATTAATTTTCACATTATCTTAAGTGCTTTGCAAACATACATTATATGAATAATCCAGTAGTAAAAGCGGGCGAAGCCGCAAGGGGGTCGCTAGTTACTACATAAATATGACTTTTTCCTCATGATAATCTTTTGTGTTTTGCTTAGTAAAATATAGTCCCGTGAAAATAGATATTTCAGTTACAAAAAGTTTATTTTAGTTTAGAGCTGTATTTTAGTGGTTTTTTGTAGTGGCAGCTCTCAGGTTTTGAAGTAGATCATTTTATCAATTGAAGTTCGCTCATTGTGTAGTACTTCGACATCTTAACTTTAGCATCCCTTAGAATCACTTTAACGAAATGGTGATTCTTAGAAAATAATGTGTAGAAATAATACTTGTTGTAGATCATTTTAAAATTTATCATTTTTGACACATTCCTAAATTTTGTCTTTAACTTACCTACCCTTTATGAAAAAAGTAAATAAGTTTGTCAACTTTTATAAGTTATACCTGCTATGAACCTATAATCCTGAAATTGGTACGTATCCCTCGGTGGGCGAATCTGACTTGCACTTGACTGGATTTTTTAATATCACTATAATTATATTTATTTTAGTGATTTACTTGTTAAGGCAATCTGTGGCTTATTACAAATTTCATTATATTACATTGTAAGATGGCCACTGTGATAAGTAGATATACGGAACACTTTCTATTATATATGAGGTCGTATCCGGATTCATATCCGGTAAGGCGACAGCTCATGTTTCCTAAGCAGTTGCTTCTTGTAATCTGTGTGATATATGTAAAATTGTTTTGTATGACGCTACTTAGGTATTAGGGGAAAGAGGAATTTAATTTTTCTTCAACTAACTGTATACTACATAAGTATACAGTTAGTTGAAGAAAAATTAAATGAAAGTTAAAATATTTTCTTGAATATAATTTCAGTATTATTTTCATTCAGTATTATAAACATTACCATTTATTCGATTCTATTTCTTTGTATCATTAAATTTGTTATTTATATGATTCAACTAGTGGACCCGGACACGGCTACGCCTGCTTGAACTATAAGAATATTTTCGCGTCGGTCATGCTCATACTATGCCGCCCGAAGGCTAGGTCATGTCGAATCAGTGACATCTCCTTAATTATTTATTAGAATGTTATACAGTAAACTATAATTTCAATCTAGATAAAAAACTAAAAGTGACTATTATATTTATTTTCATAAGGATGAATATCAAAATGTCGCGGTAACGGTTGCGTAGCGACGCGACGGTTGTTATTAACATGGCAGAATAAATTGCATGTCAAATTAGAAAGTACTTTAAAATATATTAGTTTATATGTATAATGTAATGTTATATAGCCTATAGCACCTCTGAAGAATGCAGCTTTCATACAAAACAAAAACAATGTAAATCGGACCAGTAGATCCAGAGATCTTAGCGTTCAAACAAACAAACAAACAAACAAACTCTTCCGCTTTATTATATTAGTATAGATTTACTTTCTTTCCTCGATAATAAGACAAACAGGTTAAACAACACGCTATGCTAAGTAATTATGTAAACGCAATGCCTCTAGAATTCAGCGGAAAGTGTAAAACGGAAGTATGAAGTGAAAGGATGAATGAAGTGAAAACGGAGTGTTTACACTAGGTTCCCAGGCTCCCTCTCCCTACCCTGCTATATGCGGGATACAGGGGGAAGAATAGCAATAAGAATAAAAAATACTGAAGCTAAGTATAAAACGTGCAAGCCATTCCAAAAGAAATGACTTTAAAATATGTAATTCATGAAATTTACATTATGAACAAAAGAACAAAGGATTTGCATTATTGATAGAATTTCCTAATGTGAAAATCGAACTAGCAATCATTAAGAATACTCATATACTCTAAAACTGAGCCACTATACCGTCTATTCATATGAATAAAATACGTGTATATACACGGGATTTTAAAATAGCTCCTTTTTAAAGTGAATCACACTCAGCTATTGGTAACGCGGGATACATCACTTCCTTAAAGTATTGGGAACATTTATCTGTTTTCTTATTGGATTGAGGCGTTTTAGCCATTTAGAGTTTTTGTATGAGGTTTTCCTTTCGTTACTTTTGTTATTTTATTTATCTTATTGGGACTACTTTTGGCATTAACAAACTTTTTGTTCTGATACGATTATATGTATATATAAACGTAAGTGGTAAGTAATTACTAGTTTAACTTCACTTGCTAGTTATAGTATAAATTTCTATTCTATCTATATATTTTTTAATTAATTAATATATTAATTAAATTAAACTAAGTATTGACTAGTTTTGTAAAAATATTTCACTTACCACGCTATGGCCGCTGCGGCTCCGAAGACTGAGCCTCATTTTCCAGTCCCTCTTGGAGGCCCCGCCCTCTGAGCTGAACGAACGCTTCATAGGCAGCGACATCATCAGTTCTTAATCGTCTTCTTCATCACACAACTTCAAACTAACTTTATGCGTCTCTATCGCAAATTATCTCCACTTTAAACTATCCCTATATCACCATATATATTACGCACACTTGTTTAGACGTCATTCTGTTTGTAAATGTCCAAGCCATTTTTTTAAAAAAAATCACATATTAACTAAGTTGAACTCAACTATTATAATATTAGAACACTTAAATATTGAAAAAAACACTTTTTCAAGTCATAAAACAACGTAAATGGAGACCAAAAACAAATATTTTAATTTGAACTTTAGAAACGGTTGGACATATTTAGAGAAACAGACTTGTATTAAAACACAAAAACACGATGAAATCTGAAACAAAAAGGACAAGGTTACTTAAAGAGTAGCTTTTATTTTAGTAATAAAAAAATATGTTTTAATAGGCAAAAGGTATTCGAATAGAAACTAGTATTAAGTGAATTCATTTAAGAAATAAAATCTTATAGTAGTGTGATAGTAGGCTTTGGTTAGCGACATATACCCTTTGAATTTGAGCCACTTAAGCCACGGCTTTGATCGACGGATGTAGGCCTTGTCATATTCACATGTTTTTTTTGTAAATCTCTTATAACAATTATGCACTCCGTTGATCTCTCTAGAATATAATTCACCTCAGTAGAAAATAATTCACGTCGTAGCTTAAGTTATCATACAGCTTCACGCTTTATCACGCAATTAGCACGGTAGGCAGAGGGAACCATTGGTAGAAGCATTGCGTGTTGAATAGAGGAACTTGCAACGGGCTTTGCCTCGACACCAGAACGAAGAAATGAAATAGTACATATTTCATTCCCCCGAATGGGGTTCGAACCCACAACCTGTGGCGTTTATAATCACACACAAACATAGAAAGTGTTTTTACGTTTCTTATTTCGTAAGACGCGCGGAATGCAGTGATGAATTACGTATTAAAATATAAATGCTAAGCGTAGTAATTACTTTACAGATATGTAACAAGAAAGGGATTTGTTAAATTATCGGGAATGTAAAATATATAAAAATGTATTTCTTGTAATTTGTTTTGTTGTATTAAGTGCATAACAAGATAAAATTAACATACTAAAATATTTATTTTCTTAAATAAATATACGTATAGTTCAAACGGGCGAAGCCGCAAGGAGTCTGATACGTATATTATAAATTTAGGTACATGTTAAAAATCAATATACGTACATTTTCTCTAAATACAATAAATAGCAAGAAAGCAATACATTTATTCAAATATAAGAACGTGAGAAACCTCTAAATCGCAAGTAATCGATCCTAATGTAAAAACATTGTAGTCTGTCATACCACCGCGCCGAGTTGGTTTCTTAGTATTGGAGAAAATTCCTTTGATGATATGGAACTGATAGCTAATGCTAATACATATTTATAATATGCTTTTATAAATACTTAACTTTGAAATATACATGTAATTAACTCTATTTTTGTATTATTAGATTAGATATAGTCCATTTATATCTTTATTTATAATAAATTCCTAAAGTAGAATGTTTAACAGTTTATTTTTAGATACGAAATGTAATATAAACCGTAGATATATTTTTATATATAGCAGGAGGCAGGGAGAGGGACAAAAAAATAAGATTAAATATTAGACTACAATCAAAGCCCTCAAACTGAATCGAAAGGATGATGGAGGATCTTAAACGAGTTCCACCGTTAGATATATGTAAACACTCGACATGCTTCGTGCGAAAGCTTTCCCAATTTAGACTAAATTGCTCACAAAATGGCACCAATTCAAATAAAAAATTCACCAACGAATACGTAAAAGCATTTTGTGCCTCCTTAATCCAAAATTGACGCTATGTTACCAAATTTACATTCAAATTGCCGTGACATTTCGTCAATAATGGTATTTTTTTTACAAAGTAGATTTTAGGGATATTGAAGATATTTATTTACTTGATAAAACTTATAAAACTCTTACTGTTCCTGGCTAATTGATGAGTGATGAGTTCCTGGAAAATGAGATGAGGAATAATTGTTCCTCTGCAGGACGTGATAGCCCCACCCCACCTTCTTGTTATACCGAATTGATATACTGATACATACAAAAATAGATCTTTCTACCTTTTTGTGCATATATCAAATAGAGAATAGAGAGAAACGTTAAATAATAAAAACATCGACATTAACAAAAGACTTGTCGTAACAAACAAACATTATTATTAATACATTTGTTAAACATGAGTTTTCAGTGTTTCTAATTTCGATTATCCAAATCAAAAAAGTCAAATGAAAAAAAAATCCTTTATCTGTTTTCTTTAATAGATTATATTACATTTCAGTAGTTTTAAAAAAAAGTACAGTATAATTTTACCCTTCTACTTAATCATTAAAATGAAAACTAGATCGGCGTCAGGTCGGAATTCTAACTGGTCATAAATGTGTAAGAGAATAAACCACAATAACGACATATTTACTATTTACGGCTTCGCCATCAATTAATATACGACTATAGTACACAACATAAAACAAAGAAATAAGTTCCCATTGACTTTGTTATAGGATATAAAAATTCCACTATTATATCAACTTACTATGAAATAATAATAATTTTCTACGAATATTGTTAACAGATATTACATTAAGTATTGTTTTATAACGAATAGATAAAAATCGATTATTTACAAGCCGATAATATAATAATCGATATCCTTTTGATAATATCAATAATACCTCGTACGGTTGTAAATTACTTGAAATGATATCAGCTTATTAATAATACGTGTTGACGTGAAAGTAAACTAATTGGCACCACTCTAAGTGAGTGGAACAGGTTTCTACCTGTTCCAAGAAAATCTTTATAGAGCTTACATTTCGGAAAATTATATTTAAAATATTATTTGATTTTCGGTCTGTTTAGATTATACAAAGGTCCTCCTGCTAAGTTAAAATAAATTTCAACAGAAATAAAATTTATGTAATTCCAGAATTTCTTCCCAAAAATTAAATCTTCATATTTCGTCTAATATTTCGCGACCGGGTCACTAGTACTAAAATAAAAATCACATTACTTATGTGACAAAAAGACAGACATAGGTACTGTTTACAAAGACAGGGCGGACCGCTCCAAAGAGAAATGTGAATAAGATATTCATCCCTTTACGGGATTGATTTCCAAAAACCCTTTCATGACCAACAAGTTCTTATTTATATACTACATTATAATTTCGGCTCAATTCGTCCGGTGGTTTAAGCCTAAGTTCAGCCATAATTTCATTTTACTTCTACTTTGAACTGTGCTTACAGAAAAAACCACAAGTTTCACAATGTGAGCTACATTAAAAGCAAGCAACAGAGAAAGTATTTGGCGGAACCTAACACTGTGGTTTCTACTTTAGGTCCAATTTTCCAGACGTTATGTATCGAATGGTGGAACTCAATTCAAAGCCACTCTGTCTTGTTACCAGAGCGAGGAAATGAAAATGATTTATCACCAGCTGGAAATCGAACTCACAACCGTTGTGTTTATAGTTAGACGCTATGCCAATATTATACTTAAATATGAAAAATAAAAAAACGCCTTCTGTGGTATCTGAAGCCTAAACCTCACGCACCTCTTTTGAAAATAGGCAATAAATGCAGAAATATAAGGATTCAAAGTACAAAAATAGAATTAATATTTAGTAAAGTTTTCGTTCTAATTAATCTATTTTTTTCGCAGAACGAAGTTCTATAAATTTCGAGTAGATTAACTTAAGAAAGAGTCTTCTCGTCGTCTACTACTAGACTTAACTTGTAAGAAATTAACTAGTAATTTTTCTCGTGAAAACGGCGACAAAATGGCACGTTTAGTGCTTATACTACGTTTTGAGGAAAACATATAAATAATATTGCCATAATAAAAATAAACAACAAGGATATTCGGTTTGTTTTTGTTATTTGTTAAGTTTTTAATGCTTTTGAGTTTTGTTATTTATTTCCTAGGTATATATTACTTTAAGAACTTAAGAAAATAGATTAATATTTAAAATAAGTATTATTTTTATTTATTGTTTTTAATTTATTGTCGGTTTCACGTTCTAATGAAAAGAAATACATTATGCTTTGAATGCATCGTATTAAGATTTTAAAAATTAATAATAACATAAATAAATAAAAGAGTATATTATATATCTACATATTTTTTTATTATTTTTGATGGCTTAAAGTGGAAGAGTAAAATATTATTTATATATTATTAATTATTATATAATTGGCAACGAAAGTGTCTTAACTCTGATTTCACTCTCCCCATGCCCGATATCACGTAAAATGAAACTAAAGATATTTTGAATATATAAACTTTACGAGTATAATAGCAATAAATCACTTATCACTAAACGATTGTTAAAACTAGAACAGCTACTAGCCATTACACTGTAATACCAAATTACAGTAAAAGCCACAAAGCTAAACATTCTCGACCTTCGTCTTTCATGAAGATGTGAAAGTACTTTTAGAGACTGATCTACCTCGTGTTTTCAGTTTCAGTTTGTTTAATCGACCTTGATAAAAATAAAATAAATCAGCTTCTCGTTGTAATCTCCTGCTATATTCAGCAGGGTAGGCGAAGGGAACCTAGTGTTAAGATATTCCGTTGTTAACTTTCCGCCGAATTTTTCGACGCGTTGGTGTCAGAGCAGAAATGAAAATAATTAATTCCCCCGAGTGGGTATCGAACCCGCAACCATCGCGTTACTGTCACACACTCGTGCCCCAAAACCACGACGGCTTCATCGACCTTGACGGTGGCGGATAAACATACAGACTAGCAAAACAAATGATCTTCTGAATGAAACAAAGCAATGCTTCGTAAACGAGGCGAGGCGCGCCAGTGTATACATACATACATACATACAAATATTGTGGGAGTATAATTGAAATTTTTGCTTTAATTGAAAACGTACTCACGTTATTGATTTAGGACGGTGTAATCCCGTGGGATTCTTTTATACAAATTGTGTTTTACAATAAATAATGTTTTCGGTGTAATAATTAAATGCTTGTAAATATTTATGTTTAGGGTTCCGTAAGTAGGTACTTCAAAAAGTTAAAACGGAACCTTTGTAGGATCATTTTGTTCTCAAGATCACGCGCGATTATCACACTGAAATTAATATCAAACATTCAGATCTATGGTCTCTTGACCACAGTAAAAACCAAGCTTCTTAGTCTTTGTTTGCTGTACCTATTATATATGAATAAAAACTCTATAGGATACTTCTTCTAGTTGTCACGTTCTGCCAACTTTCATAACTGTACCCATGGATGTATAGTTGTAAAATTTGGCACAGAGAACTTAGAATACAAGTGAAGGAAAAGAAGAAGAAGAAAGAAGAAGAAGAAGGCCTACAGTATTTAATTTTATACAAAATTTTAAAACATTATCTTGTAATCTGTTTGATGTTCAACTTGGTGTAATAAAGGATAAAATAAATAAATAAATAACTTTTTGTACATATTTTATTTATTTTAAAACAACACAATGCCGTCGGTAATTCGCTAATTCATCATATGATTTGCCGTAGGCACTAAGACTTTCGACCTCATTTTCCAAATTAGAATTTTACTGCCATAGAGTCTACTTTATTTAACTAGCAACCCGCCCGCGGCGACTGTGCTATAATTTATTTAATAAACTGAATTGTGTTTTTAGTCTAAAATATGTTTGCAGCGCACTTATTATGTCTATGTCGTCTAATATGATTTTTTTTAATACCTTAGAGTTACTAAATCGTTATTTCCATAAGGATGTTTGATTATTTGGACATAAAAACACAACATAATTATGTGTGTTGACAATAATAGTGTTAATTTAGCATTATAGTACCTCAGATCGGTTGAGTACTTTTTGTGTTATTTGTATTTAAATATTTTTTTAGGATTCCGTTCATCACTATGTTCTCCACACGCAGATGTACGCTCCACCAAGACATTTTTTTTGAAGATTGCCTCGACGTCAATTTGGAGCACAGAAATATTAAGCTTGTAATTCAACGCAATGAAAAGATACGGGCGTTTATGCTTTTGCTACGAAAATTGCCGCAAAATCCAAACCCATAGGGTACTTCCCATGAACCTACAATCATGACATTTGGCAAGACGACGACATTATAAAAAGTTTTATAAGTATGGCATAGAAAAAAAACTATTACAAACTATACATATAAATAAGAAAGAATTTCTTTTTTGGAAATTATGCCGAAATATTAAATATTTCATTCCAGTGGAAATCGAACTCACAAGTCACACATTTACTGCACACAGGTACATTGCACGTTTTTGCTTCTGCGCCACGAGTGTCTAATTTCTTATTACCTATCTAATATTTATATATCTAATTTGTATTGTTCCGTTGAACGGCTAACATTGTTGCTATAACTACTTACACCTCGTACATTTTAAACGTATTTACGGGTTAAAGCAATTAAAGTAATTTACTCCCGTTAAGTAATTCACTCACATAAATTGTTATTATAATACAATACATAAATTGTTATTATAATACAATACATTTATTCATAATAAATCATGCTAGAACAACTTAGTAAACTTACTACCTAATTAGGAGTATATTATCATAATTTTGATATTGCCTTACACATAGAATTAATTACGTGCGAACCTTTATGTACAGGTAGGACCCTTCTATAATTCGTATTATTTACCCATACTCACCCTAATCTACCTGACCTGGCCTCTAAATATCGTCCTTCATCACTTTAATAACAGATTATGACAAGCTTTACGTTTAAGCTTTGATAATTTTGTTGAAAGTATTGTTTGTGTCTTGGTTATTAGGATTTATGTAAAATAGGATTCAATTAGGATTTATGTAAAACTGTACAATTGGATTACTTTGTTGTCCGGCTGTCTGTCTGTATGTCAGTCTGACTATTCTATTCAAGATCGCGTGTAGGTTCAGCTGAAATATCTAATCTAATGTAATGACATAATATCAAATATTTTATGAGAATACTACATAGTCTCGAAAAATCATACAATAGGGCACAGAAAAAAATTAAATTCTAAATCAAAACCTATAGTATATACAAATGAATTTTAAAATTTATAGTATGTTTATCTATATTTAGGTTTATCTATAAAGCCTCAAATTCTTTATATTTAAAATTATACTCCTAACGTAGCCCTCAAATTTACGTTTATCTCCGTTTATAAATAGTACTTCTCGTTGACATACAATCATTAAATGGGTACGGAACCCTCGAAAGGCGAGTCCGACTAGCATTTGATCGATTTTTTTATAATAGTAATATTTACTATTTACAAAAAATAATTTAAATGTGCATTTTTAAGTTTACATGTTGGTTTAAATTTTGCTTAATAGAATTGTCATTATTTGTTATCCAGCCTACAACGTTTGGTATTTCGTTAGCCGACGATTACTACCAATTCGCACGCACTACCCGTAACCGAACTTAGTTCCAATAAAAAAAGACATTTTATTAAAAAGATCCCTTTTCACAATTTTTGTCACAAAATTTGCGATATTTACCGAGTGGCTTTTATCATAGTTTAAGCCACAGGAAGCGACCGGCTTCCGTACCGTACCGTACCGTACCTTACCGTAGATCTGTCAATCTTGCATATTGTTTGTTACCCGTTACCTCTTATTAGAACGGAACGGAAGGTAAGAAGTGATTGTGTTGTTTAGTTAGGAACGTCTTTATATATCCCCGTTAAATAAGGTTTGCTAAGGATCTCGGAGATTGCATAGATGGATAATGGATTGGTGACGTCAATATTATCAACATCATTATCATTTGTTATAAGTTTTAGGATTCTAATTTGTCCGTAGCGTTTGACTATCCCGCTAGGGATAAAGCGTGAAGTTAAAGTAAAGTAAAGTAGGTCCTAAGATAGTGCGTTCAACCATACAAGCTCTTCAGTTTTTAGAAGCTAATTCAATCTGTATCCCGCACATAGCAGGGTAGACAGAGGAAACCTAGTGTGAAGACACTCCGTTCCCCACTTTCCGCTGAATTTTGGAGATATTGCGTGTTGAGTGGCGGAACTCAACCCCGCTCTTCCCCGCGCTTCTCGACACCAGGGCGAAGAAATGAAAATATAAATGTAAATAAATATATAATTTCGACGGTAATTCTTTTGCCGACTAAAAATGAAACAAATTTTTATTAGTGATATTATATTTTAATAATACTTAATACTTGTTACACAGTAGAAGAAAAAATATTCATAGCTCTAATTTAAAGATATGTGTGCAATCAATTGATCATATTATAATTATTTATCTATATTAAGAAAAATAACTAACAAGCAACCCGCTCTAAATACGTACGTAGAAAAATGTATTTATCGCGTAAGTTTAAACTTCCAACGTCTTTAGACTCTTTAGCAAAAGGACTCTATAATGACCTGAACCTGAACATTTAACGAGACTGAAACTATACAAGTTCAGCAAACCAAACCTCAACAGTGGAAGTAAGCGTTCTAGTATTGCAGCATTCGATCTAATTAGACCTGTAATTATTTGATGGAAGAAGACTCGTGCAGCCACACTATAGTCCGAATCCGAGACCTGGAACTACTAGATTCATACTATAAAATTGATATATTTGGTTTATTTTATATCCAAAATAAGCCATATAAGTCATTTAGAGGTTTTGATGGGGTTAGAAATAGCTTAAAATGGTTCGTATATCTCCCGGGGGGTTCGCCAGTTTTTTTTCTGAACTTGAACAGATTCCTTTTCAAGACGAAAATATCTAATCATTTATTAGCATAGTTTAATCTATAAACAGATTTGCTAAAATATTTAATAGAATATATGATAATGTTTATAATAACATATAGGGATTAGTGTACTCTGGGGAAATTAGTTTGTTATTGTTTAATATGAATTTACATAAGCATGGATGTGGATAGACTAAAAATTATCTATGAGGTGTTATAGTTGACATATTATTTTGTTTGAATTTTTTTTATTACAGGAGGATTTTTATTTCTGGAATTGTTAGTAACTAATTAAAAAATATATATTTTTAAAAATAATTTTCAAAGTGGGTGATATAATTTACGAAAAGCGGTATCATGTCTCGCTCGGGACATTTAAATTTTGGACTAAAATTGATTGTATATAAGTGATAAATAAATAAATTAGGATATTGAAATATGTAAATGACACATATTAAATAAATTATAAATAATAGTTCCCTATAGAGGTATAGTTGAATTATTATTATGCTTGAATTTAAATTTTAGAGTTAGTATAGTTGTTAAAGAGTAGAGTTAGTAGAGTTAATAGTTAGTAGAGTTTCTTGTCCGCTCTTCTCAGCAGAATTTCCATTCGACTCGGTGGTAGCTTCCTGTAGGCCTAACTCTACTGACAATTGACGATTCAAAAGTGCTTATTAAATACCATAGTATCAACATTATTATTATGAGAAAATACTGAGATGATGTAATCCTTATTGTAATAATAGAGCCTTAGCTGGAATCACTTATTAAATTGCCAAAAATATATTCCTCCGTTTTCTTTCAAATCAGATCCGACATTTAACATACAAAAGGAAAACGTATTTTGGCTATAACAAAATTACAGCAGCCTACTCGAAGTTTGTACGAAGAAAAATTTAATAAGTTATCTTTTTTAACGATAAAGCTTATATGTTATTTTTTTACATTTTATACGTAGATCTATAATTCTTGCTATGTATACTAATACTATAAAACAGAAGAGTTGTGTTAAACGCCTTAATCTCTGGAACTACTGGTACTGATGCGTACTGTAATATAGTATAGTCTATAATGGATTAGAACATATTGATTCTAAATAAGATATTGAAGATATTGACATGGACAGAAACTGTTCTTGACATCCATGCAGCTTACATGTAAGCTTGTAAGGATGTAAGACGAGATTGCCTTTAGATATCAAACAATTAGTAGATGTCGAGAATTCCTTTGATTAGAATCCCGAATACATGTATAAGAGCAACAATAATAGTGTCTCGTATCTAGGAATAACAGAATACTTTACTTTTAACATTAGATGAGACCAGTTTTAACACTTAGTAAGTAAATTTCTTCTGGCTATCTCTTCTTTTTATATGAGAAATTCAATTTGAAGCTAAAAGTAATCGGAAGTAAAAAATAAGACAGGAAAATTGGTTAATTCTTAAAAAAATACTATGTAAATTGGTCTATTTGAAGTTATAAAATGGTATAGTTATTATTATTTGCATACTATTTATTCAACCAGTACTATTAAATAAATAAAATAAATCAGCTTCACGCTGTATCCCGCACACAGCAGGGTAGGCAGAGGGAACCCAGTGTTAAGACACTCCGTGCCCCACTTTCTGCCGAATACCAGTACTATTATAATCTGATTTATAATATCAGAAGGAAAGCAAAAGCTCGTTGAGATGGACTCTATTTAGAGGACTACGTACATGTGTATTCCCGAAACGGAAATGAGTTTTGTTTGTTTTTGATATTTATTATTTACATTTACAAGTAAAAAAATTTATGAAGATAAAATATGTTTACTGTTACAAATTTAAACATTTTGTATATGTTAAATATTTTTTTTATTGGCTGCATTCTTTGTCCACACAGCACAATAGGCAGGGGATATCTAGTGTCAAGACACTCCGTTCCACACATTCCGCCGGATTCCTAATTTTCGACGCATAGCGTGTAGAGTGTAGAGTGGCGGAACTCAACGCCGCATATACATATAATTATGTCTGACAAATGATCAAAGGATATTATTATTACTAATTATTATTATTATTATCAACTAAAGTAATTTTTAGTTATTATTATTAATTTTTAGTTATTATTATACAGAATATACTTTTATTAAATTAGTGAATCAATTTTACATTTTTAAATATAAATTATTATAAAAAAGATACATTTAAAAATATAAAAAAACCACTCTTCCGAGGGCAGGACAAGGGTCCAAGCCATCGGTGGCTAGGGCTCCAGAGAGAGGAACCTCCGCACAATACGCGCCGTCTCAAGTAATACTGACTGACTGACTACTTAAGGTGTTGGTCGAGGCTTTTCGCTATTAAACCGTTAACCGAAACCACTATCGGCACAATGATAGTCGCATTGACATCCCACATGGCGGTAATCTCATGGGCTAGGTCCAAATATTTAGATTGTTTTTCTTTTTCGGCCTTCACGAGATTTTCATCATGTGGGATAGTAACGTCAACAATCACTGCGCGGCGCGCCGCTCGGTTTACTAGTACTATATCAGGTCTATTGGCAACAATATACCTGTCTATTATTATTATTATTATTAACTAAAGTAAAATAGGGGTTGGAGATATGTACATACGAGTACTAAGTTGTTACCGAAAATAAAATATCGCCGTTGGCACGATGGGTTCTGGCAACAAACTCGAATCGATACCAGACGCAATGCGGCCTGTTTTAGGGCTTGCTCGAATCTGGTTTAACAAACTACATTAAAACACATCAACACACAACCTCACATTAGTGACTTCTATATCTCTCCAAATAAATTACTGAATGTGACAACGATTTTATTATTACGTTTATTTAATTTTTTTAATATATTTGTATTGATATTGCAGGCGTTTTCGCTTAGTAATTATTATAATCGTTAGATTTATTTCGATATAAGGTTCGATTCTCACCAGGGGAAGGGCGCTGCATACCGTTGCGTTGTTCTAAAGTAACTAGGTATCATACTTATTTTTTTAGCTTTATGCTAAATACCTTTCATAGCAGGATAGGCAGAGAGAACCTGGGAACCTAATGTCAAGACACTCGCTTCCTATAAAGACATTTTGGTTAACAAACTCATAATTATTTTTGCATATCGACTCTGGTTTACGGTTTCCGATCTCTCCGATCACGCATCATTTTTCAGTTCCGTGAGTTGCCGGAATAAGGATGGGGGTCCGCAGAATTAGCGGGACCGCAAAAAATAATACAAGGACATCTCGTGTTGAAGTGCGACAATCGCCAATAAAGAGTTTTCGAAATTCGATTTCGATCAAACTTTGTAAAAGAAGTTGGTGTAAAATATCGTAACCACGTAATATACTTTACCAGTGAAAATGTTTGTGAAGACGAATAAAGAGGCATAAAGGCAGGTACTAGCATTGCTGTCTGTCGTGTACGAGTATGTCTGGGCACAAGGAGAGAATGAGAAATAAAAGGGGCTTCGATAACAGTGAGTCGAAAATACTGGGGAAAGGCTAAGTAAAACTTATGACTGACAAGATTCAATAAATAAATAAATTTACACACAAAAACAATAATTTTATGTAAAATTGTATATATTTTTAAAATTTTTACTATTTTGCCTACGTCGCCGTACGTGACTAGGATATAGTCACTAAAGCCATTTCTTGGTTCTTATGGCTATTCACGGCTGCGTCCTTTCATCTCACACCGCAGACGAAGGGCTTATATCGAAAAATATGTCACGTAGCTTAGAACGACAGTATTATTGAGAAAAGTATAGAGAAACGTATCTTAACTATAGCCTTTTATAGCCCATTCATTTAACGAACTATGATATATACCTATAAGAATGGACTAAGTTTTTTTTTAATATTTTAAGATGTTATTCCACAGTAAGGAATGAAAAATACTTATTACAGGTACAGTTAGGAAACGTACAAAAATTTGTACGTTTCCTACGAGCGGGATTTGAACCCGCGCCTGTTGGCAACCGTCCAATGGCTGACTACTAAGCCATACGTTCTTATCAAGCTACGTTGAAAACGCTTGTTACAACTTATTTATTAAATGTTGTATAAGAATTTCGACATAGCTTGATCAGAACGTATGCATGTCAGTGGTCGGAGCACTTGGACGGTTTCCAAGAGGCTTCCAATCCCGCTACATTTCATTTTTTGTACGTTTTCTAAATAAGTGTGGACAAAATTATTGTATATTTTCAATAAACACAACAAATGAAAATTCTAAAACCACATAGGGCTATAAAAAATGTAAAACTTTTTAAAATATATCTAAAAATTTTTAAAATCAATAGGAATTCTCCAAAATATATTGCGCATAATAAAATCCCTAAAAATAGGTGCATGCGTCACTTTTTGGTTAAAGCGTATGTTTTATTAACTTTTTCCATCGAAATATATCTCCAATCAAAATCGTATTCAATGAATTGGAAGAGCAAATAACAGAATAAATATTTTAAAAATGTTTTCACAATTTCAAGTTACGTACTTAATACAACAAATAGGACAAATTGTGTATACAGAGAAAGTCAACATTTATATAACCAGACTGGTTTTGAAGCGTGTAACTTCACGCTCTATCCCGCAAGTAGCAGGTTACGAAGAGAGAACTTAGAAACCTTAGTCTTGAGGCACTCCGTTCCCATAATGATATTTCCGTTCCCCACTTCCCACCCAATTCTGAAAGCATTGTGATTTGTGTGGCGGAACATAACGCCGCACAAATTAACATATTTCATTTCCTCTAATAGGAATCGAACCCAAAACGCTTCACGACTTCGCGTACACCATAACATTGTTTTTGAAATAGCTAATTTCAGTGAATTTCATAGAAAGCATTCGTGGATGTCAGACTACCGGAAGTATGTTAGGTCGCATTAGCGAGGCCGACGATTTCATTCCTGGCGTGTATCGAGCTATCGGTATTAGATTTACGTCCACATCCGGTCACCGATCTGTTCGTAGGTACGTTACGTGTAATACTTGCGATAACTACGGAACATTCATCGTGTTTGGTGAATTTCAAATTTAAACTATATTTGAATCTATGTATATAAAATCGAAAGGTCACTCACTCATCACGAAATCTCAGAAACTACATGTGCTAGGAATCTGAAATTTTGCATAGGAGTTACTTATTGGACGTAGGTGCTCGCTAAGACGGGAATTTGCAATATTCGACTTCTAAGGGGTTGTTTTGTTGGGGTTGAAAGTTTGTATGAAACTTAGTTACTACAAATGCTAGCAGTCTCAAATTTTGCATGGACGTCACTTATAGCACGTATGTACTCATGAAAACAGAAATTAATAATAACATAGTTCACGCAGGCGAAGCCGCGGGCGAGCCGCTAGTTTTCAATAAATGTCATAAGATTTAGGCTACTAATTAGGAGGTAATATTGCTAACGTCAGATTAAATAGTTAGAAATTTTCTAATTAATAATTAATTAGTAGTGTCAAAAGCAATTATGAACTTGGCAAGTTATTAAATATTTCGTGGGTTTTGTTAAAATTAATATACGTAATAGTGACTAATATTAATTGTAAAGTGTAATTAGCCTATGCGTTATTCTGATTCTGTAAACTATATTACTGAAACGTTTCATCGAAATCTGTAGAGTATTTTTTGCGTGAAAGAGGTCCATACTCACAAACATTCACAAAATAAAATGGTAGGAAAGGAGAACAGAGAGAGCGTTGATTGGTATGAGTATATATACAAAAGTTATTCCTTTAATATAAAAAATATGTATTTTTTTACAATAGTTATAAATAATTAATTAAGAATTCATTGTTATTTACAACGCAGATTTGCCAATTGAAGTCTACAGGAGAGTCTCATTATGTTTTAAAATATTCCATAATTCATGATCGTCCCTGCCTTTGACAAAAAATTAAGTAATGTTTCGAAAGTTTAGGTATTTTTTTAAAATATATAATATTAATATGCTTTTATGACATCTCTTTATATTAAGAAAAACATATCTGTCTGACTAAGAGCTGGTTGTGGTTCCAAATTTGGGAACCTCAGTACATGAAATTTCGTAACATAGACTTAACTTTTCTTATAGAATTTTAGAATCAGTATAATATAATATTTATATTTATGATAGACAAATTATCTATAATAAAAAAGATTAGAATAATACGTAGCCATTATTACATGAACTAAAAGAACTTCCACAGTTTAACTGATTTCGTCTAAAATATTCCATGTTGACTTTTGTTCCACTTACATTGAAATGGTAATATTATTTATGAACTCTATAAAGCCTATGGTAATTTGAAAGCTAAAAGGTACCTTTTGTATGTATCACAGATGTCTATACTCAAATCTTAGCTTGGAATTCTAAAAATGTTAAATTAATTGTTTAGAAATAATTTGGCTTAGGTATATCTTTTAGATGTACAAAGTTGATAAAAAATCATTTAAAATATATAGACTACATATAATATATAGGCAAAGAAAGTTTATAAAGTGGGTGAAAGACCGCCAAGTTCTATGCAAATAAACATTTCATTTTTCGGATTTTGTTTTCGAATTGATACACGGACAACATCTGATTTTATAAGGGTTCTAATAAAATTGAAAGAGTGAGGTACGGAACCCTAAAAACTAAACAAATATAAAGTAAAAGTCTCAGTTTTACGTCCTCGAAATATCCTCATTCCTTTGCGAAGGTACGGTTACTTGCAATTTCCTAATTATCCCTTCTACGGTCTCTGGTGTTTCATTTCTGAAAGAAAAATATTTGAGTCGCAGAAACGAAGTTGGGTAAAGATTTTGCAATCAAGTAATTAGTGGATATCGTCTTACATTAAGTCGAAAAATAGACTGATTTATATAAGTAAGCTTACTAAGTAAGAATATCGAGAAAGCTCAATAAATAATATAAACTATTAGATATTTACTTTGTTGTTTACAGTAAAAGTGTAAAAGAAGATATTGTTTTTCTTATCAACCTTATACAACCACCTCATCTAATGATTTAACTTGCTTGCTTGCTGCTACCCTGCACAGGGAACCAGCGAACCTAGTGTTAATACTCTCCGTTCTCCAATTACAGCCGCGCTTTTTCCTCGTTGCCAGATCAATGAAAATGAAAATATTGAATCTTTCTTTTCCTCGAGTGGGAATCGTATTCACATTCCAGGCCTCATTTGTATTATTTGTTGGACACATAATTAGATAGAAATAGTACCATGCTTATTCGAATAAAATAATAACAGCTATTATTTCCGTTTCTGCAACACTTTTGACTATCAATAAATGATTAATTTGAATAAATTAAAACATTTTAGTATAGTTAAAGCACGAAAAATATAATAATATGTGTAAAATATCGAAAGAACTATGGTACTTAAAAAGATGATATTGAATTCGAATTCGTAAGAGTCCTCGAACATTCAACTGGAAATGACCATTTTTAGGTCAGGGCTAATGTCTCCGGCCGATGTTGCGAACTACTTGATAACAAATTATGATACTTCTGAAACAAATTTATTGCAGCAATAGTTTCTAGTCCCATCGTTTCGATAGTGGACTTTAGTGGACAATAGGTTATTTGTTTACCTTTTAAAAGTATTGGGCTTTCAATTAGAGGTATTAAGTAGCGACCCCCTCGCGGCTTCGCCCGCTTGAACTATATAGTTATTAATTTACTAATATGTATTACTTTCGTTTTCTAATAATATCTAATATCATTTTAAAAATAACATACCTATACACTTATATTATAATTGTATTAAGGATTTTTGTTAAATGCCATATTTTAAAAGATTAATAATAAAAATAATTTAAAGCATGGTCCTATACCTTATTTTACAATTTAGGGCTTTCATAATTAACATTTATGTATAATTATTCTTAATCACTTATTTGGTCTATATATCATTACAATACAATAAATTATAAAATTAAAATATATATTAATGAAAAATACTAATAGAATAAAATACTAATTTATCTTAGCTATAGTACATGCATAACGAATAAATGTAATAACGATCAAGTTTTTCATTATATTCCTTCTAACATTCAATTAAATATAAACAAACCGGCAAAGAACTTAATCAAAGAAGAAATTTTAATAACTTTGAATATTGAATGATATCTTAACGTTTCACTTAATGTTCTTAGTTAACGAGAAAAAGATGGAAGTTCAATAAATAACGTTTTAAATGGTAGTACCTACCACTAACTGTGTGCAGAATAGTAGATTCCATTTCAACTGACATAAATAGGTATATTTATAAATAAAAACCGGACAAGCGGGATTTGGGCTTGCCCACCGAGGGTTCCGTACAAAAATTTGATTGGATTGGTTTTGAGCTTTTTCTGAAATTCAAGCTTAGCATAGAAAGAACCTTTTCAACTGATACCTGACTTGAACTAGCTTTAATACCGAGCTTTGCCTTTAAAGCTATTACTTTTTAGAAAGCTAGACAAACTATGGTGCTAAGTTCCGCCACTCAACAGGCAATGTCTCGAATATTAGACGACGAAATATTTTAAAATTTTCTCCGTATCTACTTTTATACGTACGGAAACCTGTGAAAGGCAAAGCAAAGCTTGGAATGTATACAATATAATGTCATACGATATGTTCTCTATAAATTAAAAGTATTATTATATTGTTTCAAAAATAACCATTAAACTGGAGAGGCCAGTTGTGCAAGGGCACAACTGTAAAGGCGACAGGTAATGAGTTCTATTCCCACTCAAAGAAATGAAATATTTAATATTTTCTTCTTTAATATTTTCTTCTTATTTTCTCGCTCTGGCAACGAGGCAAAATAATTAAAGTGGCGTTGAATTCCACCAAACGCGGAAAGTGAGGAACGAAAGTATTTAATGGAAACGGAGTGTCCTAACCTTAGGTTCCCAGATTCACTCTGCCTATCCTGCTATATGTGGGAAACAGCGTGAAGCTAAAAAATAGCGCCATATAGAAGTAAACATGTGCATTTCATCAAAAATTGGTGTTAATATTGAAAATACTGGCTTTTTATGGAAAAGTAAATGTATCGTAGTAACCAATTTTCTAAGCGACCACAGCTATAAAGGGTTGTATCCAAGCAATTTGTAGCATAAAAATATATTTCTTTCACAGAAAATAGAAATAGTATTTACCTCTCTTTATACAGCGCTAAATGAAATCTTTTAAGGTTGACTTTCCTATTAATGCTTAATTCGAACGAGTTACCGACGGTATTTAAGCGTGCCAATATTAATTTAGATCTCGGAGAGATGGCAACGAGACGGGGTTAAAGTATTTTTTCTCCATTATCCTTAAATATATATTTTTAAACTAATCTTTTTGTTTTTTGTTTATGTTATATATATAGGGACTTTTAAATTTGTAAATTTATATTTTTTATAATGTCTATCAACATATTTTTGTTTTAGATTGTGGAAATAAATAAAACCTAATTTCTCGAGTGGGAATCGAACCCGCAAATGTAGCACGACGGCCAATGTGCGATGCTTGAAGAACGAAGTAACTTAATATTAGATTCCTGCTTCCCTACTATATTTTGACATTGTCAAGCTAAATAAAACATAAATGAATGTTAATTATAGAATAGGAAAATGATAATAATATTAATTAGTAGCACCCGAGAACGCAATCTAATACCTACCGCCATTAGATTATAAAACGATATAAAATTAAAACGGTTTTCAAATTCTTACACTATATTTTTAAAGTTATCTATTCTGCGTGCTCGAGGCAATCTTGGGAGGATTTTCTAACCTTTACAAAGAAAAATGTTGACTTTAAAATATGTATCGACAAATTTTTGTTTAACCAAAGTATTTTCTGTTATTTTTTTATTTTAACCCGCTAATAAATTCGTTGGGCTAAACTAAATGAATGATTTAAGGTAGAATATTATATTGTATTTACAATATATATCTTATATTTCACCATTTTCCATCCAATTCTTGACACGCTGCGAGTTGAATGGCGGGACATAACGCCGCGGTTGGTCTTACATTTCTGTTTAATTGTTTTGATTACGTTTACATATACAAAATATGGGACATATAGAAAAATGTAAAGATACAGACATTCTTTTCATATTTCCTCATAGAAAATGTTCTCATAGAATTTTTTTTTTAAATTCGGCGGAATATTTCCCGCATATCGCAGGGTAAGCTGAGGGAACCTAGTGTTAAGACACTCTGTTCCCCACAAATAAGTATTATGTACACGTAGCAGTATATCACTTTGTAATATGATGAGCATTAGTCGTAAGGCCTCTCATAAGTTCCATAAATCGGAAGTAATAAAGCTAATTCAATTACAGAAAGCCTTCAAGTTTAGATGAATTGACATCTTGACTCAAATTATATTAAATTGTTTTGCAATTCTGTTATTAACGTTAGAACTTTGAAGTACAAATCCGTAGTCGTTTATAAATGTTTTAAACATTTTCAAATAGAACGGAATCATTGATCATTTAAATTTGTTTAATAAATAAGTATATATTACTATCCTACTAATATAATAATAATGTTAAAGCTAATGAAGATGAATGCTTGTCCCACTTTTACGCGAAAAGTAAATTAAAATAATAATGTATACATACAGAAACATAGCTTAATTTGACTAAAATAAACAATGAGATTAAGCAGGCGAAGCCGTGCTTGAATTGCAGGCATCATATATTTAAAGAATAAAATTAAGGAGTAATTAAGATGCTTTTTTCAGCTTTGACCATATCTTTTTTCTATGTAAATATAGCAACATGGTTTTTTTTTCAGAAAATCATGGGGCTATAGATTTGAGTATAGGGTTTGAATTACAACTCGATATACCCAAGCGTTCCTGAGATAAACGGTCTTGACAGATACATACAGATAGACAGACGGACAATAGAGTGTTCCTTTTTATAAGGGTTCCGTTTTCCCTTAAAAAGTACGGAACCCTAAAACGGAGGGTAAATTACACAAAACCCTTAGAAATAGCTCGATATAATATAATGGGCCATTTGCTGAACCTCTCGACCATGTAGATTACTTGATTCTAAGTCCAACCCACATTATCGGAAAGTCGTTAAAGCTTTTAAAGTTGTTATCACCATTCAACTATGATATAGTATACCCGAACTATCTACTGAGTGTTGTCTATTGAATAACGAAAAGTAAGAGATTTTAAATAGTGTTGGATTCAAAATATTTCATGATAAGAGATAAGCCGTTTATAAAAATTAGAAGGTATTTTATTAATATTTTATTTATTGTTATTTCTATTAGATTTTTTTTATTTATTTTCACCATTTTTAAAGTAATATTAGCACTTATACAAAAAACAGTTTCATAAAACTTATATAAATACATTATATAAATATATACGATGTAGGTATGCCTAAGATATTTTTGGGTTACAATTATTATTAAAATAAATAATAATAGAAATGATAAGAAAAGATGAATATCAATATAAATTTACTGGAAGAAAATCAAAATATTAAATATTTAATTTCCCCGAGTGGGAATCGAACCCACAGGATGTCGTTTTTACAGTCACACTACCATTGGACCACTAGTGACCTCAAAAATGGATTTTCATAATTTATCTTAAAATAATATTCCCAAAATAGCTTTACTTACATATAAATTACATTAGAGCAATTATTACAAAAAAAGATGTATGAAAAAATATAATGAATATCATAATAAAGATTTCCTTGAAAATTTTCTTCGTGCCGGAAAAGGAAAACACATGATCCTTGTTAGAATTACTCAAGCATTCTTTTCTTTAAAATGTGTTCTATTTTTAAAATGGAAAGTATAAAATAATATTTAGCAATTTATACCAAACTTTAAGTAAGTGGTTTAATAAAAAATGTTGATATAATAGTATGAAATATTAAAATGAAGTACGGAAACCTTTGCACTGTTTATTGATAAGACAGCTCGCTAGTCCCTTTCCGCTGAATTCTAGAAGCATTGCACTCTGAGTGGCGGAACTCAACGCTGCCATCTGCCTCGACACCAAAGCAAAGAAATGAAAATATAAAATATCAATTCCTCGAGTGGGAATCGAACTCACAACCTGGCCTCACTGAACATTACTGGTTTATTGTTATTTTATATTAAAAGGTAAATATATGTGTGTCTATCTATAAAAGTAGAAAAGTATAACATTACTTGTATACGAAATCTGACGCATTCCGCTACTAACTCTGACCGAAGACAGGAATAGTAAAATCCACTGTGGGTTACATTGAAACTATTAACGTAATCTAATTAGCTTCCCTCGATAAACGGACTATCCAATAAAGCTATTTTGATTTGAATTAGTATTTTAGGAGATTACCGCACTCAACCAAACAAACTCTTTTACTTTATGATATTGGTATAGATATGAATTTGTTAAAATAATAAATATCGTTTTTTATAAAAAAATATATATTTTACAGGTAATATCGATTCATGGTGTATGGCATTTATAGCAGGGTAGAACGCAGAAACCCAGTGTTAAAACTACGTTCGTCATTTTCGAGAGATTGCGTGTTAAATGGTAGAACTGAACACTGCGCTTTCTCTGGTAAAACTAGAGCGAGAAAATGAAAATGAATGAAACTCATATTTCCGAATAGGAATAGAACCCACAACCGTCGCATTTTACAACTACGCCACAACGGAACCTTTTCCGCAATTGACTTTAACGTTTCTTCGACAAGATTATTTATCAATTCAAAGAATCGTGAACATATTTATTTTATTGTTCGCTCAGGTGTAACGGAATACAATAAATTTAGGATCGTTTCATCGGGATTGCTTAAATATAATAAAGCTTGATTTAAATGTATATACATTTGTTCAAAATCTCTCGTATTGTTGATTTGGTGTTGGCTTATAAGATAATTTGATATATCACTGGTTTGATGATAACAGCATGAGGACCTCCCGGAGGGCATGTATGAAGAGGTTGATGACGATGGACGAGGCGAAAGAGGTGTGTAGAGACCGTAGCGTTTGGCGCTCCGTCCTCCCTGACTACCCCGCTAGGGATAAAGCGAAAAATTTAAAGAAATAACTAAAAGAAATGTTTCATGAGAATTCCTAATATTATTAAATTAACATTAGAAACTGACATATACCATGTGTATTTTTTATAAAGATGTAATTTTATTAATTATTAACATTATAATTCGATATTCCAACAATCCTTTCAATATCTCGATTTTTTTTGTAGTTTATTGTAATTATTTTATTTCAATTTAATTATCACTTATTGCTTTATTTTAAATCAAATTCTATAAATATGAATATTTATTTCCTTACATTTGTTACCAATACCATAACCAAAACATAAACGATGTTCCATTCATACGCTAAACATTTTATGCAATTAAAACTCACGGCAACATCGATTAATTGAAATCGGAACTAGAACTAGAACCTCTCTATCAATTTTCGATTCACTCAAAATATAATAGCAATTGCGATTTAGAGTGGGAGGTATATAGATATTTCATTGGGATAAGTATCACAGAGTTATTTAAGGAATTTTTAGTTGTTTGTTTTTAACAAAACTTGCATTTAGTTAAAACAATTTTTAAGTAAGAAATATTTAAAAAATAAATAGAAAAAATGGAACTCTCAGTCTTTCAAGACGGTTTATCTCAAGTTTGTGTGAAGATATCAACTTTAAATTCAAATCTAATATCTACGGTCCATTGGAGCATAAAAAATTAAGCTTATAAGTTAACGTAATTAAAAGATACGAGCATTTGTACATAGTTTGCAGAGTTTTGTATGAAATTTACATATTCAAAACCTATAGTGCATTTCACGTTGATTTAATTTTATTTGGCAAGAAGTGAGAAATTGAAGTTGAATTGAAGAAAATCCGAAAAATTATATTTATATTACAAAAAAAAATTAATCCAAATTTATAATTATAGCTCATTTCATATCTTTCTAACATTCAATGTCAACCTATACAAGTTATACTTGCTACTGACCTACAATCCTGAAATTGGTAGAGGAACCCTAAAAAATTTGACTGTTCCCCCACCAAGTAAAGTAATATACGTGTAAATAAAGTCAATAATTTCAACATTCTTTTGTAATTGAATACCAGCGAGTACCGCTCGCCAGTAACCGCAGGATCGACCTCTAGAGAAGATTATTTGTATCATACGCTACGCTGAACTCGTAAAATACTGCCATTTTTAAATTCGCCAAACGCTATGTCAAGTTCTATTCTAGGCTTCATTTGAAAGTATTATATTTTTTTCGTTGTTTTTTGTAAATTTATTCGTAGTTTTTTTTTTCAGCTTCACGATGTATCTCTCATATAGCAGAATGGCAGAGGGAACCTAGGGCTAGAACACTTCGTTCCCTACTTTCCGACGATTTTTTGAGACTTTGCGTGTTGAGTTGGGGAACTCATCTCCTGGATGTGCCCCTGGACCACAACGGCCTCAAAAACTTGCTTATAAAAAATCACATTTTACAACAATATTTCTAAACGAAAGCTTTGTTTACTTATCAGAGAAATGTTTTCATACAAATAAAAACAAACGTGGTACACTGTATCGGGTTTGGGGAAACCATTTAAGTGTTATCGTCTTTATTACAGAAAGCCTACAAAATTGGTCAAAACAAACATTTTTATTATGAAATGTTCCGTTTTTTTACAAGTATTTACCCAATCGTATCGAATTTTTAATTAAATTAATTTACCAATGAAATTATGAAGAGATACGAGAATTTGAGGCTGGTCATGGCACAGGGGTACAAAAGACTGACTGATATGACTGTAAACTCGACTGGTTGTGGGTTCGATCCCTACTCGAGGAAATAAAATATTTAATATTTTAATTTTATCGCCCTGGTATCGAGGCGAAGCGCGGCGTTGAATTCCAGCACTTATTAAGCAATGCCTCAATAATTCGGCGGAAAGTCTTAATACTAGGTTCCCTGTCCCTACCCTGCTGTAAGTGAGAGAATTTTATTATCTTAAAATAATTTCAATCAAGATAGCAGATTCGATATTACCAGGTGTAAGATATTGTATTACAATTATTAGTATCTATTTCTATTTCAATATGCCTCGATCTCTTCTCCTCTCTTAATAGATAGTCTATAAATTGTTTGATTAAAATCCGGATGTAGAATAGATAGATTCTGGAGTTCTGGTTCCTAACTGCATTTGGGAATATACTCGGATAATTACTAGGCTTATGTTTAAATAAATATAATATAGAAGCCTTCGTGGCGCAGTGGTTCAGTGAAAACGTAACAATTGTGGATTCGATTCCCACTTGGGGTGCGATATTAAATACAATTTATTTTAATTTCCCTTCTTTGGTAGAGGCAGCGCGACGTCGATTTCCGCCATTCAACATGTAATATCTCGGAAATTCGGTGGATATTGGGGAGTGTAGTGTCTTAATATTATGTTCCCTCTGCCTATAATTACTTGCTATATTTGAAAAAGAGTGAAATTGCTGATTTATTTTTTTGTGAATAATATAATGCATGAACTTAAGTTATCAAATATTTTACCGATTCGCTCATTAAAATATAAATAAATTATATGGACCACCAACGAATGATCTTTGTGGTTTCAGGAATTAATTTCTATTATCAAAGCTCAAATTTTCATGATAAAGCAATATTTGTTTGAGTCGATCAGATATTTGAATCCAAGATTTGCCGATTCGTACGTTAGCAGATTTTCAAGGTGAATATAAATAGTAAAACAGTTTCACGCTGTATCCCGCACACTGCAGCGTAGGCGGAGTGAACCTAGTGTTAAAACACTCCGTTTCCCATACATAAATAGTGTCTAACGGTAAATTAAATTATCCATAGTGTATGTAAATTATACAACTCATCCCAATTAAACAACGCAAATCCCAAACGAAACTTCAAGGACGCACCCCAAAATCCCTTTGACGGATTTATTTTAAGGCTTAGAAAAGCATCATTAATGGTGCCAAAACATTTTTATGTTAATCTCAACCATTAGGCCAAACACTTTGATATATTTCTAATTAAATATAAAACGTGATAGAATAACTTTTATTAGAGGGAAATAAGTAGGTACCTACTGTATAGAAAATTCTATACAGATTCCCTTATTAGACGAAATTTAATAAATTGGACGTCAAAAACAAGGATTATAATATTAAATAGATGATGTAGTAGCAAAATAAACATATTTATTAAAAAATCAGCTTCACGTTGTCTCCCGCACGCAGCTGGGTACGCACAGGGAACCTAGGCTGAACCTAGGGAAGCCTAGGGAACCTAACCTGTTGAGACACTTCGTTCCCCACTTATCGCTGAATTATGGAGGCATTGCGAGTTGAATGGCGGAACTCAATGCCGTACTTTGCCTCGACACCAGAGCGAAGAAATAGAAATATAAATTTGAGTAAATATTTACTTTCCCCGAGTGGGGATCGAACCTGCAGCCAGTCGCGGACCATTTAAATTAAAAAATATATTTTTATTGTTTTATTTTCATTCAAAACAGTTTGTATTCCCGAAGGCCACAAAGCAATACCTATCTATTCACGGTACCAAGTAATTAATGTTTACTTTATTATGGGAACTATTTAGCTAAAATTTAATGAGAATGTAGCAAATAATTATGTTTTACATACATAGTTAATGTTTCCTTTTGCATATTAAATGTTGATTTGGTTTAATTGTTCGTATCTCACAGTCTTTTGTATGCGATGGTTGTCGGTTCAAATCGTATATAAAAAAAACGATTTCTCGATCTCGAAAATAGTATCTCTCAGTTCATCTACATAGCGTCCTGTAACCGTAGCTAGCTTAATTTAATCAAAATTATGAAACAAAATACGTTTTATTTCTTTTTAAGAATATATTTCGTGCTAATTTAGGAACAATGTTATTGTCGACGCCAACAGCGTGGCACTCATTACTAAATTTAGAATCGATAAGGAATTAGGGCTGAGCTTTGTAAAATCACCTATTTATCCTATCCTAAAAAATTAAATCAGCTTCACCCTGTATCCCGCACACAGCAAGGTAGGTAGAGGGAACCTAGTGTTAAGATACTCCGTTCTCGATATCAAAGCGTTCAACCAAACAAACTCGTCAGCTTTATAATATTAGTATAAATAAATATTACCTAAGCCAAAATAAATTAATTTATTATCGTTTTAAAAAACCAAATTGGGATGGCCACCTCCTGTCCTTTCAGCAATTTGTGTAATGTATAAAGATAAACCCTTTAGTCTATTTACTGATTTCTGGCCGCGGCGGCATTTCATTTAACTATAGACCACCAAATGTGATCCCCTATTTAAATTAAACCGCAATCACGAAAACCTTAACTTATATTTAAAATGTTATAGTTAAGTTCCGTAGTTTAATATGGTATGAAAAACCTTATTTTGTGTAATACAAAATTGTTTTTTTTTTTTGTAAAATATTTTGTAATATTTTACAAAAAAAAAGCTTCAATTGCTTTACATGAGGTAGGTATGGAGACAAATACCAATTTAAGATCCCCCATATTGGTCTAGTACCAATTAGTTAAATGTTTGTGTTCTGTTTAAAGATCTTTACTCTCATTACGATGAATATTACGATAGACGATTGTGTTGCCGTTTGTTTGACCGGGCTATTGATGAGAACAATGAAATCTCTTCAGTTAGTGACAGAAAAAGATCTGGCCGTCCATGTAGTGTTCATACGAAAAAGGTGATCAAAGACTCCTTAGTCCAGAAAAAAGCTATCAAAACATCGACACAAGATAACATTCTTGAGAAGATAGTTAAGCCCCTTAACAAAACTATGTTCAATAACCAAGAATGGTCCTTTCAGAAAAACTCGCGCCGGATCATAAATCTCGATCCACCCAATCTTAGAAACTTCCGAACTTAACCGGACCGAAATAAGAGGTGAGGACTGACCGTCATCTAGTTCTGTTGTTATTTCACTGGATTATGGTTTATGATGAGTTTCAGAGCGTAAAGCTTGATAACTTTTGGTCCCTAAAACAAACCATATGATTGACAGTGAAGAATTTTCCCATAGAAACAGTGCGTGATGCTATTGATAACTATTGTTTGCCATTTGAGACCATTTCGAATAAGCTTTATATATTTTTAATGTTCTAATATTAATGTATTAAACTTATGTACTGTAAAAATAATAAATGATACGTACAATAAAAAAAAATAGTTTTTCTGTATAACAATTTTTGTGACAAGAAGTATTTATCGGCTATACGTGACAGTTGTGGATTCGCATCCAACTCAATTTTTATTTATACTTTTGAATTAATTTACATGAAAAATAACAAAATTTAACCGAATATTTTAAGATTAGGTGCCTTCCTTGCTATGAAAGAAAAGGCGCGAAGCTTTTTTTTCACCTGGTGGTAAGAGAACTCCGCCTCCCACGACCTCGTGCAATACCAGAGCCACAGGCGCGTTGCCGGTATTTAAATTGGAGGTAGATGTAGTTTTTAAAACTGTTATTATATTAGAATTCACAAAAACAAAGTATCACTTATTAAATGTAAATTAAGAATGCACATTCTAAAATCTAGTTCATAATTAAAATGTATTTTTCTTGTGTAAATGTAAACTTTTAATATTGATTTACTCTTGCCTCAACTTCGTCTCACAATACTTAACTTAGATACTTGTTTGTAATCGTATTAAGAGTTTAAAGTGAATGATCAAGAGCTAGCTGTATAAATTGAATTATATACCACTAACAGGCTTTACTTTTCTCACTTTGTGCATTTTAATCAGATGTTAAATGTATGAGACTATTTTGAACTATGAATAATAATTTGTAACTTTTACACTGCAGGACTGAACTGAACACGGAACTCAACGCCGCGCTTTGCCTCGACACTACAACGAAGAAATGAAAATATAAAATATTTAATTTGCTCGAGTGGGAATCGAATCTACAACTTGTCGAGTTTACAGTCACACGCTTATACTCCTGTCGATCCGTCATTTAATTTGAGTAGTCTTTATATATTGTTAAGATATATTTTAAAAACTCTCCTGTAGTTTACGAAGTGAAAAATAATTTTGTGATGTAAAACTGCGAGCTCGGAAACGAAATCTTGTGAAGCGAAAGCATTGGTAAACTAATCGTGAGGGTTTGTCTAATCAAATTATAGAACAAATATATAAAGAATAATATACATTCAAAGTATTTTTATAGTACTCTAAAATATTGTAGACGTATTTCACACACTATCTAAATAATACACAGAGAGTAATACCTACACAGATCTAAAAGGATTTTTTTAATGTCTTGTTAAATCTCCTAGTTCCTTTTTATTTCGTATTATAACCTCGACACCAGAGCAAAAATATTTTAAATAAATATTTCATTTCCTCGAGTGGGAATCAAACCAAGAACCAGTTCCGTTTACAGTACACTTCCAGGTGCCCCTACGCCACGACTGGGACATTATTATTCTATTCTTGTTTTGTACTATAATATGAATATAGTAAGTATTCAATCAATGATTTTACCAATTTATTTTTAATAATATTGTTATAAGTAAGCTAATATTTGAAATTAATTCTGAACATCGCAATCTCAAGAAGAAATTTTATATTATTGCTAGAGTGTTCCTTTGTAGAACTAGCAACTTTAAGTTTTGTTCCTTTAACCGTCGGCTTTATGAAATGTCGGAAGTCAAGTTGCATAAAGATTTGCCTTTCGAGAAATTAATAGGGAATTCATTTAAATCAACTACTTGAGATGTTTCCTTTATATTTTGTCCATTTATCTTTTCTTTTGTTCGGAGTTTTAATATCATTCGTAATGATTATTTACGCTAGATATAAAGTATCTTTTTTCTTTATTTTATTATTAGCTTTACGCTGAATCCCACACATAGCAGGGTAGGCAGAGGGAACCTATAGTTAAGATACGTTCCCCAGGCCACACTGTCTGTCACACCTTCGCTATGATTAGATGTGCCTACCTAGAGTTACAAGTAAATGTTTTGTATACCTTTATTTCTCTGTGATTATTTTATTTGTCATTTGATGATTTTTACCAGAGAAAGTGTCTTGGAAGTATGATAAATAAATAACTTGAATGTAACCCATCTACCCCCGACACAGGATCGAACCCAGACCACAACAGCGAGAGAACAACATTACCTTTGTAATTTAAATTTATTAGCATTTAAATGAAATGACGAAAACGCATTACGACATTACTGAAAATTCTTGATATTTTTCTCATATTAACAGATTCACAGTTGTCATTTTATTATTCGTTCTTTAATTTTACTCGTAATCCATTTTTTTTCAAACTTGAAGTTAATGTTGTTAGCCCTACTAGCTTTACACCTGGCCCTATTTAAGAGGGTACTCTGTCCCTGAAAAATTTGCAAACACTACGCTGCTTGTGAGGATGCCGACGGCGGTGAAGGCTTCCTTTGGGACTTGAACCTCGGCTTGCAGCTGTCGAGCGACTGACCCGTTATCCATTCTTAGGACTGTTTATTTATATCCTAATCCGTGTTATCTCGTCTATAAATAGGGTTGTTCTATTTCTGTACTACCCTTTTCTTTGATCCGGATATATTTAATTTCTAATAGCTTATCTGTTGTCGCGTACGTACTAAAATTATATTTTAAAAATATTGTTAAAGAATCCGTCGACAGTTGAGGAAATGTTTATAATAATTTAAAAGATTTTTACATTCCCCATTCCCCATTGCCACTCAAAACTCACGTACAACGGTGTGTTTCAACACTACTTATTTTTTTGAGTTTCAAAATCTTCGTCTTCTCAAGGATTCTCTTCAAGGATTCTCTTTTTTTGAACTCTATGTAATAGAGACGACATAATTTATCATATAAGCAAAGTTTTCATAAAATATAAAGTTATATAAAAAGATATTTTTTAAAATAAACTCCATTAACACAATTTATTTTTATAGAAGAGGTAAAAAGAGTGTCTAGACACTACGCTGTCTCTGCCTACGCAACTAGGTATATCCGAGATAAAGCTATATATAATAATCTATAACAATAAACATCCTATAGGCTATAATCTTTTATCTAAGGGAAAGAAAATGATCTCATAAACTTTGACTCGCTATCAAAAAGTAAAAAATCACATTAAAACTAAAACGTTTAGCGAACACTCGAGTACGCCCGCATACAATAGTAATATATTTAAGGATTAAGTTAAACTACAAATTTAGTCACTATGTAGACTAGCAAATTAAAATAATTTGGATAGTTTGTTGGAAATCAGATTAAAAATTACTTTTCATGCATATTCTTTACTGTAAAAGTAAGTTTTCAATTTACACCTGAATACTGCGTCACGTAGGGCGGAGGAAATCTATTATTAAGTCACACTACTCTCCACTTTCCGCCTGAAATCGAAAGTGTGGGTTGAATGGCGGAACTCAACGCTTTAGCTGGTCTTGATAAAGCAATGGAAAATAAATACACAGTATTTATGTTTTTGAATCCTGAGTGCTGTTAGAGTCCTTATTGGACCATTTTTAGGACTTTTACTTAAGTGATTATGGCTCATGGACTTTTCTTATAAAAAAGACAAAAATTATATTAATATAAGAAAAACACAAAGAAATAAAGAGGTCCTTAAAATTATACTTCCTGTGTTCGTCTTAAACAATTTTGAATAAAACATCGACGACGACGCGAAAGGTCGGGCAATTTTTATTAATGTATTCTTATAGACTTTCAACAAAAGATTATTTACGATACAAGTTTTTTTTTTAAATATAATTTTTTTTTCATAAAAAAATTTTGCTTTAATTCGCAATAAAAATATTTTATTTATAATATTTTTATTGCATTATTATAATAAAATTAATAATTTTAAATATTACAAAAAAAATGACCAAAGAAAAACGCATACAAATACAAAACCAAAGTTTAACTAATATATGAAAATATTTTCATCATCATCACACAAATACAAAATTTAATTTAAATACAAGAAAAAGTATAATTCTCATAATAATTTCAACAAAAGTCAAACTTAACATAAAAAAAACAAACGCTAAAAAACTCAAAATCAACTTAAACTTCCACAATAAATGTAACGAGGGCAAATAAAACGACAACTTATGTTATTCTTACCTTCGAGGGAAGAGGGAAACGAACGCGATAGTTTGAGAGCACTTTGAGAGCACTATTTAACGCGACTTTTCTATGCGACAGTCGGCGCGCGATTCAGAGGGAAAACAATGGCGTCAGGTTACGGGAGGGGCTTCCCCACCTATCTGTTGCTCCGCGCATGTGCTTTGAAAATAACTGAAATGGTGTGAGAAGCCTTAATAAAGCTTGAAATTTTGATATTAAATGTTGTTTAAGATATTATATCAAATTAATAAATCAGCTTCCCGTACACAGATATTTGGCAAAGGGAACCTATTGTTAAGGCACTCCGTTCGCCATTTTCCGTCGAATTCTGGAGGCGGTGCGTGTTGAGTGGCAGAACTCAACGTCGCTCTTTTTGCCTCTACACTAAAGCGAAGAAATGGAAATATAAATTTAAATAAGTATTCCATTTCCTCCAAACATTAAATAAATACTAAATATTTCCTCGAGTAGGAATCGAGCCCACAAGCTGTCACGTAACACGCTTGTTCTCCTGCGGCACTACTGGCATCAAACTAATTACACATTAACTTAACTATAACATTTTTTTAAGAAATTTCAGTTACTGCTATTTCTATATGGTCCATACAAGTAATGGAGGACGCCCATCCATACTATTGCAAATATTAATTAAGGTGATGTCTTATTTAATACCTCATAAACTCTCTTCAAATGTATTCGGAGATGGAGAGTGATTGTGTCGTTTGAAACACGGAAGGGCTTTTTCCAACCAAATATACTTAATAATACACTAATGCTATTAGTTTATACTATATGTATACGAGTACGTAGACCACACGGAACTGAGTTAAAAGGATTAATTTGGTTGAAGGATTCTATGTATATTTATATATTTTGTACTATAACGAAATTAAATATGTGATTTAGTACCACTCTACATATATAAAATACAATAATACACTGTAAAACCAAAAAAAACTAAATATAAAACCGATTTTGATACAGATCTCAAAAAATGCTTGTGTTCTTTCTCTTACGCATATTTTGCAGCTGTAAGTTTACCGGTATATGCATATATATTTAAATTTTACTATAAATTCAGCTTCACGCTGTATCCCGCACACAGTAGGGTAGGCAGAGGGAACCTAATGTCCGTTCTCTGGTTTCCGCCGAATTCTGGAGGCATTGCGTTTAGAGTGGCGGTTAAACGCCGCGCTTTGCCTCGACACTAGAGCGAAGAAATGAAAATATAAATTTAAAGAAGTTCGGGTGGTTGGCAGAGACGAAATGTCATGACACAAAATTCCACTGTCTATCCAAAAAAAGTATAAAAAAGAAAAACATTAGACGAAGCGAAAAAATTAGAAATTCATAAATTCTTATAAATAAGTTTATTTTGTTTTTAACTTTTCTTTGTCTGAAACAGTTTTTTGCTTGAGATATGGCTCTCTTATATTTTATTTACTTCTTTTATTCTTTGTGCCTCAGGCTACATTTTGACTAAAAGTTAAAAGTATCTATTTCCGAGGTATAGCACTTTTAAAAGGTTGTATTTTATAATAAATTTAAATGGTTATTTCCTTCAGTTAAATAGCGTTTCTTTTTAACAAATCATCCATTTCATATCAGTTTCATTACAAACAAATCTATACATCCATTAATAGTGTATATCTTTCTGTTTGTCCGACTTAGCTGGACCGATTTTCACGAAACTAACACTAAAAGATATGAGAGAAATGAACAACTCTCTCTGGGTTGTTGACAAAGTTGATTTTAATATGAAATAATAACACTTTTTAAAAGAATCAAATAAAATCGTGTAATCGTGTTCTAAATTCCATAAGTGTTATTAAAAAAAAATCTTCTTCACAATGTATCCCGCACACAGCAGGGTAGGCAGAGGGAACATTGTGTTAAGACACTCCGTTCTCCACTTTCTGCCGAATTCTGGAGGCATTATGTGTTGAGTGGCAGAACTCAACGTCGCGCTTTGCCTCGACACTAGAGCGAAGACATGGAATGGACGAGATCTTTTGACATCCCCAATAATTTCTGACAAAACAGATCTGCTCTAACTTAGAATGGTGTTAAATAAATATTTCTAGGTGAAGACAGTCTTTTAACTGGGTCTTATTTTAACACGCATTCTCTTATACAATAGTAGAACAAAATTTTTTATTATAAATATATTGTTAAATTTTAACCCTGAACTAACAAAATGACATGTGAATAACATAAATCCGGATATTACCTTTACATTAATCATCATTCATAATACGATTTTGCATATTATTAAATAATAATGAATGTCAATTTCTATGGACTAATTAAAATCAGTATTTATGGAATAAAAGCTTATTATTTACTGTTGTCATTATTTAAAATTTTATAATTAGTTCAGTAAAATATTTGGGTAATCCAATAGTGGTTTTAAAGTTGACTTTAAATAAGAAATAATTACACTTTTGATTATATTTTGTAGTAGAAAACGATCATTTTTAAAAGATCTGAAATATAAATAAACAATATATATAACGTGACGATGTAATGTAACGTCAGAGAGTTTAATTTAAACTTTTAAAAGGAGATAACGTACTTATGTACACTTACATGTGAATTTGGATAATAGAAATGTTCTTTTAAATAGTAAAAGAATCTTTTAAAAAGTAAAAGTCTGGCTGACAATTCTTATCTATACCATCCCCAAAATCCCTAAAAGACCTCTTAAAAATGATGGTTATTGCTTTTAAGAAAACCTCGACCAGAAGAAAAAACCAGGCGTCTCCATTACTAAATACAATAAGCCCAACAACGTCGGAGAAGTGGAAAACGAGCTATTCTGTCATTAGAAAACCATAAAATCTGATGCATATTTAATATTTTGTAACAAAATTAAAATATTTTCAGTAAATTTAATTCATATTTTTCTCTAAGGCCAGTAGCCTTTATACACTTCACCTCATTAAAGTCAGTAGCAAAACGTTGTTAAATACTATCTTAGAAATTAATAACATCAACCGTAACAAAAGGTGGATTAAAGTAATCTAATGATGATGTTATTGGAGAAGCTTGTTGTTGAGAAACATGGGACCCTCTTATTTACCTCGTGCTCGGAGGACGGAGGACGGAGGGTGGAGGACGGAGGACGGAGGACGGAAGGGGGACGGCCAGCACAGGCCGATAATAGGGAGCACTCAACAAACATTGTTATAGTGAGATAGCTGATTAATACAATTTACTGTGAATTTTCGCAGTAAAGCTAGTTTCTGTGAGGAAATAAACTATTTTACACATAAATTCAAATTTTTTTATTAATTCAAATAAAAAGCTGAATAGGAATTCTTGCGGCTAGTATAGGGTAAATTTAGAAGTGTAACTGTAACTTAAACGAAAAAAATGAAAATAAAATATTTTCATCTATTTAATTACTAATTTAGTAAGACTAAGGTTCCCTCTGCATACCCAGCTATCCTGCTGCGGGATACAGCGTGAAGCTATATAAAAATAGTACTTTTTGTATTGACTCACGTACTTTATTTACTATGGACAGATATGTAAATACATAACTGTCAGTACGAAATAAAATATTTCTCTAGGCTTTCATTTTTCATTTTATATCTGGGCTTTTATCCAAATAATTTCACATTTTCACAATGTTTGTATAAAAGTAAATGCACTCTCTCACAGTAAGTCGAAGCAAATGGCATCTGTTGTTATCTATATATACACAGAGCTGATGCCGTCGTGGCCCAAGGAGACGAGGGTGTGACTGTAACGCGACGGTTGTGGTTATTCGCTCTGGCACCAAGGCAAAAGCCCGGCGTTAAGTTCCGCCACTCAACACGCCTCGACTCGACTTTAATTAAACAAAAAAACGATGACATTTTTATAATAAAATTTATATATTGTGAATATTAAAACAATAAATATAAAATCGAAGCGGATGGGTCCGAAAAGCTGAGGATCGAGTGTGGTGGCGAGAATTGGGGAAGGCCTATGTCCAACAGTGGACAAAAGACGTCTGTTGATGATGATGATGATGATGAAATATAAAATAATTATAGTAAATAGTATAATACGTTAACAATGTCAGTTTTCTAATGATACCTAGTTTAGACGGCTAACCGTAGAGAGCTAACAAGCGCAACACCCTTTTCGACATCAAATTAAACCAACGCCACGAGATAGAAACCAAAATTGTCGACTGTTCGTCCAGTCCTCTCGTTAAATAAGGCTCTTTAAATTTACACTAACATGTTACAATTTTTTTTGTATTTGTGTTTCAAAGCTCGTCTGACCGTCTGAATTTCTACGAGTTATGTAGTTAAATATAATTTGAGCAAATGTAATTTTTTTTATGGAAAAAACAAAACGGACAAGCGTACGGGTCACCGCAGTTGACTGTTTTTTTTTATCTTTTTCTTCATCTTCACATATATGCTATCCCAGTTCCCTCTATATTAGTATTTGACTTCCCTATTTTTAACAAGCAGGCACCAAATCAATCTACCTCACAGTCCAGTACGAGCTGGAAGTACACTAACTGCAAATATAATAAAGGCCTTATGTACGTAAAAACCTTGTCAAGTGTAATTTAGTGCTTGGAAAATTTGAAATTTAGTGCTTGGAACATAGTTTCTTAACGCTAGGTTCCCAGGTTCCCTTAACAACTTCTACTTTTACTTGCAAAATGCGGGATACAGTAATGTACAGAACATTTAGTTATTTTTATATATAAGTATTAAGCGGAGGCTTTTATCGACATTTTGATGTCAGCGTTCACTCACAATTAGCTTACTGCAGTGGTCAGCGGGTTAAGTGCACAGACGAGTAATGGTCATTGTATAAATTAATTATATTTCTATAGTCTAGCTCGCCATAAAATAATTAGAGTTTAGATAGGATAAGAATTCTTAAATTTTTTTAGAATAATTGTTACTAAGTTTATTGTTTGGTATTTTTATATATAACTTTATTATATTATTAGTGTTATATATATATATATATATATATATGTATATGTATATATTTGTTAATCTTTGGGACTCCACATCACTCTTTGTTTCGTTACCAGAGCGAAGAAATTGAAATATTTCATTTCCTCAAGTGGGAATCGAACCCACAACTTGTCGCTTATACAGTCACTCTTTGTGCCGTTGCGAGCCTACTTGTTTCACGTTTTATATGCGCTCATAATTACTGTGTATTTTTATAGGGTGAGTTTAATTTAAACTTAATTAGAATGTGAGACGGTTGCTGCCAAAATGAATTTAAATAACAGGAGTACCGTTTGATGTACCTCACAAATTAGCGGACATTTTGGAATGAGTAAAATATAATGCTATTATTTAATAAGATATTTTTCAATTCAATTCCCTGAAAAAAAAATCGTTCCTCCAATTCTTACTATGCAAGAACTGAAGGTAGGTTAAACTGGCTTACGACGACTGTAAGTTCGATTCCTCACGGGAAATTGAAATTTGTTATATTTTTTCGCTCTGGTAATAGGCGAAGCCCGTACCGCCTCATAACACGCAATGCCTCAAGCAGCAGAAAATGGGGAACGGACTATCTTAACACTAGGTTCCCTCTGCCTACCGTGCTGTATTTACAGGATATAGCGTGAGCTGAATAAAAAGTGTCTAGTTATAAAGAACAGAAGTATTTTTCACAGCATTCAAATACAGAAGATAGCACTAGTACCTATATATATTATACCATATGCACTTTAATTAACTTGTGAGAAAATTTCAAAATGAAATAAGATAACAAAATAATATTGTACAGTACTAACTGAGAAATGGTAATTTCTGTTATTAACTTAACCATGATCACTGGAACGGGTTGGATTACTAAACAGAATTATATTTTCATTCACAGCTAAAGAATGAGGAATTATAAATGTATAAATAAATAAAAAAATCAGCTTCACGCTGTATCCCGCAAACAGCGGAATTTCTTGAGCGCTTAAAAAAATCTGGACGCATTGTGTGTTGAGTGGCAAAACTCAACACCGCTTTCGAAAAGAGCTTTTTATAAATATTTCCACCATATTAATATAAAGGATATTTAATAAATGAAAAAAAATAATGACGCCGTAGTGGCGCAAGCTCATTGTAAACGACACGGTTGTGGGTTCGATTCCCACTTGAGAGAATGTTTAATATTTTCATTTCCTGACATCATTCCAGACTATAATATGACCTAGAATCCATCCAAACCTATATTATAAATTCGAAAGTAACTCTGTCTGTCTGTCTGTCTTTTACGCAATCAGGGCCAAACCGTGAATTTAATTGTGATAAAATACTCATATAGAGATACTTGAGGGTCTCGGGATGAACATAGGATACTTTTTTTTTCTCATATTTGTAATATTGTCGATATATACCATTATATTAAAATACTTATTAATTTGACATGCAATTTATTCCGCCACGCCATAACAACCGTCGCGTTGCTAAGCAACGATTTATAAAGAATGTTGTTATTAGAAAACGTCACCCAAAATGAGCTTGCTTAACGCATCTCTCTATTGAAAACTGAAAATAATTTCATAAATATGTTTAATAAATATTCGTATAGTTCAAGCGGGCGTAGCCGCGTTCGGGTTCACTAGTATAGAACATAGTATTTACTAGGTACATACATACATACATACATACATATAAACACTACGACCACTAGGTGTCACTCTCGTACACGGCTTAGTAGACTAACGCGAGCGTGATAATGTTCGGTCATCATTAACAAATATTGATGTTTGCTCTCGTATGCGTGATTAGACCCACTCAAAGCAACAAATGAATACAAAATTATGTTTCCATTTAAAACATGGATTCAATGTATTAAGTGTTTATTTGGCAGTTTGGTTTAGGCAGAGGGAACCTAGCGTATAAAAGTAGGTATTACACTTCGTTCCCCACTTATCGTCGCAGAGAAAAAGAAAAAGAGAAACAATAGTAAGTGGGTGGCGAGTTGAGTGGAGGAACTTGACTCTGCGCTTTGCCTCGACACTAGAGTGAAGAAATGAAAATATCAATTTAAATAAATATTTAATTTTCTCGGGTAAGGATTGAACCCACAAACAGTCGCATTGAGGGTCATACTTTTAGCCCCCGCACCACAACTGGCTTTTGGTTATAAGTAAAAATGTATATTAATATAGTTGGTGACAAGGCACAAGCTTGTGACTGTAAGCGCAACAGGTAGTGGGTTCGATTAGTATTCGGGTAGATTTTTCATATTTCATATTTAAGAGGAGGATATTTCATATTTTCAATTTTGCTCTGGTCTTGTGACAAAGTGCGGCAATCAACACGCAATGCCTTCAGAATTCGGTGGAAAGTGGGGAACGGAAGTGTCTTAATGGGAACGGAGTGTCTTAACACTAGGATTGCCTGTTTCTTCTACCTACCCTACTACGTGCGGGATACACCGTGAAGCTGGAAAAAATCAATCAGTATGTGTAACAAGTATTATTACAAAATATTACTGCGCAAGTATTATTACAAAATATTTTTTAATCATGTGTCTAACAATATCTTAAAGAATAGGAGTAATGGCCGCTTAAAACTGATTGAGGAAATATTTGCTATAATCGGTTAAGCAATAATCCAACATGGATTGTACTGTGGATGTTCTATGGATGACTGTACCCAGAAATCGAATCTTAATTCTCCTTTATTAGCGATTTAAATCACCCGATGACAATATTTTAGAATTCCCTCTCAGTATGGAGAGTAATATACATATGTAAAAAATAAATAAATAAATAAGTTTCACGCTGCATCCCGCACACAGCAGGGTAGGCAGAGGGAACCTCGTGTTAAGACACTCCATTCCCCATATACATGTTATTTTTTAATTTGAAAAATATCCATATACATTCCGCTCACATTCTTGTACCGCGGCCTAAGTAGGCAAAAATTTTCAGGCAGTAGAATAAGTTCTATTGGATTTAGAGAGCTCGTATCACAAGATTTATGAAAGAAATTGGTTTGGTATTCCAAACATCGACCTGAATCACAAGTAACCTTAGAGGAATGTTCATTTTATTTTATTTCTAATATAGGCAGAGACATGTTTGCAGAGAGAATTAATGACAAGACACTCCGTTCTTTACTTTTCGACTACACTTTGACCTGAACGAGGAAATGAAAATAACTTAAGATCCCGATTGGGAATCGACCCCGCGACTATACAAAAATTATTTTTTTATATACAAATACAGATAAAAAATGAAATTAATTTTCATTTCTATCTTTATGACATAGAATATAATAAAATAACTGAACTAAAAGATTTAAATTGTGAATATTATTGCCTAGCGTTATACATACTAATAGTAATCGATTTCATGCTAATAAAAATTCTACGGAAATCTCCCTTTTTATAATTATAACACTGTTTTGCTTATATAATAATAGAAATTAATATTAATAAAAATAAATAAATCCATAAGTGCAAATAGCAAACTTAGTCGTAGCTCTCCTAATTTGGCTGATTGAAAACCATTTTTTTTGTATCATGAACATGGATAGAAAGAATAATTTTATGAACATTTGATGGTGCAACTTAACGCCGCACTGTGTATCTATCTGTAATTGAAACGGGAAACCTAAAATCTATATTATATAAAAAAATATAATATTTAATTTATAATACTCTTGCAGAGAATAACCTCAAATTTAATAACAGTTTTAAAGAAAAATTCAACAGCATTAAAATATAACATGATCAGTGACGTAATAGGGGCAAATTATATCTGTTACTAATTTAGAGTGCTCTGTTACTTTATTCTAGCTCTCACAAGCTAATTAACTTTGCAACTCTGCTTTTGATATATAATTTATAGTGGTTAGGTGTAGTGTTTTTTTTTATGTTTTTATTTTTATTCTTTTATGTTTTTTTATAATAGTGAAATTATTCTTTACTCTACGTTTTTCTTTTTTTTTATTTGTATCAAAATGTACGACGTCTGCCTGAAAACGTCGTTGCGTAGTCGTCACTTATAATAGGTTCGATTCCTTCTCGCGGGAATCCCCAATCACTCTCATTCAAGACCATTTTCGACCTAGAGTTCCGCTTTAAAATTTGGCGTTGCACGCAGAGGTTCCTTCTGCCTGCACTATGATAAGATTTTTTGGAAAAAAATATGGAAAATTCCATCTATACTAATTCTCTTAAACTGAAGTATGTTATTGGACATTCATATCTCAAACCTACCTATGTCTCAAATAATTAAAAATTATTTCTACATAAAATAGTCCTTTTATAGAAAAAAAGATTTATTACTTTCACACTTTAATCGTGTCTATGTAAAGCACTGTACTGCGGTCAGATTTACCTATATAATATCCTAATAATTAAATACTATTCAATTGTCATGAACAACTTTTAGTTATTTCGATTAAGCCCGCAGGAAAATTTACAGGCAACAGCTATTTTAATATAATAATTAATATCAAATTATTTTTTTTACAATATGAATATTAATAATAACAAGTTTGATATGGATTAGTAAAAAGAGATATCGGATTTAGTAAAATTCTCGTGATAATATTAATTTAATGATAAAACTGTAATACGTTCCGTCTCACGGATCAAGCAAAAACAATCGAAGGTTCACATAATTTCTTCGTAATAGTCTCACATTGCATCCGTTTAGCTAGAGTAGTATCTGGAATAATAGAATGAACTATACATCAGCCACCGCACTCCTCGTAATTTTCAGGACATTGCGTGTTGAGTGGAGGAACCCCACGCTGAGCCTTGTCTTGTTACTAGAGTGAGAAAATGATAATATGAAATCCTTTCTTTTTCCGAGTGGGAATTGAATCTGCGACCATCGCGATTACCGTTAAACGCTGTGCCTTTGAGCTACGACTAAGTTTGCTATTTGCACTAATGGATTTTAATTTATTTAATCTTATTAATATTAGTTTCTGTTATTATATAAACAAAACAGTGTTATAATTTTGAGTGTCATAAAAATGTATATAGGAAATAAGAGCCAAGTTCAATATTAAAAAATGGTGTCGTTCTCGCCTTCTTCTTAATTAAAATCTATATGGATATCCAGTTCTGTATTCACTGGGGATATGCAATGATTTTAATAAGTATGCTAAAATTTATGGATTTAAATTAAATAATTTACGAATTGCGATAAAAGATAAAGATGACACAGAACACGTCGCCAGCTCCAGTTTTTGAACTTGACCGACAGTGTATGGTCTTTTCTAGATATGTACTAAATTACGCGTACTCACAGATATTCTTTGGAACGAGTCACGAGGAGAGTCACGAGTACTACTAGTATATAATGTACGAATGATTGATAAGAGATAAGAAATGTATAATATCGATAAACAATACATAAATGTTATGCTGACAATAGCAATGATTTAATAATGATAGCATCTCTAGATAATTCACATACGGCCATCTGGAGCCTAAGTGGGTAGGATATAGCGATCTTACAACTGATAAACATACACGTAATACTATTAAATATATATATAATCATAGATAGATAGATAAATTGACATTAGATACAAAAAAATGACTAAATATCTGGCTTTCAAAATTACAGTTTCTGGTTCAGAAATTAATGGGAACTTGGCTAAAAGTCCAACATGTGAACCAGTTATTTATTTTATATTGTCGTGAAATTTTAAATAAATACATGTTTAATACTCATATCGTATATTGATTATTACTAAAAGAAATCTGAGATATAAAGAAATTAAGAAATCCGAGAGTGAAATAAATTTGAATTATTACTATTAAATAGTAATTCGATTCGATTAATTCGATTCTACCTCCATATTATATAAATATTCCCATATGAAAATCTTTGCATAATATGATGAAATTATTAACAAGCATATTAGTTCTTAGCTAAGGAGGAAGGAGCACTCAAGCGAGGAACCTCGCTCATTACCCTTAACCTTGTATAGACATCTATTTTACAGCATGCGACAGACGATTGCACAACTTGATACTTTTAATGACCTAGGCGTTTTCATTCAAATCGTAATCGAGAAACAATACGAGAACAGTTTTTAGATTTTCTTCAACTTTACGCTGTTTACGTATGTACGTACACGCTTCATTTAGCAGGATAAGTAGAGGGAGCCTAGTGTTAAAACACTACCCACTTTGCGTCGAATTCTGGAGGTATTGTGCGTTGACTGGTGGAACTCAACGCCACGCTTTGTTTCGACTCCTAAGCAAAAAAATGAAAGTATTATTAATATAAATATTTCATTTCCTCGAGCGGGAATCAAACCCACAACTCGTGTTTTTAATATTGCCAACTGAATACAATATTTCCATTTTAAAATGCTCTGAGGTAAAACAAAACTGAAATTTATATCTGCAAAAGACCAAAACTAATAACACTATATCCATTTCTCCAACTGTACAGTTTGTTAACTGTTTGTAAACAATAAAAAAAATATTTTATTGTACTGCTCTTTCCATATAAAATAAATATATACAACTAAGAGAGATGCTGAATAACCCAAATGCAACCAGATATGCAATGCAATTACTGTTCATATATACTCGTATATCGCATTTAGTCTGTGAATCCAGTAAATATTATTACTATTGCTAAAATACCACTACCGACTGAGGCCAGTAAACGTACTGGCCTCGGTGGGTCGAGATAGGTTGTGGGTTCCATTCCCACTCGAGGAAATTAAATATTATATATAATATATTTAATTTTTCGCTCTGGTGGAGGAAGAAGCAATCGCTCTCAACACGCAATGCCCCCAAATTTCAGCGAAAATTTGGGAGCTTAGTGTCCTAACACTGCGCTCTCTCTACCAAGTCTATTACATGCGGGATACAGCGTGAAGCTGAGAAATAGAGGAGATTTTAATAGAAGTAAAAAAATTATTAATACTTACGATAAGTTCATTCAGTTACGCTCTCACAAATGCTTTTGAATCATCAATTAACTTCAAACTTCAAAGGTCAGTATTATGTATTATCATTCAGTTCCCTATTCAGTACAAGAGCAAGTTCCCTACATAATTGTAACTAGAACACAACAAACATTCACTATATTTGAACACGTTTGATTTGCCTCAATTAGTACCTACTTTGATCCTATACAGCCGAGCCGATGATGGATCGAAACGTTCAACACGTATTATAAGCTTTATCGGCCAATTTGCGTTCTCGTTATATATGTAGTTTTGTATTAGAGCGCTCTTATTCGTTAATGAAAATGTTATACATTTAATAAATATATATTCATAAATATATAAATATCATTCAATGCTTAATGGCCGTTGTGACGTCTTGAAAATTCTGCGGAAAGTAGGGAAAAATGGGGTTCCACAGGTAGGGTTACCTTATGCGGAAAACAAAAAAATATGTAACCCCAAGGCAATATTTTTTTTTAATTTATAGTTACTTTAAATCAGTATAAATACGCTACAAACATAATTACGTAAATTAGAACACGAACGCAAAACGACACGACACAGCACGAACGAAATAAATAATCGTACAATAAAAGTAGGCGGAGCCGCGGGTAGGTGCTTGTGGAATAGCTTACACCTGTGAAATTACTTCAACTTTACCTAACTAAATGAGAAGACCTTTTTCCATTTAACTTTTCCGTCATATCAAGTTGGAGTAGGCGTGTTACTTGTACTGCGTAATAATGTTGCTTTTCATCTTTTCAAGTTTTCATATAAACTAAGTGACAGAATGAGTTGGCACTTGATCTGATGATGTAAGTCCTCCGTGTAACGAGAACAGGCCATTTTTATTTAATGCTACTTCTACATGTGGAGTAAGTTCACAAGTAGAGTAACTTAGCAGTAGGTTCCCTCTACCTAACCTGCTCTGTGCGGGATACAGCGTATACACTATACAATACTTATTATGTATTCTACTCATGGTGCAAAATTTGACTGTAAGCGGCGAGAGTGAGACTGAGACATGGGCGAATGAGTTTTTTCTTTCTCTTTAATAACAAGACAAAACTCAGCGTTGAGTTCCGCTGACACGAAACGCAGTGTCTTCCCATTGATCTAGAAATCATTGTAAATTAAACAAAAATGAGAACGTATTGTACAAATAAAGGCAAAATTCTAAAATATATAAATATATCAAAGATAACATTATTACAATATTTATAAATAAAATATAGTTTATTCCAGGCAAAATTAACGCATAGATATAGTTGTAAACTGAAATTTGTAAATTTTTATAAATTGCACTTCCCATTAACCTACAATCGTAGTACGGAACCCTCAGTTTACGGTACGACGCACACTTCGCCGGTTTCCTGATATGTATAATGCTTTTATATGCATTGTAATTTAAATGTAAAACCGATGGACATGAAACTGTGTCAAATGAACTGCTCGAGCCAGCTTTTTCAAGATTTAATTATTTAACACAGTCTACGTATGTTAAATATTTAATGTTAAGCTGGAGCTGGAGACTTACTTCACTGGTTACAGCAAAATAAAGATATGAGTAGTTTCATGAGAGCAGCAAGTTTATTACTAAGCTTATGAGTTGGTGGGATGTCAACTATTATATTTTGTAATAGTTTCATATAATATTTAAAACACCTGTTTACATTTCCTATCCATTTCCAAGGGTCTGTACTTTAAATATTTTTATCAAAAAGTTATTTCGTATGATGGAAAAATAAGCATAGGAAACAAATTTATTTTTTTTTGCATTGTACAAACAGTGTACGACGCGAATCTACTGAACTATGGGATCGATTTACTGATTTTTTTTTTCGTATAGCCCACTAGACCCTGACCATATATAATAATGTATAGGATCTAATTGTAATTTATTCAAGAGAAAACCTAGTGATAAGATACGCAGCTCTCCGTTTCACGTTGAGTTGCGTTTAAGTAGTGGAACTCAACAGAGGAGACCTGAAATACATTTATTTCCCCAGTGAAGTTTTCGTTTGTGGAAATGTATTATATAAAAAAATCCCCATGTGGAATATGAACCCCAATACCATAGTATTGGGGTAGCGCATACGCTATGTGAGATCTACCTTGCTACTTTAATATAACAATATTGTCATGTTATTACGGAACATTGGAACTTAAGAGATACTATTTGAATATTCAATATTGTTGACAATTCATTTAACGTAGCTTAGAAACCGTACCAATCCTTCTTTCCAAAGCGGATACAATAAGCCCTATACAAAAGTAAATTTTACTAAAAAATATTTAAAAAAACAGCTTCACGCTTTATCACGCACACAGTAGAATAGGCAGGGCGAATTTAGTGTTAAGTTACTCAGTTCCCCACTTTCCCCCGTATTATGGGGGCATTGCTCGATGAGTGGCGGATTTCAACGCCGCGGTTTGCTTCGACACCAGGGCGAAAAAAATGAACGATAAAAATTACATAAAAATAAGTATAAAAATAAAATATTTATGCGGGAGACTATAGCTTTTGTATCTTCTCATTGGTTCTCAATGTTCTGGTATTGTATGTTGAAAGTTGCAAAGGTCGTTTTGGTTTCCGAGAGCCGAATCTGAGCCGTCTTAGCACCGTGAGCTGGGGCTACATTTATGCCTATCAGAAAATGCTTAAGAACTCTTACTTCAAGAAGAAGTTACAGCGCAGGTCTAGAATAAGCTAGAATAAGCCCTAGTGGTCCGGCCGGTAAGAAATAAAACAGATGTGTTAAGATTTATTAAGTGTATAACACTATAGAGAACCATACTTTAATAATAAAAAAAAGTTCTCAAATACATTTTGTTTACTATTAAATAAATATTCGTATAGCCTACCATACAAAATATTAGAAACTAAAAACACACAAAACCGATAGGCAAACGGTGATCTTTCGACATAGGTAATATTAGGATACAAATATTCTTATTCTTATCTTGGCATTGCCTTTCAGAAAGTGCATGTAGTTCCATATTTACATTTCTTTGTGCAGGTTACATTGTAGTCGAACTATTGTATTATTTATTGTACGGCACATGA
>JAEBDU010012812.1:2010-39977 GCA_016802625.1 Heliconius numata
CTTCAGGGCATACAAAACTCTATTTTCTATCGTACAGAATAGAACGTAAAATGTATTTTCAAAAAATATGTTTATTAGGTTATTTTGCAATATAAACCACATTTTAATAAACTTACATGACCATTTTACTTGATTTCTAAAACATAGTTAACAAAAAAATATAAAATTAATTTACAAGTTTTATTTTTTTAGTTCACAAAGTAAACAAACAGACTGAAATACTTACAGCTCCTTCTCCTCTCTAGTGGAAGTCGCAATGGGTTTGATGTGTCCTCGCATATCCGCCTCCCATATTGAATTTGCTAGCCCATTACCCATGGTTACCATTACACTGACGTGGCCCAAACTGGAATAAATAAAATTTAAATAAAAATCTAATTAAACAAAGGGTTATCTGCTAAGATTAAATGTTTCTTCTATTTAATAATAAAAGATTTACATTTCTTTTTTTTATAAGTAATTATTTGTCTTTAATAAAAAATGTGTTTAATCGCTTTTTCACAGCACCACGATAGCTTCAAAGTTTATACATTTTTATCTCAAAATATATCACGCACGGTAGAAAAAGGAATCTTTGTGTTAAGACACTCGGTTCCCCATGCACCACCATTGAGTGGCGTAACTCGACGCCGCGCTACACATTACAAGAGTGTCCGCCTTATTATATTTATTACTGATAAAAATAAAATAAAACTCACGGCCACTCATCCAAATCCAGCGATCGTACCCTCGATATATGAGAACCAAGATTCCTGTGTATACCAGAACATTCGATGCATATTAACACGCCTAGGTTTAAACTGGCCCAATCGGGATCTGAAACAAAATAAAAATATATTATTCATATTTTAATTTCTTCGCTCTGGTAATGAGACAAAGCGCGGCGCGCATAATTTTCATAAAATCAAAAGCAGAGAGAACCTTACATCTATTCTAAATCTATTCTAAAACTTAATAAAATTTATATTTCCCTTCTACGCTTTTCCCACATAGGAGGATGGTTAAATTTGAGACATTGTATGTTGAATAGCGGAACTTAACACCGCGACGTAAAATATGTTGTATATTTATTATTTGTCTAGAGCAAATTGAACTTTCAATTTTAGCAGTACAAGTATTATATCTAACAATAGAAACTTGAAATGATGTATGAAACTTACCGGGTGCTCCACAATCGCAACACTTGTCGTTGCCCTTCACTCGTCTTATATAGTACGTGGCTCTAACATCGCCCGTGGAATTGGCTCCAGTGGGCGCCGGTTGACGAGACGTCTGTAAATATGATAAAAATATAATACAAAAAAAACATAAAGTGAAAATAATTAATAATAAATCTTTAAAGCTCAAAACTACATGTTTTATAATAATAATATAGAGAAGTCTAGATGAAATATCCCCCTAAACTCAACTACTACTAATAAAAGCGAAGAGCTTTTTTATTACAATGACCATTGAGTGTACATCATATCCTTCTCTCTTCCCTTTTTTCCCCCTACCCTCTGCTATCAAAATCTGGCCTAACCTCTCATCCTCCCCTCCAATCACTCCATCCTTCAATCTCCTCAATCCTCCCCTCCCTTTCCACTCACCCGTCCCTGCAGCGAGGCGAGTATCTGCGCCTCGACGGCGGCAACCCACGCGTCGCGCTCAGCGGCCGCCGCGCCTCCCGCACCTGCTACGCCGCCCGCCACGCCCACCTCCCAGCGCCACCTCTTGCCGTCGAGGCTCACTATCGTGAAGGAGCATGAGTTGGATGGATCTGTGTCTGGAATGATTGGAAAAAAATTATTTATTTTCTTATTCTTATAAGGTTTGAGGGTAGCGCTGTGGCAGAGCGTGAGATTGTAAACGTAACAGCTCATTCGGTTCGACGACCATTTCCTCGCTCTAACAACACAAACCCCCGCGTTGAGTCCGACAACACTACATGAAAATAACGTCTCGTCTACCCTACTTCGAGAGGGATGCAGCGTGAAGTGAAGAAAAAGACAATGGATGCGAACCTTACAATTGATAATGTTAATAATGCGTAAGACAAACAGAATTATCCTGAGGTCTCCACCTAAACGTCTACTACATAAGATAAAAAAGAACAGGGAAAACGAATCACATTCTCTATTTTCATCACTCTTTTTAACATGCGAAATGTCTTTGTTCCTTCTATTTGTACAAATATCTACTTGAGACGATAAAAGAAAGAAAAGAGTCACTAAAGGCGACTTGACGCTGATTTCAAACGCTAGCAATTTTCGACTTGACAGATGTCTACTTCAAACGCTAGCGACTGTCGAATATCTATCTATAGACAATTAAAAAACAGAGAAAAAAAATCACTAAACTCACCTTCCTCCCCATCCTTCTTCACGCCACTGCTCTTCATACGCCTGTGTCTCTTCTTCACGTGCGGAGTGTCTTTATCCGTACCGTTTGTACAGATGTCCACTTCTGACGCTAGTGACTGTCGACTCGAAGCGGGTTCCTTCATAGTATCGAACGCCGACATTAGAGCTTTGTCGGTAACGCGTGTTGGTTTGTCTTTGTAGCCTGGAAATGGAATGAATAAATGATAAATGGAAATACCTTCTTTTTTTCAACTTCATTCTGTATCCCGGATATAACAGGGTAAATAGAAAGAAACTAGCGTTAAGATATTTCGTTCCACTTTCTGCGAACAATGCCTCGACCTGTCTGTTGTCTTGTTGCCAGAGCGAGGAAATGAAAATATTAAATATTTCATCCCCCTAAGTGGGAATCGACCCAAAAACCGTCGCGTTTACAGTCACATGTTCCAGCACAGATGTTAAAATTTTGACACATTTTCTAAAAAAATTTAAAAACTATCAAAAAACCTAAATAAAGACGAATGAAACCACTTACCTAAGGACAAGCCACCAATACTATCATGTATATCCATACTAGTATAACCATTGTAGCCGGGCACTGTAGTTATTATCGACTTGGAGCCTCTAGGCTTCTGTCCCGGCACTTTGACTGTCACATATTGTAGAGAAATCTCTTTACCGTTTACGTCTTCCATGTAATCCTGAAGGAAATAGAAAAAGAACTATTATTAGCAATAATTTAAAGAAAATTTTTGTAAAACGAAAAAAGATTAAAAATATATAATAGTTTAAAATATCAAAACATTTATCGAAGATCAAGTTTTATGACAGACATTTTAAAAATCTGAATATTCTTTATTTAACTGGACTAGTACAGAAACTTTGCAAGCATGTCAAGTAAAGAATAAGTTTAAGTAATAACAAAATTTAGGCTTCCCAATAAAAGCTAAACGAAATTTCAAAAAGAAAAACTGACACAAACATAGAAAAAGTCAAACTCACATGTAAACTAGGATGATAAGTCAATCTGCCATCATCACACAACGTAACATACTTCTTCTTCCACTCCTTATTCAATGCTTTACTACTTTTCTTGTACAAATAGCCTTGTTTCAACGGAATCGCTCTCCCCGAGCCCAGTTCCCCATTTTTCAGCCTGTCATCGCCTTTTTTCGACGGCGTAAACAGATTCGATCTTCGCCTCGACTTTCTAGACGTGGTGGGCGTTGAAGAAGGCGTAGGCAGATCTTTCGCTTCCTTAGCCAAATTATCTAAACAATGCGCTGTGAACTTGACATTGTTGTTTTCCGTTGCAATGGAAACGAGACCAGATGATGATCCGTGAGATCCTAGGGAGTTCCCCCATCTTGATGATGTGTCAGAACCGTTCATACTGTGTATTTCTACTACGTGTGTGGAGGAAATGCCACTGCTGTTTGAGGAGGCGTCGAATGATGAAGCGCCTCGATGAAGGTGGTGGGATGATGCGGAAAGAGTGTGATGGCCGCGGGGCAGTGAGTCCTGGAATTTAAGACACAAATTAAATATTTTATGAAATTATTAATTTGAAATGGTCAGATATGTGTGTCAATAAATTACGTAATTAATATATTTACATTTATATTTCCATTTCTTAGCTCTGGTGTCGAGGCAAAGCGCGGCGTTGAGTTCTGCTACTTAACACGCAATACCTCCAGAATTCGACAGTAAGTGGGGAACAGAGTGTCTTAACACTAGTTTCCCTCTGCCTACCCTGTTGTGTGTGGGATACAGCATACTGCTGATTTTTACATATGTGTGTCATATACAAAATGTTTTCACTTTAAATATGTTAAATTATATTTTTATTTGCATCTCATGCTTAGTCTCTCTATGTAAGTGTTAAAACGCTCAATTCTATACTTTTTCCCTGAATCGAAAACAATGTATGTTGAGTAGTGAAACTTAATGCCATACTGTGTCTTACCAGAGGGGAGAAATGAAAATATTTCTTTTTATAAGAAGGGAATGAACCCGCAACCATCACATTTACTGTCCTGCTTAGCCACAATGGCTTAAAATATTAAAATTACCTAGATATTGGTCTACTATCCCACAGGAACATACAGACCTAAATCTCCAAAGATTAAGATGTCCAATGGATTATGAGTCACTTGAGATATAAAAAATATAAATTTAACATTGTTATCAATATTATCTTGGCCTAATGCAGATAATTTTAATGTATGATAAAAATTGTACAAAATAAGCATAGAAAATATACTTATTCCGGAGATTAATCAATCAAAACATACAAGCAAGCTTAGTCATACTTAGTAGTGTATATTGTTATCTTTAATTCTTTGTATTGTAAAAGATTTTACTTAGAAATCTCTCTGTTCTTCACTTTTGTTTAAAATACAAACTATAATTATTTTTGCATCCCACACTTTGTTTACATAGCAGGATATAGGCAGTGGGAACTTGGAAACCTAGTGTTAAAACACTCCATTCCCATTAAGACAATTTCATTGATTGATTTCTCGATATATGGCGTTTCAAGCGTGCCAGTTGAGCACAATTCATTTCGCCAATGTCACGTGGTATGGAAAACACACGAAGGAAATTGACCGGTAATAAAAAAGATAAATATACACAATTATAGAATACATACAAATTCATTGCCTACTTACTGCCAAATTCTGGAGGCTTTGTCATATGATTATACTTGAAATATTTAGTTGTTCTTTGTTTATAGTGTTCTTAAGAATGCCAATTGACCACTAATCACTTTGCCCATATATCTAGACTTCTAGTCTTTGGTAAACAAAGTATGGGTGTTGTAACACAATATTTTCAAAACTAGCCAAAAATGTGAGGAATAAAGTATCACTAGGATTGATTCTATCTCATAAACACATAATGTAAACAAAAACATAATAATTATTTTAAACTTCCAAGAATATTTTTATCTACTTTAATTAATCAATTAATAAAATTATCTAATGCCATATCAAATATACGCAAGTTATGAATACAATATTACAAAAGACTAATTTAAAAATATTTTGTTATGCAATTTGTTATAAAGTAATAAAAATACTACACACATTATATTAATATCATTTTATAAAGATTTCAGGTAATAATAACAAATACAGATTACCTAAGAAATTTAAAGTAACAGTTTTGTAGTGTATTTATTACATATTAAAAATAAAAAGAAATATAAATATATTTATTATTTTAATTTTCAATTGTAACCATTTACTAGTTTAACTGTTAAATTATATAGTTCCTGAGCTAGAAGTGATAAAATAAAAATATATGGAGTAAAATTAAAAGTATAGTTATCTTATAATAATGTACTTTGTGCTTAGGAGTTTGTTTTAAGTATAAATTACATTTATACATTTATTCTAGCACTATGTATTGTTATAAATAATAAGTATATCAAGGCATATTATAATTAATAGCAAATATAACAAAATATTGGCTTTTTCTTTTGAAATCCAAATAATTTTCTTATTATATTTAAACATTAATGTTGATTTACAGCAAAAATAAGCCTAATTTAAAAGAAAAAATATCATACATTAGATAAGTTATCTAGAAAAAGGAAACCACTGATATGGTCTATTTTTCTCTAAGATTATTTTATTATATAGCAGAATTAAAATTAAATTAAACTATATTTCACAATTTTATAATCTATGAATATAATATTTATTTTAATATTTCACAAATAAAAACTACATCCGCAATAGTAAATATATTCAAGAAACTATATAATTATTTAATTAACGTTTGATTACAAAATAATCGATAGATTTGCGGACGAGGATCAGGCACGAACGTCTATACGACATGAGATGCAATGAAGCGTTACTTTTGTTTTTATTTTTAAATTAAATACGCAATTTCATCTATTCTTACCTTATAAAGGAATGTGGAATGATTGTGGCTTGGTGAATTTAGTAAGGGCTGTGGAGTTACCGGCCTGGACCCACCAGAGAGACACTGCGACGACGCCGATAGCCTTGTCCCGACAATTTTCTGGCACGCTGTAAAAAAAACACCGAAACACCACTTAGGTAACTTCACAAATCAAAAATCACGCAAAATAACAATTAACACACAAATACAATTCAAAACACGACATATCCAAACGGTAACGAACATTCAAATTTAGCTGATTTACGTCTATCGCGTTCCTCTGCTCTTTGTATATTGTAGCAGGAGCTCCGTCGCCTCAAACTAGATATAGGCGACATGTTGGATTTGAAAATAATAGTTTTATCCATGACGCCATAAATAATTAACTAATTTAAATCAAATCACACACGAAACCCACAAATATTATGTCAAAAGAATGTAAACAATGCGGAACGAATGATGATGAACGATCGTAACGACCGCACGGCTCGACGCCGGTGTTGCCACTACCGCAGATAGCATCTCCCCACGCAAATACATCTGGCACGACAGTATAGTATCGTCGTCACGCTTAACACTAACAAACCGTAAAAAACGAAGACTCATTATGTAATTGAGATATTTTAATGTATGTATAATGTATATATTGGTTAGTAAATCAATTCATCAGATTCAATGGTTTTCTATACTTTCTAATTTAGGTATCAAAGTAAAAATTTGGTTTATAATGATTTGTGTTGTAGGTATATAAAATGTAAATTAGTTAAAAGGGTGAACAAAAAAATTCCTTCAAAATCTCTTGAAATCATTATTTCTAGTTTATTTTACCATATTTTATAGAAATTCACTGACCTGACTTATTCGAAATAATTTAATAATAACAATATATTTTATACAAACCATCTTGAAATACTCGTTCCACGTTCAAGCCGTAAGTCGCACACGTCTCATAGTAAGAGCACCTCCGCAGTTCATTCGTTAGTTTACGAGCGCGGTTGTCATCCACAACACGCGGACTGCTTTCACTTATGGCATCTGGAAGAGCAAGCGATCATTAAATAGGAAATAATAATACCTATTAGAAACACTCGGCAGAATTTTAAATATGTAAATCTAACAACGTAACTAATTATAATTTATATAATCATAAGAGTATTGGGGCAGTGTAATCAAAAAAACTTTCACTTTTAGGTCAAAGTCATTTTTAAAGAACTAGTTTTCAATATTATTTTTAGTCGAACATCTTGAACATTTTTTATATTCACCTTGAGTCCCAACTAATATGATCGGAATTTCAGCGGAATTCCTATAGTGAGACATTTTATTGAAGTAGTTCGACACGGTGTTATAGCTGATCTCGTTTTCGAGACTGAATACGAAGATTACAGCATCCACCCAGGCTGTGAACTGTAAGACAAGAGATGGTATTATAATACAAACAATGATATATTTTAGGGAAAAAGCTATATATATTCCTTAAAAGTAATGAAAATGCTTACATTAGTTCTACACTGAGAAAAATATCGCACCCTCGTTTTATACCCATAATAATTACGAAGGGTAATTCAGTGCCGTAAGGGTTATGAAGTTATCATGTAGACATTACATATAAATACATATAAATGTACAGTAGCATAGAATACACATTTCAATACAAATACTATAGAATAACATTATGTAAAGCCAAGGCAATTTAGGTAAATTGAGTCGTTAATTTACAAGAATAAAAAAGTTGTTTTGCGTAGGCAAGAGCTCACAATATGTATGAATAACTCAGTTTCCACTTCAAAGAAGATATGTGCGTAGGAGGGTGTCACCCCATTCCTCTTGAATAGCATTCGACGATACAAGTCGAGTCATCCAGAGTGCGTAGTTTTTATGGGATAGAAAAATAGAGAAAATCCCTTTACCTAAGCGCTTTTGTGAACAACTCTAAATAATAACTCTAATGCAGGGTGTGAATATTTTAATAAAGAACATTTGAAATAGCGATAATGTAGGCAAAAGCTTAGAAAACAACGTATAGGTGAGTACTATATAAAATAATATGTACTTAAAATCAAATATATTCAGTTACGTAAATAGGGACACTATTTTTTATTTAACGTAAATTTTTAAATACATCTCAAAATACATGAATTAAAATCGTAAATCCATGAACAACAACAACCAATCTAGAATAGCAACTAAAGTAATATTGTGTAAATTAATTATTGTGAAATTCATATAAATTTTGTATTATATTATAACACGACAATATCTAATATTAAACGACGCGGTATGCTATTTTAATTTAAAACTAATTCACTAATAAACAAACGTTACCGAAATGAAATCCATAAATTTTCCTTACAGTATAATTTGCAATATTGAACACCAATATTTGAAATAATAAAGATAATCTTACCAATCCATTACTGAGTTATCTGTTTTCCGATAACGGCGAAAACACTTTTTCACTTTCCTATAAACATGTGCGCATGAATAACGAACGTCACGAGACACAATTATATAAAAAGTAAAATAAAAATATTGGAACAGGATAACAAACACGCTGTGACCAGGGCGAAATACAGGAGCCGACTGGGCGGGCGGGCGGATTGAAATCTAGCGAAGCCTTCATTTGAGGCTTTCTCGCTTCCACCCACTATCAGAGCGTTTCAGAAAGGGAAGGCTTACCAGAATGCATCGCTCCTGAACCTTGCAGTACGCTGTACAATGTATATGTGAGTATTGGCTGATAATAGGCAATAGCTTAAATAGTGAGGTTGATATAAATGATAAGTAATCAAGCATCAAGCTACAAATGAACAAAAAAACTGTATTTAATAAGCAAAGCTTATATCATTTAATCATTACTTTATTCTTTTGCATTTAGAAAACTTAACAGAAATCACTGGTCACGTAGACTATAATGTTATACATGTGATATATACTAATGAAATAATTTAACTTTATGTATTATGAGCATTTAGAAGACGTTTAATTTATATTATGGACACTAATAGCAGTTTGCAGTTACGATGCGAAACGAAACGTGCGAGCACTTAGTACGGAGATCTGATAAATATAATAAATTTCATGGTTTATCATTATATGTTATTGAAAGCGCCCATATCGTACAGTAGATAGATGAAAACTTCATAAATAACCTTTATTAACATTTTACTTTAAAAATACAAAAGACATGTATAATAAAATAATAAAACAGCGTAATTTAACGTTACGAGCATATAATAACGTTTAGTAAACATACTGCGCTATCATTATATTTACCAGAGGATATAATGCTGCACACTGCGGAAAAGGACATTTTATTTTAGACAGAAGTTCATTCATTTCGCCATTGTTCCGCTGATAGTGCACCATTCACATTATCTTTTGAGTGCAATGTACCAGAAATAGTGTTTCCCGTTTCTAACACGAGATGATCGGTAACAGAATGAATATTTTTTTGCATAATATTAAGACATCCATAATATTAAGACATCCTTATAAATATATTTTCTATCTATTTAGTATTAATGTTTATTTTAAAATTTCTAACCACTCACGCTATAACAATTATTTATTGAAAATGTTACTTAGGAAGCTAAAAGCATACATTTGCAATCAACTCATAAATAATTCAAAATCACGTCAACATATTGTTGCATGATCATAACGTTAAGCTCTTTATATAATAACATCAAAGGAAAAAATTATGTTCAAAGTATTTTTGAGAAACATGATTTCGGCAAATCTTTAATCCTAAATCTTACAAATATAACAAAAGTGTAAAAGAAACCGTTAAAAGACCAACTTATTGAAATCCTTAACTATAATTCTAAAACAAAATCGTGTATATCATTAAGCTACGACATCTTTTGTTATCTTGTTACATGTAATCGGGGACAGGTTTCGAAGCCCTCGCAAAACCGGGGTGAGTCTCTAACAAAAGATCTTTACAATGCATGTACGTACGTAGACTTGTTTTTTTAAAGCATGAATAGAAGCAAGTATAATGCGGGCAGGTAACCCGATACTGAGGTACCTTTGTGGCACTCACCTACAATGTTCTTCGTAGTGTGCGATACTGAGCAAAGTTTTACTTTGTGGTCAGACTACTTCCGATATATGAAAAAACTTGGCAAAGAATGCAAAAAACAATTGTATACAAACACAAAATGTTGGAAGCAAATATAACGTATAATGGCACTTAGAATTTTAAAACAACTGACATCTTTAAATAAGTGCTGATTGCTGATATTAGTAAAAACTTCAAAAACATTTTTAATATTTAACAATTTATAAATACTAAGCCTAATCATAAAGTTAAATATAGTTCGTTGACATCTACAAAGTATAATAAGATGATCTGAGCTCTATTGAAATCACAGCAACCTCTCAGAACGTGACCAAGAGTTGAAGAGACGAAAACAATGAACACTAAGGATAGATCTTACGCTCACAAGCCATATTGAAAGCGATTGAACCGTGGTACGTCAAGGACATTGATTAAATACGTATTTAATGCATACTATTTGTATTACGTCAGGTCAGTAAAAGGAAGATTTGTACACCTTAATATCCATCAATAAAAAGAAAATGGCAAAAAATTAGTAAATAAAAGAAGAAATTCTCAAAACCAAAACTTTATTGAAAAAAATATTCGCCAACCTAATTTAAATATACACATATGCTCACAAACTAACAAAACTAAAATATGTTACAAATTAAATTAATATTACCTACAGTAAATATACAACAAGAATAAAATTTTCATAATATGAAACGGTACATGAAAAACAGGTAGAAATTATGGAACCAACGGACGGATATTAAAAACAAAGCTACGGCTCTTTAAAACCAGATTCTAATTAAATCGCCATGGCGTACTAGAGGTCTCATGTCAAAACCCTTTGTGTTTTAAAACGTCTACTGTTTGAAAGGGATATCCTTAATACAATTAAGTTGTTCATTCTAAGCATTTCATTTGCAAAATAATATACCAACCAGCCTTTGGCAATCTCGCTGCTCGAGCTTTGTAAGAAAATGATAAAAGAAAATAGAAAGACGTCAGAAAAGTTATGAGGATTACTATTATTTATATAAAAAGATGTTTGAATATATTTTTTACTGTTTTCTACTTTTTAATTATAGAAATAAATATAATAGGTGTTTTTTTTTATATAGCAAACATTAAAACAGAACAAAATAAAAGAATTATGATTATAGGAAATAATCCCATAAATAATTGAGAAATTATATCTAAAGAATTCCGTCTAATTCTATGAAGGGCATGTATGTAAACTCCCGGTATTGAACTTGCTCTACCTAAAGTAGAGCATTTAGGAAAATACAAAACGGAAAACCCCACTTTATCGAGTTACAACTTTATAACCGGCCGCTCTCACAACTGTGGGGGAAGTGAATTTGATAAGCAAATATATCGTTCGCTAACTTGTTACGAGCTACAATCGTAACCTCTATAATAATATTACATGATAAAATAAGTTACAACATGTAATTAATGTAATGTAATAATGTAATTTATTAAAACTGATCTAAAAATAGTTTAAAAATAAAATTTTGCGTGGAATCTACAGGCATGCTAATAGGCAGAATAGTTTCCACTGGCAACACTGAATACAGATTCTAGTTAAAATAGCAAAGTTGCATTGGCAGAATAGCACTCAGCGTTCGCCATCTCAAATTGAACGAGAAATGAGCATTAAAATTCAGCTCACGATCCCACCGGAGACTAAGTTAGCGTTCCATTACATTTACAAATATTTGACCTTATACAAGTTCATAAGTTTTAAGGCCGTCTTAACGCAATTCGGAAGTATCTAATCGTATACGCCATAGTTATGGGTTCGATCCGTTATCGATGGGGTTATAATTAAAAAAATACACACAACACGGTGGCCTTAATAACAAACAATGTTTAAAAAAAACTATATTTCTATAAAGACCATGAGGCAGAGAACAAAGATTATTAACACTAGGTTCTCTCTTAAATCGAGAAAGGATGAGAGAAACGAGAACATAAAAACAATTATAAATTATCAAGTTTGAAGTAAAATTGAAAATTGAATAATATTTCACATAAAACTTGCTCATTTGGTAATATAAAATTGAATAATATAAAATTATAATAAACATAATAAGTTTCTCCATCTAATGCATTAGGCGATAAGCTCGAGGAAAGTGTTTAGTTAAAATATTTGAGTTAAAAAAAGTGCTATATAAAGTTCCCATAACAATAAAAAAAGATGTAGCTAAAATAAATAAGTCAAGGTTTGCCTTAATCCCAGAGCGAAGGAATAAAAAATTAAAAATATAAATAAATAATAATTCATTACTTCGAGTGGGGATCGAACCTAATACTATTGATGGGCTCATCAAAAAATAACAACTATTCTTATACGTGTTATTTATTTCTGATTTAGCAATCTTTATTTCATAAAAAAAATAAGTAAAATAATTTAATTTACAAAAAAGAACAAACTATGGGCAACGCTAAATAAAGTGACAACACCGTTTCACACACTACAAAAGGGCTTTTACCCCTGACAAAAAATGCAGTGAAGTACATATAAAAATGGAGGCACTAGACAATACTCATTTTGATTCAGATTGGGATTTACGCGCAATGAGTTTACTTTTGTTTTATTATTCAAGTTTAAATGAAATGCATAACTTTTATAACTTTAGCAATTTTAATTTATTATTTTAAAGTACTAATAAAGGAGTTAAAATATTTTATTATCTGTCGACGCCATTTTGTCTAGCAGGAATTTATTTATTTATTTATTTTAATTTATTTATTTATTATTATTTTATTTACAAAGCCAATACAAATTACATTAGGACAATTTTATTTTTTATTTTTTTCACCAAGAAAATCGCTTGAATGTCCTGACATTTGCACCTTGGATATCTCACTAGGATCCCCTGTGCGGAGATATCCAAGGATTGCCGTGCGGATCTATTATTGGATTTTAGTTATGACAAGTGCTTATAAGTTATATAAAGATAATATAAATTTTAAATGCAATAAGTATGATATAATATACAGATTAAACGTGATGGTCGTGAATTCTAATTGCATCAGCCAGCATCGTCCAGCGTCATGTTAATAAATACGTTACAGTTGATACGCCAACAAGCCGTGGCCGCCCTGAAGTTAGCTGTAGATGGCTGCGCAGATTGATTTTAAGTTTTTTTTGTACTTTTGAATATGTTAATCTCGAGTGGAACATTGCGCAGGCAGCATAACTTCAGGGCGGCCATGATTTGTTTATAATATAATATATTAAGAGTGTAAAGAACAAACACTAGGAAGTCAAGAATCATCACAAGGAGCAAAGTAAGTCTACAGGATAGATTTACTTGAAGCAATAACCATTACATACCATCAAGATTCTAACAAAAAGAGTATATAATTTAATATACAATTAAATATTTTTTCATATAAATAAGAATATGAACTCTAAAGAGGAGTGGCTATACATATCCACACATACTGGTAGGTACATAAAATATTTGAATAATAAATAGACACGACGTCGACTATTGGCAGGTGACAAACGACTTTTCGTGTTTGTGAACTCGGAACAATGTCTCAAATGGCATGTGGATTAAGGAATTTTAACGTAAACTTCTATATAAGGTAAGATAAATTGTCTGCTTATAGACAAATTAGAAAACGCGGCTTTGCTTGCGTGAACTATCAACTAAAACTAGAGTGAGATTGGTTATTTCATATCACATTACAAATCTTAATATTATTAGCATTATTTTACTCTCTGGGAACTCGACGCCGTGCTTTGCCTCGACACCAAAGCGAAGAATCGAATGAATCGAACCCACAACCTGTTGCCTTTACAGTCAGTCGCACGCTTCTATCCCTGCGCCACCACTAACTCAAGTAATTTAAGATTATTAAAAAGAACTGAAATACAAAAAAAGTAATCAACTTAGATTAAAAAAGAACATACAAAACTCTCGAGTACCTTACAAAGAAAACGTTTTCATTTGCTATAGAAGTATAAAGGAAAGGAGTAAAATACGTAAGCATAATAAAAAGAGGCAATTTCTAGGCGGAAACGGGAAAAGATGTTTGAAGAAACTGTAGAGCTGCTGAGAAACATAGCAATTAAATTCGAAAAAAAATAATTGTGAAAATTAGATGAAGAACACTGACTGAGGTCGTCCGTTCGAGTCCTGCTTGATCAATAACATTCTTTAGCTTCATGCTGTAACCCAATGTACATAGGCAAAAGGAATATAGTGTTAAGGCACTCCGTTCCCCACATCCCGTGAAATTTCGTGAAAAAAATATTCTTAACTGAGAATTCCTACAAAATGTACTTAATAAAATTAAAATATATTTATTTAGTTAGAATATGATAATTTCCAAGAGTATCTTAATATAGTTTTACCTTTATGCAAATATGTTGTACCTTTAGAGCCTTAAACAAAATGGCTCTACGTAACAACTCCAAAGGGACACCCGAAGGTTACGGGTATACCTACGAATTTACCTTATTTATAAAAATCTAAGAGCTTTTCAAGTATACATACATAACTGTACGTAAAAGAGTATGGAACGATTGTTGTCGCTTCGATTCCCGCTTAGGGGATATTTAAATAAACAAAGAGAATCTTAGTCTCAAAAAGTGCGCCTACAATTACAACATTGCCTTATTTATATTCTAAGCATTAAGTTTGAAAGAATCATTAAAAAAGAATATTTAAAATATTCATATATCAATACAAAGCAATTAAATTTATACATATCGATTATATCATTATCGAAATAAGCTTTCAAAGCATAGTTATTCTAATATTCCAATACAAACTAAACAAAGATAAAATCTAAAACTTTTGCCTTTATTCATATTAGAATAGAGATAGCATTAGATGAAGCGATAGCGTCGTCACTCATTATAAATGACCTATTATAAATTATTGACGTCCCTAATTCCTCATATCATCATGTATTTAATACGTAGATTTTAAATTATATTATTCAGCTTCACTTCGTTCTCCATTTGGAGAATTTTATGGTACTCCATTTCCTTTGTTTCCATTAAGCAATTTCCGTTCTCCTCTTTTCGCCGTATTCTAGAGGCATTGCGTGTAGAGTTTGAGTGGTTCAACGCCGCGGTTTGTCTCTTTACGAAAGCAAGAAAATGAAAATAATAAGAAAAGGAATATTTTCGTGAAAATTGAACTTATAATTAGCATGCATACTAACAGCTGTCACCACAAAACCTTCTCCTATTAGAAAAACAACGACTTCCAAATCCTACCTTCAAAAAAACAAAACAAACAAAAAAACACATACATCTATTTGACAAAGCGATTTTAATCAACACCATTTTACACATCGATCTTATAAACACGTATAGCATATGTCGTACAGTTTTAATACTTCCGTACATAGCAGTAAGGTATTTCATAGTAGAATTAGGCTCCTATAGACCCTATGGCCTTAGCCCAGGGTTACCACGTTACCAAACCTAATCGGACAAACCAGCCAGTTTGGCTAGACATTTGAGTAGAAAAGCAATGATATAGTGTCCGTATATCATTGAGGATTTTCACATCAGTATTAATGAGGTACGACAAAAAAAATGTATGTAACATCAAGTTTTTCTGATTATTATCATAAATCTTGTTAATTTCATATGAAATAATAAACAAAGTCGAATTCCAAGTCAGTCTTTAGTGGGTACTGTAATAACTAATCAGCCAAATAGTCATCAGTCAAAATAAAATTCAAGATATTTAAGCATTTATTAACATTTTTTAAATTCTTATAAGAGGCCAGTCAGGCAGAGGCAGAGGCAAGTGTGACTGTAAGCGCGACTTTATATTTCAATTTCTTCCCTCTGGTGTCAACACGCAACTCCAAAATTTGGGAAAGTGACGAACGGAGTGTCTTAACACTAGGTTCTCTACTCTATTCTTACAAGTCTAACAAAGGCCGGAAACATCATATATTATGGCCGACATGCAGTCAAAAAGCCTTTTTATATCCTGTTTTATCAGGACGCCTGGCGACACTACCCTAGCCTATAGGGCCACGCGTGCCGACGTAGAGGCGCCAAACTGAAATTTTTATACTTTGCTTTAAGCGTTGATTGATTGGTGGGGTAATGGTAGACGGTCTTTGTACGTAGGGGCAGTGAAGTTTAAGAATTTTAATTATTTATACAAGCGCTAGGGTTTATTAGGCTCAGTGGTTCGTTCGTTGATGGTACCTAGTTCGAATAGAAACGTTACATAGGCAAAAGATCATCATGTAAACATATTTGCACATATGAAACAAAAACCTTTCTATTACTGAGTGATTGACAGGAAAAAGCCCAAACGAATCTACTGGATTTGAAGAGTTGGAATTTAGCATGTAGGTTGGCTAGGAAGTATAGGAACGTACTAAGAAACGACGATTTGAATTTCTTGGTTTCCTACAGAAATTATGAAAGAAAAAATTAAATTTCCTAATGTGAGCGCAAGCAAAGTTGTGGGCGACGGCTAGTAAGCTATAAAACAAGACGACTGTGTCACAGTTCAATCACGATTTTCAATTACACTGTGTTCATTATTTAGAAATCGATTCTTCATATAGAAATCATATTCTATATTATATGGCTAGAGTAAATAAATGTGCTTATTATATTTCTTAACAAAGACATTTTCTCAAGACCTAACGAAGATTATTGTACTGATTTCATATTTCTTCAAAAATATATTGATATTCACTATTTATTTATATTATTGCATGAAAGTTAAATTTTTAAGGCTTCCGTGGCGCGGTAGGATGATTATTTTAAAATTACTTTCATTTTCCTTTTTCTATAGGTAACACGCAGCGTTGAGTTTCGCCGCTCAACACCAATTAACTAGAAAATAAGGCAAAAAATGGGGAAAGAAGTGTCTTAACACGACGTTCTTCTGCCTACTCTGGTGTTCAGAAGAAAGAGTGAAGCTGAAAATTAAATTCTATATACCCTTATGCATTCTTCTGAATATTCTAATTCCAATTTTGTATCTGTTCATACACAATACCTATTTTCATAAAAGAAAATGGACAACAAGGACTATACATATAAAAAAAATCCTATATATAGTATAGAAAGTCCATCCGAGACCCCACAAAATAACCTACATATCTATATCAAAACTTTAATATTATAAAGCTAAACATTCGTTTGATCGAACGTGCTAATCTCAGGAACTGTTGATTCGAATTGAAAAAATATTTTATGTTGAATAGTCCACCTATAAATATAGACTATAGATAGGCTATATTACATTAAATTAATAATTTATTAACTTCCATTTCACGCGCTCAAAGACAGGTAAAGCCAGTAGATATCTATAATATACAACGCTATTACTGAATTAAATATTCTTTGTGATGTCGCGTCATTAGCCGGGGGCCGAGGGCGAAGGAACTTTGATATTTCAAAGTACAAATTAGCTATCGACCTGTAGAGGGAATATCTAACGTTATTAATATAACAATATGGATTTTTACATTTATATTGAACTTTTATGTATACATTCTTATAAAATATTTCCTTGAAAATTCAGAAAATGAAGGACTTTGGGAAGGCGTGATAGTTATGAGTTCGATGCTCACTTGAGGGAATAGTTTGTTTGTGTTTCTATGCTTCATTTTGAACTTAGGTTCAAAATTATTCAAAAATGAGGTTTTTTTAAAAATAATTTCAAACAATAACATAAACATATATAAAATATATATATTAACAAAGACAAGAAGTATTTCAAGTAAGTACAATTAATAAATGGAAATTGCGCACAAAAGACATCCACTCCAGTACAATGTTTATATTCACTATTAATTTTCTTTGAAATTAAATGATTCAAGCATTTCGTTACAGTTTTTCTTCAAATTATCGATAAAAATATGAACGAAAGAAGTTTTCGCTAGAAGTGGGTCGCAATTACCGGTGGAAGACACAATAGGGCCAGGACGAGCTGATGAAAGGAAACCAAGTCTATAGACTTAGGTTTACGAACTGCCCTATTTTTATTTTGTTTTTATAATTTAGCCTAGATACCGTCGATTGTTATTATTTATGGTAGATAGATATTCAAATTTTGTATTTTTCTTTAAAAAATGAACTTAAGAAAATTAAATCGTTATCATTCTTATTTAAAGTCAAGAGTTATGTTATATTCATTTTTTCTTGAAAGTTCTGAAGTTGAGAGGCGTTAGGTTCAAACAAATTATAAGCAGTATTCTTACCTATTATTTACTTGTAAAACTTCTTTAAAAAATAAACAAAAAGAATATACCCATATAATGAATACTAAATATATTTATAGTTGGTATTATTTCATTATTTTGTTAGACGGTGAAACCCAAGGGATTCAGTTTTCCACTTTCCGTCTGAAATCCAAACATTATGTAGATACTGAGTGGTTTTACTAGCACGAGTTAATAAAAATAACTCATCGCCCCAAATGTAGATCGAAGCAATCACCATCATGTTTAAAATTAGGCGATGTGTGGGAAACGGAACTTATTAACATTAGGTTCCCCCTGCCTTCCCTTGCCTGTTTTATGCGGGATATAACGTGAAACTAAAAACAAAATAGAAAACAACAGTACATTTCACTTTAAATCAAAACACAATCAACATTCTAGGATCAGAGCAAACACTCTTTTCCAGAATTTTAATTACATATACAACAGTCGCATCCCCTTTGTTTTCTGCAAAACTTCGTTACAAAAATACGAAACAAAATTCACATGTTTGAACTAAATACATGTTTTTGTTTTTAAAACTCACATAACTAATTTAGCTACAGTTTCTAGGTAAAAAATATTTTATATTCAAAGTATGAGAAAAATTTATAATGTATGTACAAATTATGCAACATCATCATAAATATGATGATATATTTTTATAAGAGAAATAAAAATATACATAAGGTACTTTTCTTCTCTCTTCTTGGGGCCAGTTGTGGCGTTGGGGCACAAGCGTGGGACTGTAAGCCTGTAAGCGCCACAGGTGGTGGGTTCGGCTCCCGGTCCAGCAAATGTTATATTTAATATTTTCATTTATTCCTTCTGGTAACGAGGTAAAGCGCGGCGTTGAGTTCCGCCACACAACATACAATGCCTCCAGAATTCGGCAAAAAGAGGGAAACGAAAGCGTCTTAAAAGGAACAGAGTGTCTTAACAGAAGGCTCCCAGTTTCCCACTGCCTACCCTACTATATGCGGGATACAGCGTGAAACTGAAAAAAAAGCCATAAGAGTGTTATCGTTTCAAAGTAAAGTTTAACAGTTTGCGGACAGAAGTGGGTCGCAATTACCGGCGTGAAGGCAGCGGGCAGGACTCGGGGGCTCGGGGGCTCGGATGAAAGAGGCCTCGGGCGTACGTACGTGCTCCATATTACGTCTTTAGGAGTATAAAGTGAGACATACGATTTTAAAATGCTAGGATGGACATTTAAATTTATCTAAGTGTGTTTTTTTGTAGAATATTTTATATAGGTAAAGATAGAAATTTAATCTTTGAAGAATAAACTTGTTGCTTGATTTCCGATTTAATTTTTCTCATAACATATTCCTACATTCTACAAGTACTCGTATCCTTTATATGCATGGCAGAAGGGTGGGTAGAGAGATCGTAGAGTTTAAACAAAGGTAAATGGATGATCTCCACTTCTTGCCCAAATTTAAAGACATTGCCGGTTGAGTGGCGGAGCTCAACACCCCTTATCTTGTTGCCAGGGCAAAGAAACGAAAATAATCTATCTATATCAAACCCAAGAGATATCCCACTCCGCCACGATTTCTAAAATATCAACAGTTTAAACAGCTATCGAACCCACGACCATCTCTGACACGGTCTAAAACTTAAAAACAGCCACCATTATACAAATATACTTAACTAGCGGCCCGCTCGCGGTTACACCCGCGTGAACTATGTTATTATTAATTTCTGTCTCCATGGCTACGTCCTAGTGACGTCTATGCAAAATTTGAGACTCCTAGCATTTGTAGTAACGAAGTTTCATACAAACTTTCGACCCCAAAAACAACCCCTTAGAAGTCGAATATTGCAAATTCCCGTCTTAGCGAGCACCTACGCCCTATAAATAACTCCTATGCAAAATTTCAGATTCCTAGTACTTGTAGTTTCTGAGATTTCGTAATGAGTGAGTGACCTTTCGATTTTATATATATATATAGATATACTATAACATTCAAATTAAAACGACTCCAGTATAGCGCAGCTGTTCTCTCTATATAAATACAACCCTATAGTAGTGACGTCACAATATTACTGCCCAGGGGGTATGCGCTCGATTTGCGGGGGCTTATACTTAAATATTACGTAATTCAGTGTATATTGCTTTGTTAATTGGTGCCTTGGTTGTGCAATTAGGAGTTAATTGATACGCGGTGGTAGTCGATTCAAAACTCGTTAGGGAAGTTAGACTGGAGTATTAAATATGATTAAAAAAGATGTAATCGAATTAAAGTTATTTATAAATATAAAAATTCAAATACCCTTTATTTATATTCAGCAACAATATTTATGGGTGTTTTTGATATTATTAAGCTCAACAGTGTGTTTGGCTGAAAGTGCTAATCTCAGGAACTACTAGTTCACATTAAAAAACTTTTATCATATTGTATAGTTAATTTTACGAGGGAGAGCTATACCTAATCTATATTACAATTTACACCAAGTTAATCGTTTCTATCAGTATAATGCATATTTAAGTTGTTGGAGTTACTTAAGTGCATAGAATATGTCATAATCAATACTCGTCTATGTCATAAATGAATCAGCTTCACGTTGTATCCCTCACACAGCAGGGTACGCAGAGGGAACATAGTGTTAAGACACTCCGTTCCCTACTTTCTGCCGAATTAATTATTTCCATTCGACCACGCAAGCGTAGCTACATACTTGCAAATACAGTAAAAATATAAAATCTAATGCGAAATATAAAACAAAATGAAACATATTTCAAAAACGATTTCATATTTTATTATGTTAAACAGTAACTGACAATCGATATACAATTTGCTAACCCTCAGCCCGAGATTTCAATCTCTTTGAGGCGAATTTCACCATCGGACGAGATTCATCACAAAATATGGAATATCATATATCTGGAAAAATGTGGAAAAATAAAGCTGTGGAAACCTTTTTATATTAATTTAACATATAGCTTTCATAAGTCGACAGTGCCGCAGTTGCGTAGAAAACGATGGGTTCCATCACTACTCGGGCGCATGAATATATTTAATTTATTTTCTTCTTCCCGCTTTAATAGACGAAGTGCGACGTTAAGTTCCGCCGTACAACACGCAGTGTCACGAAAATTTTGCTAAAAGTGGAGAAAGAAGTCTTCGCGGAACTCATCGTTGCGCTTTAACCTACCAGAACAGAGAAACGAAATATTAATTATTTCATTCCCCAAGTGGGAATTCAACCCACAATCATCGCTTTTGATCCTAGCGAAATTTATTATTTGAAATTTCAAATCAAAAATCCCTTGCCCCATGAGATCTTCAATTTTTTATTTTATAAATATTAAATATCTATATATACTTACTTCCAAACATCTTTTCATACAAACTATTAACCAATAATCAATATTGTATCGCTAACTCGGCTTTTCAGTGTAAACATTTGTGAAGGCGAACTCACCAATTACGAATGTCAATAAGTTTAAATAGCCCAAAGCTGATAGTTAAATCGAAGTGCCGTTCCAGTTAAAATTTAACTTTAGTTTATTTATTCTATAGGGCTTTTTTATAAGTTTTCAGAAAATTTTGATTTATTTGTATATTATCATTTATATCTATATCTATACTTATTAATGTTATTGGGCATTTAAATATTTTAAAAGAAGCCAAAAAATAATTTTTAAGAAACGTTTTAACTGCAGTTTTCACTATTGTATTTTGCCTTTTCAGCTCTCAGCTTTCCTTTACATTTATTTCAATCGATTTATGAATAAATAAAAAAATATACCATTTTAAAGAATGTTCTCGGACAAAATTGCTATAAATAACTGTTTTATTAATAGAACTGGGCAAGCTTCATATATTTTCAAAACCTAAACCTCACTCAACACTGCAACCAAGAGAAGGATTACCAATCAATTAAGATGTTAGAACTGGTCGGTCTGATTGTTTTAGTCTGGACCAACAACGCTTTCAACGGTATTGGGCTTTGGAACAAAGGAAAACTTTGATCGTTTTGTTTGAACTAACAAATTACTTAAGTGGAATAATCGTTGAAAGTTCCAATCATTTAAAATGTAGAATTAATATTAGTGAGAGGATTTTATTATAATAAAATCTATTGTAAGAAATCAACTAGGAATTGTAAAAAAACTACCTATAAGTTTACTATAGACGATTCCTACGATTCCTTTACACAATATCTGTATATTACCCTAATATTTTTACGCCTACAAACATCGAATCTACTACTTTCATTATATTACCCTATACATCGCACTCACTAATCCACAAGTCGCAAAATACGTAAGCAAAACCAAACTAAACTAATTTTCTTTATAAAATATAAGCGTCAGATGGCTGAGGGTTTTTCACCCCGAGTGTGTGGTCCTGTCAAAGAAGTCGAGATACCTTTTATATACCTACTTTATATATGTATGTCACTTAGAGATATTTTCTTATTGAAGGAATTATTTTACGAAAATGTTATCTTTGTAACATGTATTTCTTGAATAGAATATGCTTCAATATTTAATATCTTTGTAAATTTTATAGTAGAAACTATATCTATTTTCTAAACTATTTTCATTCCCCGCTCTATTGGAAAAGCGCGGCGTTGAGCTCCGTCACTCCACTGGCAATGTCTATAAAGTAGGGCGGAAAGCGGGGAAAGGAGAGTCTTGACACTGAATGCCCACTGTCTATCCTGCTGTGCGGAAAAAAGCGTGAAGCTGCTTGCTTATAATTTCTCTTTACATTAACAATAATGACATGAAAATTATATAATTTAGCTGACATTAAAATGTTGCCACATATTGAATATTTTAGGACGTAAACCACAATTTTACTATGCTTTTAGCATTATGTTTAAATTTTGGGCATAAATATGCAATATTAAGTTAAGTGGTAAGTAATTTATTTTAGTTATGATGGTAAATAAAATTTTTATGATGGGTTCCAGATGGGGGAAAGGTTACTTATACATAAATTATTTCTATTTCCAATTATAATAAGACAAATCGCGGAGCCTCGCAGTGTCTCGATTTCAAGTAGAAAGCGGAGCGTACAGTCACTAGATTATTTCTGACTACCCTGCTATGCGGGAAAAGGTGAGAAACAAGGATAAACAAAAAAGGATCCCAACATGCCATAGGTGCAAAGTAAGTCAAGTACAAACAGATATATTTTTTTCAGCTTTACGTTGTATTCCGTGTGTCAGCAGGGTCGAGTCAGAGTCTAGTTTGGACTAAAGTCTAGAGTTAAGACACTCCGGTCCCCACTCTCCGCCGAGTTCTGGACGCATTGCGTATTGAGTGGCGCAACTTAACGCCGCGTTTTGCCTCGACTGTTATATACAACTTACTTAATTACCTATTAGTGAAATATTAAACGTACAAACATACATATATAAATAGTTTTACAGGACATGAGTATAGTAAATGGTATTTAGGTTACGCTAACGCGGACATCCCTATTGTAATTCGTCACTTGTCTACACCTACAGTACTGTGTGAACCCTAATTATATGACTAATTTTGTAAAAAAAATCTCAAATTTAGGAATAAAATGAAATGTATATATATAAAAAAATATACTTTTTCTTTAGTGTGTACGATTAATACAAAAAGAAAATGTTAATATTTAGAAATGAGAAATAAATAATTGAGACCGACCTGATTGTAAATACATATTATATTAATTTCTTCATACGGCGATGAGTTACGCACAACATAATGATACAGTTTCATCAAAAACCCGAATATCTACATAAGATTCTAACTATTCTATCCTGTTATATTTATATCCTATATACTCTTAATATGTTTGTATTGTATGTAAAACTAATCAAATCTAAAAAGAAAACCAGAATAAGATATAGATAAAGGTAATTGGTTAATTGTAAGATTACAAGAAAGTGAAAAGAAAATAAAACAATAATAACTTTTCTAAAAAACAATAAAATAAACGATATATGTAATTTGTTTAATTTAAACTTTTCTAACAAATTAAAAGTTAAATTGCCCTTATTTAAAGTTTTTCGTCTCCCACAGTAATGAATCTAGTATGCAGACTTAACGTTTCCGGTTTTTGATTAACTGATACTTGTCTTGTATTTGTGTTGAGCTGTGGAACTCAACGCCGCTGTACGTCTTAACAAACGTACACTAACCTATTTTCGTATATATTTACTATTTATGGTTCGATTTAACTGATTGTAATGACTAGTGACGTTTTTATCGTGCCACATGTCGAGATAACACTTCGAAAGCTGTGAACGAGTTGATACAGTTTTTTTTTTTGTTGTTACCAATAAAAAGTCAGTCATTGCGAAAATCTGTCATAGAAATCTTTTTAAATTTTTCTTCTTATTCTTGGCATAGCGAATGACAATGGAGAGAGTGACTGACTGTAAACGCGCGGCGTTGAGTTTCGCTACTCACCAAGCAATGTCTCGAAAATTGGGCAAAAAGTGGGTAATGGATTGTCTAACACTTGGTCACTCTGCCTATCCTGCTATATACATGATACAATGTGAAGCTACTTTTTTAAATATTAATACACATTATTGCTTAACCTTTTTTTTGGCTTGACACTGCGTCCCAAACAAAGGATAGACCGCATGAACCTGGGGACCTACTGTTCAGACACTCTGTTCCTATTGAGACACTTCCATATCCCACTTTCCGCCAAATTCTAAGGAATCGCGCATTGACGGAACTGAGCGCACACCGTGCTTTGCCTGGTAATGTCAATAGCAAATTAAGCGAAATTCCTTCCTACCTTCCTCCATTATACTTATAAACATGATTTTTACCCGTTTCACGCTTTATCCCGCACATATTAAACAAACATACAAACAAGCCAAAGTGTAATAAAAGAATACCAACCACATATCGATATTAAAAATTACATCATTGAATATGAACATATACATACATAGACAAATACATACATTTAGAGAACACTATCACTATTAATAAATCTATTCAAGGCTGTTAACCTTTAAAGTTCAGTATGATCATAAAATGCTTCATCAACTTTAAGTGTCAAGTATACTTTAAAGTTGCCCATTTTGATGCAATAATTGTCATTTTCTAGTTTCGAATTCTGGACCACTTGTCGTTATAGTGAGAAATATTTATTTACTAGGTTGCTTGTGAGAAACGCAAACTTTTCTTACTCGAAAGTTTAGAGAAGATATGTCTATGTATTATGTATATTAACATTTAGAAACTTACCCAACTTTGAATATTCTCAATAATGTGTTTTGCAAAAGTTATGATTAAACTTTAAAATTACTTTCAAGACTTTATAAATTTTAATATTTTATACATAAAAATACATGTTATATACAAATAGTTTATAATGTTATTTTAAATTTCGCTTTTTATTATTTTTTGGCTTGATGCTTTTTACTTTTTTTTTTGGATTAGAGATATTGTGTATTGAGTGGCGGAACTGAACGCCGCCCTTACTCTAGCCAAAACGAAAGGCGAATAATTAATTACCCTAGTGAGGATCAAATTCATCGCATTGAGGATCATCACAACTAAGCCATGATAACGAATAAGATAATGCAGTGACCTAATAGAATAATACAAACTCCATTTGCTATGTAAATGGAGTTTCCTACATATATACATATATTTACATAGCAATTATTATGATAGCCCATATCTTAATATGGGAAAAACCAATATTAAAAATTGAATTTTCGCAAGCTGTAAAACTAATGAGGAAATGTAATATTTAATATTTTCTGCTCTTCGCAAACACGGCGTTGAGTTCCGTCACCTAACGAGACTGTCTTAACAAGAACAGAGTCTGAACACTAGATTTCCAAGTTTCCTCTGGGGAAAATGATAAAATCTAAATACATGGCGCGACGTTAAGTTCCGCCATTCAGATTTCATTATCATTAAAAGTGAAGTGGAGAACAGAATGTATTAACACTAGGATCTCTCTATCTATACAGTTACATGCAAAAGCATGAAACCTAAAAGCACAAAAAAAAACAAGAAAATATACAATAATATTGGTTATTTTCGTTCTAAAACCATAAAAACATAAGTCATAAAAAGACGACTAGATGAACGTAGATTGTGGACACATGAAATGTGAGTTCACGTTGTGGCATAAATAAAGTGTAGGCCGTTAAAACTCAACACTTCCCTTTACAGCGCGAATCGATAGGAGCATCCTTGTGCGTTTCCATTGTAACTGACGTGACGTTTGTGAAAAAAATATATGTATAAAATAAAACTCGTGAAATAGTTCACTTAACAAACGAGGCTTTAAGAAACAAATTACATTAAACAAATCTAGAACGAATCACTAATGAATCAGTTATTTAGATATACCTACACTTTTGTTACTAACATACAAGCAGATGGAAAGAAACAAAACACCTATAATTATTAAGGCACCTTAAAGAATCGAGAATCTTAACACTGGATTCCACTGCCTACCCTGTTTAATGCGGGATACAGCGTGAAGCTAAATTAAAAGCATTTTTACAAAACATTTTGTTATAATATTCATCACTATTCACCTAAAAACATATAAAAAACACTTTTCATTAAAAACATTTTCTCAATAAACTCGTATCGTGTGAAACATTGGAAATCCACATCCAATAGTAGGTCACTTGAGCTTAGTAGATGTTCTTAGTAAATGTTTGAGCTAAGACGAGAGCCATTAAGTTGGACAAACACGACACTTTCGGGTATTCTATATTATTCAATATTTATTTATTGTCTATGTTATGTTTTATTTTGTTTCTATTACCAGGCGTGTTATAAATTTTACCATTTTTCCAAATTGTAAAAATATATAAAACAAATAATAAGACAAACAATTTAAACAAATATTTAGATAGATAAAAAAATATTCTCACTAAATATTTCTCGCAAAAAAACTTAAAGTTATTATTTTCTATATTATTCCCATCTTGCACATATAATTAAAAAAACACCCTTTTCGACACCATAATAATACAAGTGTTACCTAAAATGTGGTCGGAGTTATAACTTGTATGAGCCTTAACTCGAATGGAACACCTAAGCCCATGACTTGAAGAGTTCTAATATTCAGGTGAGGTCATGGCGCCATCATCACACCAGCTCATTGATATCAAAATATTGTCTTTTAAAGTAAGAAATGTAAGCTTACGAATACTTACCAACTTTCATATTCTTAGATTTTATTACATAGTCACTTGGGCTCGTATTTATAAACGTATAGATATATCATTTATGAATGAAAACGGCATCTCAAGATCGATCTCAGACTTGAGAGCGAATAATGAATAAGGGCCTTAGTTATAGCTCGACCTAATAAAAGCGTGTTTAAAACTAATATTCTTGTTTGTAAATAATAATAAATCAAACTGGAAATAGCAACATGCTGTACATTTTCCACACGAGTTACTTCATTAGTCAAAGCCCAAAGGCAAAGGAAAATCCATCAACAGCCACGTGTGACGTCGACAGGCGCATTATAGTCGTGAGTGTAGCTTTAGAGGTAGAATAGAGAAGTTTCACTTATTTCGCTTAAGCTTGTAGGAAGAGAGAGAGAGTTTAAAAAAATATAGAACTCCTTTGTAGCACAGTGAAAGAGTTCTACCAATATTATAGTTTTGCTTCAAATATGTAATATAGTTTTAGTCATAACTATTTTAATAATATAAATATTGTTTTAAAAATAATGATTATTGTTAATTTAACTGTGAAATCATAGATACATAAAATAAACCCTTATGGCACTGCTAAGAACGAATTGTTATATTTATTTTCACTATATACTATACACCTGTAACATAATATGTTCATACAAATGCTACTTAGGCCCGTATTTATAAATCCCTAATATTTAATTTCATAAAATTTATAAATGAAAACGGCAACTTAAGATCGATCCCAGGTTTGAGAGTGGTTTATAACAACGGGCCCTAAAGACACATTTATACCTAAAAATTATGTAAATCTACTTTTTGACTAACTAAAACTAAAGCAAAGACTCGATTTTCTCTGCAAAAAGAAAAATATCTATAGATACTTATTAAGAAGCACATCTAATAATACATCATTCAGTTTGATTGCTCACTGACCTGCATCTCGGGCGGGCCGCCCTCGTCCCTGATAAGTAGAAGGTAGCTGTGCCCGTCGATTATCACCTCCTTCTTAAAACGACCACCTAAAAATATCATTTTATTTATAATTTATCAGAATAACACATGCGGCGTTGAGTTACGCCACTCAACATGAAATGCCTCCAGAGTTTGAGAGGAGAGGAAGTGTCTTAATGGGAGTGTTGAGCCCGAAAAAAAAGTTTAAGCAATAATCATAAACATAAATTAATAAACAAAATAGTACAATTATATACATAATATAGTACATTTTCTTTACTTCCTGTGATATATTTATTCTGGGCCTAATATCGTATCGCAAGTGTCCTTTCACTAAAATCTTACAAATTAAGACTTACAAGCTTTGAAGACATAACAAAAATTCGACTACGTAAGGCGCCATCTATTAAAGAAACTATAAAATATTATTCTCATAGCCCCGTCGTATTATAGAAATGCCGCGACAGTTGGCGCTAGTAGTTTCCAATTCTTGTGTAAGATGGCGCTGTTCCAACATAGAGCTTAAAACATATAGAGTTAAGAATATATAGAAAATACATATTTGTTTTTCGTTTCCGGCCCGAATATGAGATAATGCTTGCTACGTTGCGGAGCTCAACGCCAAGGTTTATCATACCAGCTCGGAGAAATACAAATAATTCATTTCCCCTAATGAAGAACAATAGCATTTGTCAACAGAATTTAAAGAGAAAAAAATATAAACGACAAAAAAAAACTCAAAAAGAAAAAAAGTCTTTTCTTACCTTCCGGACTCTCCTCCTGCATATACGCCCCAGTGAGGTACCTGTGCACTAGCGCCGACTTCCCACTGTCGGGTGACCCTAGCACACCTACGCGTAACTCTGTTACGCCGCGCGACGCCGTCCATTCTTGACTGTTTACGAATGAATCTGGAATGAGAGAGAAAATTATGGTTAATAATTTTGTTAAACATTCAGTTTATTTTATTAGGAAGAGTGATAATTTTTAATTTTATTAAAAAATGGACAGTTATCTGCTCATTCTAATACAAGTCGTTTGTTTTATTTATCTCCACGCTGCATCCCGTACATAGCAGGGCAGGCAAAGGGAACTTATAAACTTAGAGTCAAAATAAACCGTTCCCATTAAGACACTTCCGTTCAGTTTCCGCCGAATTGTGGAAAAGTGTTAAATATTTCATTTCTTCGAGTGGGAAGCGCACCTGTTGAGTTTACAGTCGCACGCTTTTGCGTCTTTTTCCACTATTTGCCATATTTAAAATTATTAATCATAAAAATAAAATAGTATGCTATTAACTAATAGAAAAGAAAACTAAACTATTTCTCGTAATATCATCGTAATCAGTAAATCTGTACAACCTACCACTTGAAGAGAAAATAAAGAAATATAGGATTTCTACTTTCCAACATAGCAAAAAGCGTCAACGCGTGTCGTCCATTACGCAATTACCTCACTGTCGATAGTCGCGGTTCATAGAAGAGGTGATCTGTTCAAGAATAATGAAATTCGCTACAAAATGCATTTCTCTTAAAAGAGAAAAATACTGAAGATGGGCACGCAAAATAGCTATGAGATATTTAGAAATAAACTTAAAAACTTATATTTTTTTAAGCCATATTCGTATTAAAAGTTTTTGAAACTTTATTAAAGAACACCAAAAAAATCCTAAAACAGATAATATTTCATAAACAATTTCAATATATTAAGAAACCACAACCTCCTTTCTGAGCGAATCGGTGAAAACTTTAGAATCATTGCGCAAACGCGTCTCTCATGCCCAGAACAAATCATCCATGACTTTGAATAGAACGTTTTCTACCAAGACGAATGAAAACGACTCGGACAATAGCCCGCCTTAGCGCTAGTACCGACAATTACTAGAAATTCTTAATATACAAAAAGCTTAACTTTTAAAATTATTTTTAGTATGCTATGAGTTATTTAATTGAAATCCATTTAGGATTTGCCAAATTTCTTAAGAAAAATTTCAACAACCATAGAAAGTAGGTTGCCGAGTGCAAAAACACACATAACATAATTTAATTCAGTCTTCTCAAAATTGGCTTAGCCATTTCCACGAAACAGACAGATTTCAGATCAAATTTTCTCCACCTATACTAAAAAAGCAAACACCTCCATAAAGGGAGAAAACGATAAAAAAGACTTCAAAAACTTTTTGCGCGACAACCGGTCTTGTATAACCGTAGTCTACAATACCACATAACATAATATAACATAATAAAAGGAGTGAACGCGGTCAAAACGGGTTTAGTAAATCAATAAGTAACTGGTTCCGTCAACACGGACGCGGGGCGTCTTCATCTGTCCAAGACAGACCAGACAGGATAACTGGGATTATTGCGAGATGAGTTCTTTGAAACCATCGTGGTATATTGCCACAGCATGTGACGTGACGGTTGTAGGTTCGATTCACACTTGGGACAACGAATTATTTAACATTTTTCTTTATTTGCTCTAGTAAGAAGATAAAGCGTGGCGTAGAGTTACGTCAGTCAATTCCCAATGTCTTAAAAAGTCGACGGGAAGTGGGAAGCGAAAGTCAACCCGTGCCTCTTGCAAGTCCTCCAAACGTTTTGACCACCAAGTAAATGTTATGAACGTATGGCTTAGTCGTTAGAGCACTTGGGCAAGCAACCAACGCTTAAAAAGTAATTATTTCAAATATTACCTAAAAAAAAAACACTCATGGAAACCCTATAAACCTGTAACCTGTATTTCACACATTCACAGCTATAAAACTCAGTACAACCCACCAACCACCCATTACAACAGTATGAATGTTTAATCGTGGACCCCCCGCGAACCCTTCCTTGCCTCTGATTTATGACAGGTAGCAGCAATACGGCTGATTAACGGAGTTTATAGCTTGTTTGGTTTGTAACTACCTAGGTACTTGTTGAACGATTGTGGGTACATTTGAATTTATAGACGCGATTTAATTTATAATAGTAATATAAATAGTTTTAGGTAAATATAAATAATTTAATAGGTAAAGGCGTGCTACTATAGGTTTCCACTCGAGGAAATTAAATATTTATTTTTTTAATTTCTTCGCTCTGGTAAAAAGGCAAAACGTGGCGTTGAGTTCCGTTACGCAACACGCAATGTCTCCAGAATTGGATGGAGAGTGGAGAACGGAAGTGTCTTAACACCAGGTTCTCAGGCTTCATATTCCCTTATAGTACTTACCAGTGTTAGGTGTACGCGCATAGAAATTTTCAGGCTTTAGAAAATAACGAAGGTCTGGTCCTACTGTTCTACTATTGGCTCTCTCTCTATTACCTCAAACAGGAATGGAATGCAACTAAATCATATTAGGGCAATATATATATAAAATTAGTTTTCAAATACAAATATGCAAATCCAGACCTAAATTTAGGTCTAAAACTACATAGATATTTCGAAGAGCTGTTCCACATTAAGATAAACAAGTAACTTGATTAAGCGCGAAATTACTCATTAGTGCATGTGCAGAACGTTTCAGTGCAGCAACACACTGCAATATATTTAATGGGGCGCCGTCTGTAGGGTTGTCAATTATTGTTATTTAATTATCATTATTTAAAGTAGGCTAATATTTTAGATATAGCTTCACGCTGTATCCCGCATTTAGTAGGTCAGGCAGAGCAAATCTAGTGTTAAGACGCTCCGTTCCTGGTTTTTACCCAATTTTCCAGATATTTGGTGTTTCTTCTCAGAAGTCAACACCCCGATTTATCTTATTATCTAAGTTATTAAATAAAAAAATATTATTTCGACTAGTAGAAATCGAACCCAATACTTTTTTTGGAAAAACAGAGTGAAAAAAGGAAAATTATTTTTACTTTATGGTACTTACTTAAAGTTATTTTTTACTCATCCAAAACATTTATATTCTTCGTTAAAGTTTACATTTAGCAATTATTTACCAAAGGCAAGTGTTTACTCAGTTGTTTGCTATTTTAGACATTTTAATGTGTATATAAACGTCTTAATTAAAGGAAACATGTAAAGCTCTTCTTTTAAATAAACTATTTTATCATCAAAACTTCGCCTAGTAAACTAAAAATTTATATACTTCAGCCACAAATAAAAAATAATTAAGAATAATATAATATCCTAATAATAATATTGTAACAGCCCTAACTAAAACTATAACGATACTCGTATTTTAGCTTGCGTGTTCTGTAACAGTGCGTAAGAGCTATAATAGAAATTATTCTCTGAAATATTTCGCGTAATAGTAGCGAGTTATATTTTTCTTAGGAAATTCTTGTTGTATTCATATATTTTATAACCTTTTTTTTGGTTGATATTAACGCATTGCCTTAGATCTATAAGGATCTACCTTCACTAAGCGACTGTCTGTGTGAGACAACGCATAGCCAAAACCCGTAAAGCCATAGTTGACAACAAGAGACCAATTCATGAAATTTCTCGAGCTTTTCTCAAAATTTCTACAGGAACTGAAAAAAGGGGGCTTTACATTTTATCAGCTACACGCTGTAACCCGCAAACAGCAGGGTAGGCAGGGAGAACCTAGTGTTAAGACACAATTGCGTGTTGAGTGGCAGAACTCAACGGGTAGCAACAACTAACAACTCACTTGAGTGGGGATCGGCCTCACATACAAATATAAAAGCGAGTTTTATTTATTTTTTATAAACTAACTAAATTATATTCTTGTGACAGACATCTCTCCGTTCTCTGCGCATATCACCAACCTATCTATTATACATATCAAATCTAAGACACCAAAGTAAAACGTAATATAAAATGGAACAATCAACATAAAATTCGTTACACGCTTCATAATCCCGGCATTGTATAACAGACCGGGTGAGGTCCCCGCAAGGTCGCGCTATTGTTTTTTGAGGTTATTGTATTATTTATGCATATTTTGTGACCGAATTCTTGAGTTCCGATTTAAATTGTTATTGGATAAGGACAAAAACTTGAAGTTTTGCTTAGATCAACAGGTTTCATTTTAGTATTAATTTGTATTTTTATTTATTTGTACCTAAAATAAATTTATTGTATCAATTTTTTTGGCCATTTTTTCTAGATATTACGTATTAAGTACCAGAACTCAACGATTTTCAAAATGAGAAAATGAAAATAATTCAACTTTCATACAAAACTGGGAATCGAACCCACAACCGTCCCGTTGATACTGAACCGTTTGCGTCAAGACGGTCTTGAAAAAGATCAAAAAACAAAAATACATTATCCATGATAGAAGCGTTACAAAATGTAAAGCTCTTCTATAATAATAATAATAATAATCAAAAAACTAAACTTAAAAGACTTAAACTTATAAAGAAACCACTTAACTAAATATACATAAAACATATTTCAGTGCTAACTTCTCTCTTAATCTTATAAGATTCACAACGTATAAAATTACTTGAACTAAAAGGAATATTCTTATTTCTATGGAGTATGAGATAGAGATCTTGACAAATATAATGTTTGTGCGTCGTTTTGAAGGGCTTTGGAGGCAAATAAAGAGAGTCGACGTGACATTGGAAGTTATCTTGTCGATCTTTGTAACTGATATGTACGGTGCGGACGAGTTTGCTTGCAATTTGTAATTATTATTAGGACATGATGAAATGTATTAAAGTTCTCAAATTCAAATTCATATTCAAAATATTCTTTATTCAATTAGACTGTGTCTTAAATTTTTGATTAAAGCACTTTTGAATCGTTGATTGCACATATAAGCAAAAAGCTACCACCGGTTCGGAAGGCAGTTCTGCTGAGAAGAGCCGGCAAGAAACTCAACAGTTGCTCTTTTCAAGGCAATGAAAAGTTATAATATTATAATATAGTCTTATAAAAGCGCTAAATTGATATTAAAAAACAACATCCTTTTAATTTCTATTAAAATTAGATATTTCTCTGATTTTTTGTATACTTTCTTTTTTTATAAACTCTTAAACTGGAATAGTTGGGGATAGTATTATACATTTTTGGAAGCCTGAGGATACTTCATTTTTCTGAGTAAATCATCGAGTTCCAAAATTTTTATTATTTTTCCGATTTCGTAACGACAAATAAGAGATCGGTCACTACCTTCTCTTTAACTTCTCCACAATGAAACCTACTCCAAAATTAAATTTATTGCCACACGGACTTATAACTAAACCACCCACCAAAAAAACCCTATTCAAAATACGTACAATTTCCTATTTTTTTCTAAAAAAAAAATCTGTACCGACGTAAACGGACATTGATTCATAAATCCAAACTAACTTTTGTATTGAAGTGATGCGTATGACATCAATAGCATCTAAAGTAGAGCACGAGACGCATCTGCCTTCTCTTAGGATTGTCTACAATAAAAACATCTTTAGATTTTCGAGGAGATTGCAATCTTATATATGGATATTATAAAGATGTATTTTCCATACATTTTTTCAATGCAAAGTAAATTTTGAATACATTGTTATAAGTGGATGCATACTGTGATCTTTCGGTGGTCGAAATTTAGGACATAATTAGAGATTTATTATGGGGCAGTTGTAAATATTACTATCAAAGGCAGCTTGGCGCTATTGACGCAACGAAAAAAATATAACATATATATAACGTATATGATATTTTAAAATTAAAGGAAGGAAATTGTTAAAATAAAAATAATAAAATAGATTAAAAAATTAAGAATATAATTCTTAAATTTGAAATATATAATGAAGACTAAAGGAGAATAAATTACAAAAACGACAAATTCCTGTTTTCTTTCCTTATTTATAAATAAAATAAGCAAGCACACTTTAATAGCGTCAAAAGGAAATCTAACCCTTTCCCGATACTGTAGGAATTTTGAGAAAGGCTCTCTACTCCTCAAGCTATCTCCACTATTTTCCATCTTTCTAAAAGCAGCAGTTTCGTCTGTGCGTTGTCTGTCAGTCGCATAGTAACGGAAGAACTTACCTACCTATAAATATTTACAGACATCGATTCCAGCAAATATGTATTCGCATAGGTACGTCATCATCACGTTTACAATTGATTTATAAGAAAAGATAAATCAATTGATGTCTAGATATAAGATAATACTAAAAATATACAAGTATTTTTCGCTGAAATGAAATTTTGGAGGATATCAAAACAAACTATTTACACAACTGTTGAAATTTAAATATGCCTACGTAAAAATTACGTAAGCCACAGAGTTTTTGATAGGCTAGTTTCTTGTAATTTAATAAGTATAAAATAAATATGCAGGATGGGTGCGTCTGCGCTCCTTTTACGGCAGCAGCATATAGGGTAAAATATTTACAATATATAAAAAAATATTTTTTACAATATAAAAAAAAAACATTTACAATATATAAAAAAAATATTTTTTTTACTTATATTCTAAACGTCTTTAACCTCGGAAACCTTATTACGCATAATAAGAAACGGATAGGGTATAATGGAGGTTTCCACGCCACCCGTCGTCCTTCCGGTGATGGCTGACTAGAGAAAATATGTCAGCTCATATCACAGATTTAGGTTAGTGCTATATATTTTTAGTGTAATTCAAGTTTTTAATAAGTTAAGCCACTCCGTTCCCACTAAGACACTTCTGTTTTCCACTTTCCGCCAAAGTAAGCATTGTGGACAATTAGACACAAAATGTCGCGTTTAGAGTCACAGCCTTGTGTCCTTGACTTATTGATTTATTAAATTATTTTTAATAATTAATTTAATACAGTCAATCTGTTATGTACAGAAAGCCTCATAAATACAGTATTTGTTAAGTTAGAGCACTGTATTCTATGGTTTTTAACTTGTTATAAGAAAAAGAGTCTAATGCTAAGGCACTCATTAGTCAACACCACGTTTCACTTTTCCAAACCGAAAATAATTAATCGAACCCATAACCACGTTTTACAATCGTATCGACTGCGCTAACGATAACGAACACATTGGTACATTATATGGTAATTAAAAAAAGTAATTTAAATACTTTTAATAGTTTCAATAGGCCGACCCTGTTCGAACAATTATCGGAAACTAAATTACTACAAAAGTAAGTATTTCCGCTCATTATTACTAAAATTAAGGCCAGTCGTGGGCACAAGTGTGGGTTTGTAAGCGCGACTGGTTGTGAGTTCGATCCCCGTTCGAGGCAATGAAATAATTATTTAAATTTCTATTTTTATTTCTTCACTTTAGGGTCGAAGCAAAGGGCAGCGTTGCCTCAAGAATTCGGCGAAAAATGGAGAACGTAGTGTCTTAAGACTAAGTTCTCTGCCTCTACTGTGTGCGAAAACAGCGTGAAGCTAATACAAAATGATTATTACTAAATGCATTACGTGCAATGGCGCCGTCACGTCAGTGCAATTATTATTATACAACTTTTGTTTACTTTAGACACGAGTTTCTATATTATTAACCTGTTATATATAGACTAGCGGACGCGCGCAGCTTCGCTTGCGTATTTAAGGGTGAATTTTTACAACTCATGAAACATGTCTTCAATGAAATATTTTAAGAGTCTAAATTTCAAATTTTATAAAAATCGGTGGCTATTTAAAGATTTTTCCATACAAACTTTCAACCCCTCATTTGCACCCTTAGGGGGTGAATTCTAGAAAACCATGAAACACATGTTCAATTAAATATTTTTAAGAGTCTAAATTAAAAATTTTATAATAATCGGTGGCGTTTTAAAGATTTTTCCATACAAACTTTCAACCCCTTATTTGCACCCTCAGGGGAAGAATTCTAGAAAACCATGAAACATGTGTTCAATTAAATACTTTTAAGAGTCTGAATTTCAAATTTTATAAAAATTGGTGTCGATTTAAAAAAAAATCTATACAAACTTTCAACCCCTTATTTGCACCCTTAAGGGGAGAATTGTAGAAAACGATGAAACACGTGTTCAATTAAATACTTTTAAAAATCTAAATTTCAAATTTTATAAAAATCGGTGCCGATTTAATTTTTTTTCCATACAAACTTTGAACCCCTATTTCACCCCTTTAGGGTAAAAATTTTTCAAAATCCCTTCTTAGTGGATGTCCAGATTACAAAAGTAAACATCTGTCCAAATTCCACGTTTCTACCATCAGCGGTTACGGCTGTGCGTGCGTCTTACCTCAGTCAGTGAGGACAAGTCCTTTTATATATATAGATAGATTAAGGAAATAGGTCGGAGCATAAATAGTTATTTCTATTGTATATATTTATTATATTTTATAGTACACAACTGAGAAATATGGAATTAATATAGTAATTTGCAAGGCATCATTTTAGAGAAAAAAATAATAGATATAAATAGCTACTATTTCTTTCTCTAAGTGCTTAAACTACGTAGGCAATTAACGGTACCATTT